>VZTX01008972.1:33806-86630 GCA_013400915.1 Pardalotus punctatus | reverse complement strand
TTCCCTGGGAGCAGAGTCCGACCTCCGCCTGGTTCCACCCTCCTGTCAGGAGCTGTGCCGAGCCCGAAGGTTTCCCTGAGCCTCCTTTTCTCCAGGCTGAGCTCCCCAGCTCCCTCAGCTGCTCCTCACCAGACTCGTGCTCCAGACCCTTTCCCAGCTCCGTTCCCTTCTCTGGACACGCTCCAGCATCAAAATGTCCTTCCTGAATTGAGGTGCCCAGAACTGACCCCAGGATTCCAGGTGTGGCCTCACCGGTGCCCAGCACAGGGGGACAGTCACTGCCCTGGTCCTGCTGCCACACCATGGCTGGTACAGTCCAGGTGCCATTGGCCTTCTTGGCCACCTGGGCCCGCCTGGCTCATGTTCGGCCGCTGCCACCAGCACCCCCAGGTCACAGGTGAGGGACCTCGGGTGGTGTTTGGAGCAGGCTCCCAGTACAGCGCTTGTGCAGCTGTCAAGAGGGGCAGGTTGTAACAGTGTGGCTGCATGTCATAAATTAAATAGAAATTAATAGAAATAGGGCTCAGGCAGGGCTGGCTGGTCTGTGACCCAACTGAAAAAACAATGAGTAAAATTAGTAAAATTCACTCTGGATATCTGGAAGTGCTTCTTCAGTTAAAAAAAAAAAAAAAAAAAAGTTTGATTCTGGTGTTTTTCTATCAGCCTTTTTTCCTCTCTTTTGTTTTGAGGCTCTAAATTTTCTGTTTGCTTCCTGGCAGACACTTTTTCCCATCTTGTGATGTCCAGACCCACAGCTATGCCCTGGAATGAAGAGGAAAATTAGTTTATCCCTCTTCATCTCACTAGAAACTAAACTGCTGAAGGGGACAAATATCCAAGATAGGTTTCCCACATTTCCTAGTTGAGGATCTGTGCTATGTAAGTCCAAAGTCCCTGTCCCGTGTATGTACACAAACCCTTCCCCCCCCCAATTCATGGCAGTGTACAAAACCATTATCCTCTTACTGGTGCATGGGAACACAGAATCATAGAATTGTCAAGGTTGGAAGAGACCTCTAAGATCATCAAGTCCAACTATACAGAATCATTGAATCAAACATGCTGCTTATTAAACACTTTATAGCTGACACTGCCTATCTGTTGAATAATCAATATATATGTATACATATATGTACTACCTAACTGGTGAATACATTTATAAAAAAAATATATATATAGATGTGTGTATATATATATATAGATATATAGAGATATATATATATACACATTTCTTCCCTTCATCCAGCTGCTCTAGGGATTGTATTAGGGGACAAGGTTATTCTAATTGTTTTCTTAATGGTTTTTTTTCCCTTCTTCAGTACTGTTGTCCTGTTACAGGTGTGAGGCTGAGCTAGTCCAGGCCTGGAGAATCACACTGCTGCTGTGCTCGGTAGAACCAGTGTGGATGTGGCTGTTCTACACAGAAAACTGCACTGGACCACACCTATAGCACAGAATTCATCATCCAATTCCTTGCTGTGAACCCCACCAGAAACTTTGGAGAAAGGTTAAAACAGGAAAAAGTTGTTATAAAACTGCACCTGTGTGCATTGAAATCTCTAGCTGGCTGTCCCTCAACAGCAGTGTGCTGTCCCACGCTGTTAGTCATTAGCTAGAAAAAATTATGCTCACATTTACTGTTAGTTCAGGTTTGACTTTGGCCTCTCACTCAGATCCGGAGGTGCTGGGAGCTGCCTCTGCAGTGGCAGGGATCAGTCACTAGAGGGTACAGGTGCACCTGGATTTAAGGAACAACATGAATAGCTGGAAATGATATTTGCCTTGGATGCCCTGAACGGCTCAGCTGCTTAACACTGTTATAAAATGAAAGCAAAGCACGAACAAGGAGTTTGCTAATTCCACCAAAATGTTTAATACCATAATAGAGTTTCATTGAAGTACAGAGCTAATGTGAATATTTGTACAAAATATGTGGTTAAAAATAGTATTGATTTATAGTATATACAGATATGTCACATCCGCGTCAGAAATGCAGACACTCAAATGAAACCATGAGTAATGCTTTTAAATCTACAACAACATACACGAAATATTTCTGCAGCTACCCACAGTAGGACAACTTGCCAAACTTAAGGATCCACCAGTCCTTACAGATGGCATTTCTTTCAGAAGTTCCTGTACAAGAACTCTGCTCTAAAATGGATTCAAAACATTTACCTTCATTAACCCAACAGTGAAGAGAACACATCTGTGTGACACTAATGTAGACACAACTTTCTTGCACTAGATAAATGATCAGTTACAGTAATTTATTAAAAGAAGGCTAATTTCCTGGTGAGAATAACAGAGAAGTTTAATCCTTGCTGGGTACTCTTATTGTTGTGAGTGAGGAAGCCCCTGATTCAAATGGGCCCTAATACAGCTCTCAGGTACATGAATCTGAATCCTGAAGTTTGCCTTAAGGTTCTGAATATCCTGATTTTTCATTAACTTCGAGGCTGCTCACATTTCACAGCTTTCCCAGCCATAACTCCAAAAAGAATCTCCCTAAAAAATGTCCTATCTAGGCTTTGTAGTTGCTGCATCAGGACAATCCTATATTAAAGATGACTCTTGCTGCAGCCCCAGAATCTCTGTATGGCGACTGAACAAACTGACAGAAGGGGAGAGAGAATTCAGGCTGGTTTTAAAAGCTTTCTGAGCATCTCTGCATTGGGGGCATTCAGGGTTCCTGCCCTTCCATCCAGAGGGCTGCTGCTGTTCTGCCTCTAACAGTGCTGGCTTCCCTCCCCTCCAAGCCAAAGCAAATATACTCCACACTTGAAATAGACCTGTGGGAAAGAGCTTTTACAACACTTCCTCCCTTGTCATTTTACCCCTGAATACTGCAGTCGACATGTATTCAAAAAAAAGAGCACAGCTACTGTTAGAAAAACATCTCCTTTTAAGAGGAACCTGGAATATTGAAAGCTGCTGTACTCCCCCAGAAGATGAGTTAAACCAGAAAAAGCAGTATTTGGGATTTTTGCTAATGTAACTAGTTATTCAAGAGCATTGCATGTTGTTCAGTATAAATGAGGGTTGGGACTTTAATCCATACCTGGTTTTGCTTTTCAATAAACCAGAGCTAAATGTGATTTCTTAGGCAAAAGGGAATCAAGGAAATGCAAAGGTCTTACATTCACACTGGTATGTGAGAGAAAGCCTGAAACAGCAAAAAGTTTAGTGATGAAGTGTTTGCCACTAAAGAATGACCAAAAATAAATTCAGTAAAGGTTCTTTAGAGGATCTGAAAGCGCTGTGACTGTGATCAGTCTGATCCTGTGGGACACACAGCTCTGCCATCCACAGCTGAAGCCCTGAAGCTCATTTCCCAGTGCTGTGTCCCCTGCCAAGCATGATGGAAAGGCCACAGCCGGCATGTCGCAAACACAGCATTTCAGTGGGGTTGGATGAAGAAACTCACTGTGGTGGGTGTAGCTTTTTTGGCGCTCAAGTGAAAAATAAACTAGGCATCCTGCATTTCACCTCTACAAGAGCTGAAAAGAACCCCAGAAGAAGTTCACTATTACTAGTTTGTCTAATCAAAACAGAGGTTAAGGCCTGTCCTTTCCAAAGGGGTTAAAGAGCTCAGAGTTTACATCTCCAGTGAGACTTCTTAAGTGGATATAATTTTCAGAATCATGAACAATCATTCTTTGAGAAATGAAGTTTTTAATGCCAGGCACACAGAAAAACAAATCATTTTTCCAAATCCAGCTCTGAGCAATTCAATATAAGAATTTCACAGGACAGTTATCAGCAAACTCATCTTCCAGTTTCCAGTCCTTTGCAAGACCCAGTACAAACTGGCGCAAGAGACAACAGTTAGTTTAAATTTTTATAATAATGAATGTTAATAGAACCCTTTCCCCAGCCTGGCTGGCAGCTGGATGCCATGTTCCTTGTCCAAGCACTCACGGCCACTGCATCACCCATGATTATAAAAACACAGTGAGAACCACATCAGTGGTCTGGGACGTGCCGAGCTTTTGCTCACCAGGGACTGCACTGCAGCTTTTTTTGTGTACACCGAGCCAAATCCACAGCAAACCAGAGCAAGTTCACATGACTGTGAAACTGCAGCAGCTTAAAATGGAACATGGCATATCCTGACAAGGCTGCTTTTCCCCTAATTTCTACTGAAACAGAGTTTGGCCTATGTCACACATTTAAGCATTTTCAGTTCTACCAGGGGTATACACCACACTACTCAGTTTATTGATATAGTTTAACTCTTTAAATGATGCTTTTCCAAACGCCAATGCAAGCAGAACACAAAGATACTGTTTGCCATATTTATTATTTTAAACTAAGCTCTGAATTATACAAGAGTAAAAGTGATTAATTAGCCAGTAGCTTTTTAATACTCCTATAAAATATGACTAAATAGAATATTTCAAAAGTTATGTACAATACAATGGAAATGCTCATGGCATCTGTGACAGTGCTCAGACAAACCACTGGAATTGCATCCTGCCAGGAGTTCAATCCATTCCTCAGCACAAACAATCTGTATTTTTGCTGAAAGCTTTTTCAGTGTTGCTGAATGGGAGAGAGGGGGGAAAAGACCAAAATAAAACCAACCCACTCCTCTCACCCGATTTAGGATCAAATTAATGCTACACAATTTATGCAGTGGGAGAATTTTTATAACCTAAACACTTTACAGTATCTATGTCTGTAGTCTTGCTATGGTTGAGGATGGGATGCTCTTGCCATATTTTCTTGCCTGAAAACAAAGCTTACTGGAGTGTGTCTGGGTGTGTTAGGAAAGGGGGAGTTAGTACTACCTTGTCTTAACTACAAAAATCAAGGCCACAGAAATTTGTTGTTTTGTTCCAAAAGAGCAGATTCCAAAATACCCCTTCTCCATGCACTGGAAACGTTTTCATGCTTTAAATTGTACTGAGGAAATCATTAAAATTTCAATTTCATATCTGCAGAGGTCAGAAAGGACAAGCAGGCAGCAGGCAACAGAAACAGCAGCTGTACTCCCCTGATTTCCTTCTTTTAATTTCCAAGGAGCAGCAGGAGCCATGTCCACCCAACAGAGGCCCCAGGGCATCACCTCCAGCTGCTCCCACCAGATCCTGCTTTGGGCAGGAAATGACAAGGATGTCTGCCGACTGTGCCACTTGCCTCAGGAGCCACAATGTAACACTGAAACTTCATTTTTCCAGGGTTCCAGCATCAGAGAACCCATTGATAAGCTGAGAGAAGTGTGAGTAAGAGCAACTGACCTCAGAGAAGCCACAGGAAAGCAAATTCTCACTCAAATGAGTAGGGGCTCTGCCTGTGATTTACTGAATTCCCCTTCCAGACAGTCAGCATTTTATGAAAGAAACCTTCTTTCCATGTCAGGCAAGAACCAGCCTTTAGTAAAATACCAGCTTCTGTGAAGAGTCCCAAATGCTGATACTTTGATGATAAAAACATTCTTCCATAATACCTGAAACACTTTTTTTTTAATGATGACCATTATTTTATCACATCCAGGTGATATATAAGCTTTTGCCATAGAGGCTGCTTTGAATTTTCAGGTTTGTAATTGTTGTTTCTGTTTCTGTGCTCTAAGCAATGAGCTGTGTCCTCCTGCCTCCTGGGTAGTACCACACAGCTTTATAAAGCAGAGTAGTCACTGAATGGGGCCTCATTTTAAATGTCTGAAAATGCACTTTGAAAGAACATTTAAGGTCCAGTGCTTTAATTTGCAGTATAGATTTACATCATTTGAGGCCAAAGTCCTTAGTTCAGCGCCAAGTCTCTCCAAAGTTTGAGGACACGGATACAAGGACAAGATTTGGCCTTCTACAGTCTTGCCTGTAAAAAAATCCATTGGTGATGATCTCTGATCTGTTTAAATCTTACTGTCCCTGTTTATACTGGGCTAAACCCCACGGACATCAGCGTTGGGCATGTTCTCAAAAAAGCCAGCCAGTGGTGTTACTCCTGGAATATCCAGTGTGATGTTTTCAACAAGATACATTCCTAGGGCTGTGAGTGACAGTTTCCTTAAACCAATTCTAAATGTATCACTGAAAAAATAATTGCAGTGAAACCTCTAAGGAGTTACTTTAGGAAAACTTCACACAGATACCATGAGGATACTACAGTCACATTTCCTGTTCAGTCTCTGCCGTATTTAATGTGCAGAATTCTATCAGTGTAACACGCACACAATGATGTCCATAATGCAGTACCAAGTGTCACATTATAGAAATATGCTGAGTAAAGCACTACATCTCATCAGAAGTATCAGGGGGCTGTAATGGTCAGAGGATGGACAATGTGAGAATCACAAGTCCTTATTCTCAGATGTCCTCACCATGCACGCTGGGAATGCCATCTCCTGTCCTTACTGACACAGCAGCATGCCACTTGCCCTGGAAGTGCTGCAGAGCCAAGAGCCCTGCAAGAGGGACTTGACTCTGCTGAAGCTTCGTAGCCTCGCTGCTAATTAAGGGTGTGATGGAACCCTCCCTCAGAAACCAGATCATTAGGTTTTATGACAAAATCTTGATTACAGAACTTAAGATGACTTTTCAGATCCTAGAATAAACTTCCAAGATGTATTTACTTATTTTAAGCTGTAAAGGATTTTAAATTGTGGAAGCTCGCTGTGCCATTTTATAGTCACTTTGGGGAGTACAGCTGCAGCTAATTAGCTTAAAAATCCCACCATACCTTACACATATGCTCAGTTTCTGCAGTATTAATTTCAGTGGAACTAGTCATGTGCATAAATTAAGCGCATGCTTAAATATATGCAAAATCTGAGCTCAAATGTCTAGAAAATATGTTCTCAAAATGACAAGTACGCATTAAAAAAATAAATCATCATGGAAGGTCTGCCAGACAGGGAATCCGGGATCTGTCTGCTGTCAGCCATGATGCAAACACAGAACAGTTTTTGTAACCCAGTATACATTGCAAGTGAAAGAAACATGCAGGACAGGGTGAAAAAAGGGGATTCAGTTGCATGCAGTCTAATTTCAAGTGTGTAATTATGGTCCTGTTTTCTTTGGCCTAAAAAAATAGGAAAAAAAACCCAACAAAAGAATTTCAACTAACCTCTGCTCACCTCCACAAACCCAAACTGCATACAGCTCAAAACAGGCTTTGAAGCACAGGAAGTGGGGAGGGAAAAGGGCTGAATATTAGAGATGTGCAAGTAATTACTGACAGTTTCAGGGCTATTCACCACACCACTAGGAAAGCATTCAGCCTGTACCATTACTGGAACATAGGGCTATGACAGAGAGCAAAGAATCCCATCTTACATGAGCAGTCAGTCAGCTCCTCCTTCTCAGACTGGGAGAGAAGCACCACTCATCCCTTGATGGAAGATAAACTGACAGTCCCTATTGATATTCTGGCTCCCTCCTCCTCAGAGAGAAGGACTTACAGACACCAGACCCCCCAGCAGCTGCTGCCTCTCCCCTCAGCCCAGAGAGCTCTATCTCACATCCCTGCCACCATTTCAGACCACTCTTCTCTACAGCTGTTGGTGGAAGAGGGTGGCTTTCTGTTGTTTCTAAAAACGTTGCAAAGATAGTATTCCTTACAGAAAATTCCAGGGGGTGAAAAGGCCACCAAGCTGCTAGTAGAGTAAAAACAACACAACTACACCCCTTAAAAAAAAGGAAAAGGGAAAAGACTAAGGTCTGTTGGGAAGTGAGGAGGGCAGAGGAGCAGGCTGCTTGATGAAGGGCAGTAGCAATCCTGGGAGTTTGAATATCAAGCCTGATATCAGCCTAATTCCCAACCCGGACAATCTCTCTGGTAGTGGTGCTTCAGCATGCAAATTACAGCTGTGAAAAGATCCTCAGACTGAAACCCTCCCTTGTTTCCTCAGCCTTGTTTTGTCCTTTCCAGCTACATCTATCAGTTGGTGAGTGATATGGTTACAGGTACAAAGATCTTTTTCCTAGCCCTTTTGTTACAGAGGCTTGATTATTGTGAAGGGGTTTCAAGGACCTTAATGTCCCAGTGCTCAGAAGGCAAAGGCTGCCTTTCAACAGAACAAAGCAAAAAAAACCAAGAGCTGTGCTGGAGGAGAGAGAAGTGTTGCTTCTGCCGGAGAGGCTCAGTTAGATACAGGCGGCGGCACACCGGGGCGTCGAGTTTGAATGATTTTTGGCTTTGGACAATTCTTTGGGTCCTCATCTTCTTCCATGTCGCTGTCACACACGTGCACTACCACACTAGGAGTGGACTCTGTTCCTGCGTGCAGCTCGTATTTCTCTCCTGGAAGCAGAGAAAAGCAATCACATCAAAAGATGGCAATCTGAGTAACAACACAGCCCGTGGCACTCCTGGACTACAGAATATTCCGCACCTGGGTAGGGAGGTGAGTGCGTGCTGCTCCTTAATACAGGTGAGCACCAGCACGGCTGGACTCTGGCAGCTGCCACAACACATCCTGCTCCGGAAGGCAGTTTGATCATAGATATGTAAGGCATGATAAAAGACACACACCCTCATGTCTATAATGGACTTTGGCACCAATACTGGTGGAACAGCACTGAAATAAACTCATAAAGTAGGCAGAGGAGAAAGAACATAGAAGTTCATGGTTGAAAAGATGAACTGGAGCCCAACTTATCAAACCTTTGGTCTGAAGTAATTTCCCACCTGTTGGGTTGGGGTTGTTTTTTATTTTTGCTGTTGCTTTCCTTCAGTCCCATTTATAGACCACTTGTTGCCCTCAGACAGATTTCAACACTTAATCTAATTTCTCCAGAAATAAGAAACCTGCGTATCTCTGCTCCAGACAGATTTTGACTTTCAAAGCTCTTTAGCTGGGGCTGTAACAAATTTTGTCTCTGCAGATGAGATTAGAGCAGTCTATAAATGCTCACTAGAGCAGGCTGAACGCCCCAACAGTACATTGTATTTTCTAACTATATTTCTACGCTCCTTATTTAAGTCTCAACACAGTACTCCTCCGAGGAAGATGAACATGGATTTTATTTTTTTCTTTTTCACAGAACATACTCTTTGTTGGAAGAGACCCACAAGGATCACTGGGTCCAACTCCTAAATGAATGGCCCATATGGGCTTGGGTGGTTACCTGCAAAAGTCCACAAGCAAACAGAGAATGAGACATAGGACTTTCAGTCCTGAATTCAGCCTGCCAGTACTACACGTGTTCTGGATTGTACACGGGATACAAATAGGCGTTAGTAATCACAAAGAATTAATGTAAGACTTTAAAGAAAAAAACATTGCCTGCAAAATCTGAGATGAGGAAGGTGAGGCCCCAGCAAACCCAGGTGGCCTCTGTGGTGCAGTGGCTCCTAAATGCTGCGCCACTGACAGAACCCGGCAGCGCCAGGTGCTGTACCATGGAAGCAAATGGCTGTCCGTGCCTCAAAGCACTTGCGGCTCGCTTGTGGTACTAATTTGGAGTTTTATTTGTTAGCTACTTTGTGGCAGAGTAGTTCACGTGAGAAAGGGCTTGGAGGTTTGGCCCTGCATTAGCACATGCAGCTCCTGGGACTGTGCTCACATGCTGTTTGTGCTGACAAATTGCTGGTCCAAATAAGCCTGGGTGCCTTGAGACTAGAGGACATGCTGTATTTTTGCCTAAAAACAAGGAGGCAACTAGTGAATAACAGCTATAAGCCAGGCATCTTGCTGTGAGAAATATTTTACTGCTGTGAAGCCATTAATGTTGACATTTAACTGCTCTATTTTTGGCAACCTTTCCTCTGAATCCAAATTGAGCAAAGCATTACAGGTCTTGCTGATAGGCTAAAATATAAAAAGAGAAATGGCTTGATTGTGCTGCATTGAGGAATTATATGGTTTTTCTTTGCCCATTTTCCCTGCGGGCCTCAGCTAATTTCTCAGCTCTGGGCTGACGTCAATGCCGCCAGCCAGCACCGAGGGCTGCATTGGTCACTGTCACCGTGGGCAGCTCCGCAGTGCCGCGCACACAGCGCCGGCCTGTCCTCCTACACCAGCACCGCCGAGGAAATCAGATTCACTGCCCTCTTAAAAGGTAATAATCCCAGTTCAAATGCCACATTCTTTCACTGCTCAAATCCCTCCCAGAAGGACTCTTTCTGCTGAAAAAGAACAGTGGAAATAACTACAGATGCAAGGAAAAATATTCAGATGCCTCTGGCACAAGTTACTGCAGCAGCAATTAATGTCACTTTGCAAACTAAAATTTGATGCACTCATAAATTAGGTTTTTAAGGCATACAGTTATTTCTGAGCATAAATGAGCTGCAGACTCCATTCTGTATTTAGGATTATTCATGCCTGCAGAACTGTGGCTCAAACAGCACAAAACCTTTTCATGGCTGAGTTAGGAACAGGACAACAGTAACTCTATGACTTTTGTACAGCTGTATCTTGTTCCAAAATGTAACTGCTGTTTGCGGAAAAACACTAAGGTGATAAGCACAAAATAAAAATCCAATAGATACAGCCAGATTAGCCCTTCCCTTCTGCCTTTTTTCTATGTTTTTCTTTTCTCTTCCTCCAGCATTTTAAAAAAACAGTAAAAAAATTAACTAAATACGCAGCAGTTCAGCTACTGAAGTAATGGTTGAGTCATGGGAGTTATGTTTACAAGACCTAGGTTGTTCCAAGTTATGAATAGCAAGTTAACATAGGTAAGACTCACCAATTTCTGTAAGTAACACCACCAAAGCATTTGTCCAGTGACCTCATTCAGCTGTCTCTGACATGGCCTCCTTTGTGCTCTCAGGCCCTCCACTGACCCATGCTCCTGCTTCTCCTGCTTGCCTGGAGAATTCCTACAGGCTAGCTAAGCCAAAGGATTCTTGGGCAGAGGGGTCTTTCTCCTCCAGAACTCTTTGGCCTATCTCTATCCTTTAACATCAAGTTTAAACCTTCAATAACTGGCAACTCACATAAATTTACTCAGAAAAATATCATAAAATATATCAAATATACTCTGCCCTTCAGGGAAGAATTCAGCTGTGGCACCTCCACTATATAGATTTGTCAAAAAAACTTTCTGGTAAGCCCCTGAAAATAGCAGTCATGCTCCTCTCTATCCATTTGCTTTGCAAAAGAAAAACAGCAAGAATTTGAAATTTCCCCATTTAACAATGAGCACAGCTACTTTTATGTCACTGAACCCTACTTTTTGTGACCACATGAGCCAGGAGTAAAACCCACAGCCTCGAGTGACACAAGAAAGATGACCACAGAAACTATTTATGATATTTCAGAATTAAAAATAATGGTATAGGATTTTCTATCTGTTTGTGAGTCAGTACTGTGACCTTTCATTGATGGTGCAGCCCCTGTCTAACAGAGCCCTTTTGTCCAGCAAAGACGATGTTCTTATACATAAAGAATAATGAAGAAATGCTAATTATAACATGTAGCTACCTCATCCCTAATTCAGACTCATGAGCAAAGGTTAATGAGTTCAGAGCTGCCCATTCCATGTAAATGCGGCATTAGCATCATAAAAATACCTTCCAATTACAGTCCTTTCATCCAAGTGCTTTACAAATAACATGGTGCAAGTAACAGGAGGTTCTTTGTATGGGTGCATGTTTGTGACAGAAGAGCTACAGCCCATCCCACAAAACACATCTACAGCACGGATCTGCCATATGACAAGCGGAGGAGCTGCTGCCTGAAAGTCCATTACTGACATTGCAGGAGCAGGGCATCCTCCTCTCCCAACCAGGGAGAAAGTTTTCTCCACCCAACAGCTCTCCCGTACCCTGCCCCTGGTAAGAGGAGGGAGGGGAAAAAGCAGCCACAGAACAGCAGGGAGAGGAAGGACAGAGATGAAAAGTTTTATCTATCACCATATGTTTGTCCCTCCATCCCCTTTTAATCCTCCCTGGGAGTCATATGAAATATTTAGGATTTCCTTTTAATCAGTGATGACAAACACGAGAGTTTGAAAACACTTGGGCACAAAAAATCTGCCTTGTGAGATGGTTTGAAATCCCTGTGTACGGCATTTCCTGGGCAGGGTCCTGCTCTCACCTGTTTTTCCCTTCCCTAGGGAGGGTGAGCCAAACCCAGGGCAGGAGCAGGGGCAGGAGCAGGTGCTCTGCCATCCTCTTCAAGAAGCCCAGCTAGAGCATCGCAGGAACAGCTACTTCTGTTTGAACTGCTCAGGGACAAAAATGAAGCCCAGACCCAACATCCAAGTGGCACAGACAGCTGCCAGGTCTCCTCTGTGTCCCAAGAGCCACCAATGTGGATTCAAGAGCCACCATGTGTGACACTTCAGAATGGTGCTTTCATAATGCAAAAAATGTATTGTACAAGACCTGGAGTGTAGCCTGAGGTACAAAGCTTGCTGGAATGCTGATAAGGGACTGCACAACATGGACTGAAGTGCAACTGGTGCAGGCTTGTCTCTGTTGCACCTCTGCTGTAGATACAGCCTGGACCTAGAGATTCCCTCTCCCTCCACCTTGCAAATGCTTCTCATGTTGAATACGTTTGCAAGGTGACGTGGTTGTTTCATTGTTTGTGTGTCAGGTCCAGGTTGTATCCTCACCTGGCCAGACTTGGAGCTAACTTTTCCCTACAGGAATGCTTGCAACTTACCAACCTGTTGTCTAGTCTAGGCCCTGATATCTTCAAATCTTCATCAGCATTTCAAACTACTGGAAGTTCCCTTGACAGTGGAAGTGTTTTCTATCAAATTGATTAACAATTATACTCCTTTAGTTGCAATATATTGAAAAGATTGTAGGCTTGTGGTCAGCACCAGGCACAGTCATGGTTCCTGGCTCTGACTGATCTACAGCACTCTCTTCATGCCTCATTTAAAGCCTAATTTCTGTATCTGCAGAAAGTGAGAATATACATCAATCATCCAGGAACTTAATTAAATATGCCACCATCTTCCCTAAGGAGTAAATGTACCCTCACCGAGCTCAATTTCATGAAGAGGGACCAAAAACCAGCTTCCTTTTGAGCACAGAAAGAAATCTGTTCCATCAGATCTCCAAGATGCCAGCCTGTCCCTGCTACAGCAAAAACATCTGTCCCAAAACTGACGGCATGTGGCAAATCTGTTAACTCACTTCCAGTATATTCACTACACTCTGGAGCAAATCTGCCAATGCTTTGCACCCAGGGACAGTTTTGGTCTCTAATTTTGTGGCTATGATGATTGTGGCACCATACTGTAACAAGAGATGACCTGGATTCAGGAAATGGGAAAGGAGCATGGTTCTGTGTCCAAGTGGTGCATCTTGCATTCCCAGAGAAGTAGGACAGTAAAACTCATCTTCTGCTGAGGACATACAAAGACACTGTTCACTATTTAGAAGCTCTAATGAGTTTTCCTGATCCTCGGATGTTTATTTTACAAAACCACTTCATTTAATGATGCAAAGATTCCTCACAACTTAAAGACGTGGAAGTCAGATTCTAACATTCACAGCTCTGTAAACAACTGTGCCAAGTTGAGTATTTTTCGACAGCTGATAAGCCATAGTTACATTTTTAATTGTGTTTTTGAATGAAAAAATTTCACTTTGCTGAGGCTACTGGTGCTGTTTGATGTCCAGCAGTGTTTTACTGCTTCAATACTGAGAAATGAGTGTTAGTGGGATTTGTTTTTCAATGAAATTCTAAACATAGTAAATACACAACTGAGAACAGCAACACTATTTTAAACCCGCCGCTGCAGTTAACTAAAATTGATCCCTCTACCAAGTGCTAAAAATAGAAAGAAGAGAGCACACAATGGCTTTTCATATTGCTCCCTGCAGGCTCCTTAAATCCGGGTGAATTTGACCTTCACGCAAAGCTGTCCCAGAGTGTGGGACAATGAGTGATATTTCACATTCCACTGCTTCAGAACAGGAATTGATTTATTACCCAGCTAGCTCGGGAATTCGTTTACATGTTTCCATTTATAACACTGCTGCATCAAAGGAAAAAAAAAAAAAGGAGGTTTTTGTTTTTCTTTTATTCAGCAGTTTAGAAGCAAAGTATCACTCCTTCAAATAATAACATGCAATATAGTATGAAGTCTTACACCTGACTGCTTTTTTCTATGGGCTTTCCTGCTGAAGGGGGATAAACCATAGGGATCTCCTGATATATATTCTCCCCTTGCGAGAGATCCCTTTTGAAAAAAATAGGAGATAATCCTGTAAACCTTGTGAATTATGAAACATCTTTCTGCAGCCCACACACTCCAGCTCTGAGTTACTTTGGGGCAGTTGCACAAAAGCCCCAATGATATTGCACAAAAGCCCAATGATAAGATGTCTGCAACTGGAAGCTGCTCTCAGAGGGAGCAAGCAGCATCCCCAGTACAGCTGGGGAGAAAACAATTCTCTCTTCCCACAAGAATTTCAAAAATAAACTGCTAAATTTTCATGAGCTCACCCCCACAATTGGTATTAGATTGGATCTGAAATGTTTTATTTCAGTATGAAGATAATTTAATAGGCTATTTTTTCCTTGTGGCTCATGAATATAAATTAGATTAATTTGTAAATGATACTGCTTAGACCTGAAACTGGAACCTTTCTCATTTTGAAATTTCTAAAATAGGATGCTTTAACAGGTTTGAAAGAAAATTATTTGTAAAGATGACTTAATTAAATCAAGAGTAACCCTCTCCTATGTAAAGCTTTGGTTTCATCAGATGAGCATTTTCCAAGGGAAAGCACTGCTTGAAAATTCCAGCTAGCTTCAATTCCTGGCATTAGCCAAAGATGGGAAGACAGAAGCATGGATGCATTATCCATTGACATTTATCCTGTGCTAATGGAGGCTACAAATCATCCCATTCCTCCTGCATAGTTTTCAGCAGGAAATGAGTATTCCTAACAGAGCAATCCCACTGGGATTGGGGAACAGAAGTTCTCTCTCAACAAACAGTGTGAGAGATTCTCCACTCCAGTGGAGGTGCCTGTGAGAAATCTGCACCTTGGAATACAGCACTGAGCAGATGTCATGTACAGCAAAAACTCCTCACATCCATAGCCAAACATTTGTCCAGTCCCCACCTAAACCATCAGCTGTCTCATCTAGGCACAAACCCCAGCACAACACATTGTGTAAGCAAAGCTTTGATCAGCTCTCACAAGCTGCAGATAACATACAATTCTGTGCCTACACATAGCAAAACTCATTCTGGAGGAAAGAACCAGGTGACATCAACTGAATTCCAACTTTTAATGCAACTTCCAGCTTTATGCCAATTCCCTCTACAGTTATCATCTAGGCTGGTATTTCTCATCTGCTTTTCCTGACACGTTTTCATCCAAGGACCACAAGCTTACCTGGTCCAAGCTTAGAAACTGCGTAAAGGAGGTCATAGTTGATGACAGGTGTTGCATCATCTATTGGTTGCCACCCTACAGGTGGGGAGGCTGGAGGCGAGATGAGAAACTGTTTTGCAGGCTGTGGTGGTGCCAAATGAAGCTTGTCTCCATCTGTCTCAGAGGTCTGAATCTTTAAAGCATAACAAAGACAATATTTAGTACAGGATAGAATCATAGAATGGTTTGGGTTGTAAGGGACCTTTAAAGGTCATCTCCTCCAACCCTCTTGCCATACTCAGAGCCCTATCCAGACTGGCCTTGAATGTTTCCAGGTATGGGGCACCCACAATTTCTCTGAGCAACCTGTGCCAGTGTTTCACCACTCCTACTGCAAAAAATTTCTTCCTTACATCCAGCCTAAAACTGCCATCTTTCAGTTTAAAACTATTTGACCCTTGTTCTATTGCAACAGGCCCTGCTAAAAGGTCCATTCCCATCTTTCTTTAAAGGTAAGCACCCTTTAACTAATGAAAAGCCATAGTGAGGTTTCCCTAGAGCGTTCTCTTCTCCACTGAACACTCCCAGCTGAACACCCCCAGCTCCCAGCCTGTCTCCACAGCAGAGGGGCTCCAGCTCTCTGAGCATCTTGGTGGCTTCCTCTCGACTCACTCCAACAGATTCAAGCCTTTCCTATGTTGGGGACCCCAGAGCTGGACACAGGACTCCAGGTGGGATCTCACCAGATCAGAGTCATCTCCCTCGACCTGCTGGTCACACTGTGGTGATGCAGCCCAGGGTATCTGGGGTGCCAACATACACTGCCAGCTCGTGTCCAGCTTCTCATGCACACAGGATGGCTAAATGGAATGACTGCTCAAATCATACCCTTCTCATCCCAAATGCCACCTAGGCAGGGTTTCAGCGTCAGTCTCAGCAGAGAAGGCCTGGAGATGAATTTCATTTCAGCCTTACAGATGGTGTCTCTGCAGTAAATGCACAGTGTGGGGCTGTTACATCAGCAAAGTTACAATGTCTGCGCCTATTGTGTACATTTTCTGAGGATAAACACTAAGCTTTGGTAGCCACAGTTGCTAGTCCAGAGATTTTTGAGGCTGTAAAGGTACTGTTGTGATCTGGTCTAAATGCCTAAATAAAAAGTGACGTTACACAAGTAACTCCTGCACCAAGGCTTTATAAGTAACTTAAAATTTCTAAAGAGTTGATTTCTTTAGTTGAAAGGATAAAGGAATTTATGATGTTACTTAGTCATTTGCAACTGAGCATCCTCATTTTATTTCCATCTTAAATTATCTAAACTCCTGCTCTTTTCTGGTATGTAAAAGAAGCCTTGACATAAATGAGTTGGACTGCAACAATCTGAGCAAGGTTACAACCAGCTTGAGCACAGAAGCAATAAACTGCATTTCCATGACAGCAAAAACACCAGGGTGCTGGAATGGCACCCTGCTATACCAGAATGGGGTTTGCAAAGAGCCAGTCTGGATCTCTCAGCTCCATGTTCCCTGGTACTTCTAGGTCTGGAAGTGGTTATACAGTCTGGCTGAGGCCAGGCACTGCTCCAGACACAGTGCTGCTTCCACATCTTCATTCCCTGGACACAACTAATAAGCTCTTGTAAGACTACATGTACTGGAGAGCATAGTGCAGGTACCAGAATGGCTCTGCAGGAAATCAGCTTAGATAGGGAGACTAATCACATTTTTCTTTTTCTTGTTATCCCAAGTTTTCAATTAGCCTCTTGATTGTGCAGTTAGAATCAATGATTCTCATATCTGCTTAACTGCAGGTTTTGAAACCTTTAAAAAAAAATTCAGAGTCAGATCTAGGAGACTAAGGCATAGAAAATGGGATGGAAGCAGATTCTCAACACCTAAATCCAACCATAAGATCTCCTCAGCTCATCTAATGTGTTAAGCATATTGTTTTTTTCACAGCTGTAGTTTCCCATCTTCTCTGGTTCTGGTCCTGCTTAGGCTCAAAACAGCTCCTATTCTGACCAGGATGAAGAGGCTCATAATTTAACAGCCTCTTGGGTTTGCCTGATACTTTCAGATGAGCCAGCCTTTACCCTCAGACTTCTGAAGGGCCAATCTGGCAGCTCAAAGCACATCTACATTGCTCATAAACATTAGTGGGTATCTCACAAGCCACAGTGGCCACAGCAGTTTATTAAAACACATTCAGAAGAGGTGGTGGTTGGGTTCTCAGCTTCCCTCAACTTTCTGTATCCTGGCTGGAGCCCAGGCTGTGGGAGATCTGCGTTCTCCTTCCCTTGGCCAAGGAGAACTGAACCCCCAACCTGACAGTTCCAATAGAAGGATAAAATCACCTACAGCCCCAGGTTGGGAATGTTGTTCTTCCCCTACATTCTTCCTTTGACTTGGACTCAATAAATTCCTTCTAGAGAATTCAGTATTTGTAATTCATGTATTCAGTAAGGAGAAGCCAAAAAGGCAGGAGGAAGCCTGACTGTGGCTCAGGGTTACAGCCAAATAAGTAATCCAGCCCTACTTTTTTTTATTCACTTGGATTCTTTACATTAGCACTTTCTTATGGTTAGTTAATAGTTACCCACAGACAACACCCAGTGTTGTAAATCACCTCTAAGATATGTAATATTGTGTGCTGAATGAGCAACTTTTGTCCTAAGTGTTCCTTTAAATTTACTACAACCCTCAGGGCAGGAACAGCTCAGTCCACAGAAGGAGGTTTTAACTAATCGTTTATCAGAAAGACTGGGCATGGAAGAAGCTTTTACTACTTTTATTCAGTGTTATTGCACAATATTTCTATAAAAACTATGCACTAACACAGAAGTAGATTCCAGATTTCATTACCTGTGCAAAATACAACTTTAACTTCTTCCCTCTGAACTGTGTTTCATGCAGCTCTATTCTGGCACGAGCAGCTGATTTGGGACTGCTAAAATTTATCCGCACACGCCTGAAGCTTTTGAACAGCTGGAATGTCACGCAGTCATCATAGGCACGGAACAAACCTTCAAACTTCTCCTGCAAAAGAAAAAGAAATAACGCTGAAGATTAACTTTGTGCTCTGTCACATCCATATGTGTCAAAGAACAATCTGAAACTTGACAACTGTTTCACCAGGAGATTTCAACCTGTGGCCTTTGGGGACAGGTGTCCATAGGAAAATAAAAGCTCTGTGAAAAGAAATTAGGGAAAGCACTGGTCTGGTAGTGCTGAACTTTGCAAAAGGTTAGGGGAAGAAGTCTTCAAATTGAGAACCCAGGAGGTATTGAACTTCTCATAAAAGCTGAGCAAACCTGTGACAGTGACATATGAAATGAAGCTGAAAGGACACAACTGAAAACACCAGACAACTGTGGGCTTGTCTGCGCAGAAGCAACCATTGTGCTGAATTACAATGGAGTCAGCAGACAAAGGCTGGAACTGAGGGTTACATCCACATCAGCACTGCAGGGTCATTTTGTATTGCATGATGTGTTTTTCTCGATGTTTTGTTATTTAATTACTTAGACAAACACTTGTTCTTTGAGAGGTCCTGCAGCATCTGGTAATAAACTGAACAACTGAAAACAGTGGTCAGTCCCAAAGACAAACTTCAGGCTTCAAAATGCTTAGCTGTGGAAATACTCACAAGTTCATGACAAAAATAGGGGTATTTTAACATTGTAAAAGAAAGGTCTGAAGTTTACTACATCCATGGATCTGGTGATGAACTGAAATTCAAGACACCTTGGCAACCTTGGAGGCTCAGACTGATTTCATTGCAAGCTGTGAGCACACAGAGGAACAGTTCCACACCATCAAATAAACCCAAAGTCCTTAAATCAATTCTGACACTTGCACAGGTCTTTTCATTCACACAAGCATAGATTCATAAAATGCTGAGGCTGAAAGGGGACAGTTATTATGTAGTCCAGCCTTCATGTTTACTCAGCTTTCAGACTGCCATCCAGTGAGTCACATCAAATCTGAGCATTTAACTGCTGCAATCAAGATTTGAAGCCTTAAAAGATGAAGAATCAGCCAGACCAAAGCCCCTGCTTTTAGGAGTGCTTTATTCTGAAAAAAACCCCAGTGATTGAGATGATTTGCCACACCATTTCATATACACCGAGGGCTATTACATTTAGGGTTTGTATAATTACAATAACCTAATGTATAATGGCAATAACCTGACCTGGATGCCCCATCCCTGGAAATGTTCAAGGCCAGACGGGATGGGGCTTTGAGCGACTTGGTCTAGTGGAAAGTGTCCCTGTGCATGGAGGGGAATTGGAATTATATGATCTTTGAGGTTCTTTACAATTCAAACCATTCCAGGATTCTGTTTTCTTTGCTATCTCTGCAAGTCCTCACATTTTTACATGTTTTAAAATATTACTTCTTCTCATTCAGGAAAACAATTTCTTTTCCCTTAGAGGGATAACTGGTACAGACTACAGAAGACAAAAAAGAAAATGCAATTTATGTAATCTCATCAGTACTTCAGTTCCCATCTATTCAGTTTACAAGCGAAACAAAGAATTCAGAACTTTTTAGGAAAATGCATCCTGAAGCACAGTGCAGCTGCATCAGGGAGCACTAAAAGCACCATGGGAGTAACTACTGCCAGAGTGATTCATCTGTTAAGGAGTTAACAGGGAAACAGCCCAGTTCCACGGCCAGGGCTGTGCCACACCAAGGCGCATGTGCTGGATCTCCTTTCATTCACTGCTAACTCTGTGGTCTTCCTCCCCATAACTGATATTCCATCGCTGGCACCCTTTCAAAGGAACCTCCCCATGGTCTATTAAGCTTTCATGATTTTCATTTCATTCTGCCTGACCTCATTCACCTCTTCCTCTCACCGCAGGAGATACTTTGGAGGAATGAAAAAAGAAAAAGAAAGAAAAAAGAGAGGGGAGTGCTCTGTGGTTTGGCAGAGGGTGACTAAAGGCATGCAGAAATCCCCAAAACAGTGTGAAGTGCACAGGTTTGTATAAGTGGGTCTAGTCTTACCACCCTATGTCCAAATTGTCAACATTTCACACCTCACTTATGTTTTTTATCAGCTTTGCTTATATTTTTTTTTTAAATCCTGTCTTCCTGAGCAGAAGCCTACATCCAGTGGCATTTGTAAAAAGGTCATCCAAAAACAGCAGTCATCTCAGTCCTGTCCTGATTGGAATTTTGATGCTACAACCTTCACAACGGCCAGGGAAAAAGGGCTGGGGGAAGGGAGAGAAAGGGACAGGAGCCCAGTGTCTGTGTAAAGTAGGACTCACACAGCATTCAGAAACATAGTCCAAATAAAAAATAAAGTGACTAATTAAGACTTTTGTCTTCATATTATCTTTATCACCTATTTCAGACCTCTTCAATACATTTTTTAAAAGCATCTTGGAGTAAAAAAAACCTAAATATGTATTAGGGTGGGACTTGGCAATGCTGGTTTAACAGCTGGACTTGATGATATTAAAGGTCTTCAACCTAAACTATTCTATGGTTAGGTGAGACATATCAAGTTATTTATATATACCTACATATATATATAAGATGAACAAGATATTATAACAGAAGTCTCATAAGGTAAAAATGAGTAGCAAGATGAACATCTGCCTGCAGCAGCTCTCAGTTTCTCTAAGAGTCAACAATGAAATCATCCATCATATTACAAAAGCAGTTTCACAAGGAGGTGAGGAACCACAGATGGACTTGTCTGGTCTGGACAGTGGGAAGTATCTGTTCCAACTGAGTGTTTATTAGTAAAGAGATGCTCCCTGTACAAATGCAGCAGTATTTGCCTGCACCAGTGAGGGCTGTGTGCCTGCCCTCTTTGTAACACAACTCAGAGCCCAGATTTTGGTGAGGGATGTAACACAAAATTAGGGAGAACACAATTTCAAACATAGGTCCAAGAACAGCGAGTACAAGGAATGTGCTGGGCACATTCCGGGATTACACTGAGACTGACTGTCATTAGGCACTGAAAGGGAGAGATGGAGAACTCTAAAAAAAGCTGATTAAGTCCTGGATGCCATTGCCACAATGGAAGAATTTTAAAGCACTACGGACTTTATTCTCCTTGCTTTTCAATTTGATACTGGCACAGCTTTAGAGATCCAGCTTTGATTAATGCTCCTGAAAATGCCACAGGGAGGCGGGAAATCAAGCCCTCTATTTGATATTAATACAGGGCAGTCTATCCACAGTGGGGACACTTCCACTGAACTGACTGAAACTGCAACTCCCATTAAAAAGATTCATACATCTGGATTTTCCTACATTTTCAGCTGATAATAATAATGACCTCAGCAGAGGTCATTAATCATCAAGTGAAGTTAATGGCCCTCAGCTGCATCTTGAGCCATCTCCACTCCTCCCAGCTTGCTATTAATTCCCAGGAAACGCCTTACGCCTTAATTGCTATTGCCTATGACTTCTAATATCTGCTGAATGTACTTATCTGGATAAAAGTCTTTCAGAGTCATTCCAATCTATAAGAAAATTTATCATATACATTTTAAAAACCTAAGCAAATTCTCTCCCTTTCAAGTTTTGTGGATAAATTATTCAAGACTCATAATCCTCTCAATTCGGGACTTTTAAAGTGCTTTTAGGATTCTGTACTTTTAAAATGCTTTTAGAAAGGAAGTCTTTGGACTTTCAGAGCACTTTGAAAACTTGTGGAAAAAAAAGGAAACATCCAAAGTTAAGCAGCAGTGTTGCTATTCTTAAAAAGTCAAAATGCAGAAAGTCATGATTTATGCATTTATTTCTGTGATTTTGGAGTGTCTTCATCCATCCCAAGTCTGTCTCCATGAGGGTCAATTAATGCTCTGGAAAATGTGAGTAGTCTTCATTTCACCAAGTTCTCACTTCTCCCTCATGGGCCCTGTGCCCTCTCCTCAACTTGTTATTCCTTTGCCCAACACTGGGCACCTTTCCCCAATTCTTTCATGTCACCTTCTGTCAGCTCCTGTCATTCAGTGCCTCTAGCAGTTTCCAAAGTTCTTTTGTTTGTTTTCTAAATTAACAAAATTATCACAAAGTAGGACCATACTAATTAAAGCTGCTGATTACTCCAGGTTGATGGTTATCGTTTAGGACAGCCAATGCTGAGGACAAACAGAGCACCATGCAAGGAAGAAATGAGTGCTGGAGTGACAGACAGGAGCTAAAAGCCTCTGAGGACAAGGGCAAACCTACGCCCTCCTGGACTGAAAACTATTTCTAGCACTAAATGGGAGCTCACCTGGGACCAAGACCCTATAAATCACATGGTAACAGTGATCAGTGAAATGCAGCCATAGGGAGGTAAACAAGACACTGGGCATATCTGGAAAATATATTTCCATATCTGGAAAAGTATTTCCAGTAAAGCAAGGAGATCATTAACAGCATTATATAGAGCACTACTGCACCTCATTAAAAATGCAGGGTTTGTTGCCTGTATCCTAAGCAGATTAATAGGAACAGATCCAGATAAAGGTTACAGGGAGGTGCTGAAGCATATCCAGAGAAGGGCAACAGAGCTGGGGAAGGGTCTGGAGCACAAGTCTGATGAGGAAGAGCTGGGGGGGCTCAGCCTGGAGAAAAGGAGGCTCAGAGGGGACCTTCTGGCCCTCCACAACTCTTTGACAGGCAGGTGGACCCGGGTCGGGGTCAGGCTCTGCTCCCAGGGAACAAGGACAGGGCACCATGAAATGGCCTTGAGTTGCTCCAGAGAAGGTTTGGATTAGATATTAGGAAAAATTTCTTCACTGAAAGGGTTGCCAAGCATTGGAACAGGCTGCCCAGGGTGGAATCACCATCCCTGTAAGTGCTCAAAAGATGTATGGATGTGGCACTTGGTGACATAGTTTAGTGGTCAACACAGCAGTGCTGGGTTAGTGGTTGAATTTGATGATCTTAAAGGTTTTTTCCATCTTTAACAATTCCATAATTCTATGAATTAACAACTTACTAAATAAGAAATGAAAATGCTTGTCTTATTTAGCAAAACTAAGAAAAGCATGAGAGGAGATGGGAGAGTCATCAGTAGTTTACCAGAACTGCTCAGAGTAAGGACAAATCGCATTGTACAGAGTCAATCTAGAAGACTACGTCGGCACAAAACAAATGGAAACAGTTGGCATAAAGAGGTTTAGTCTAGAAGTTAAAGAAGGTTTCAAACATCAGAGTAATGATCCAGAAACAACCTTCCAATTACAGCAGCGGCAGCAAATTATTTTTTTAAGACTGAATTTGGTTAGTTCATGTGAGGGACTATGACAAAGTATCGACACAATGAGCATTGTAAAACATGACAGCCATAATTAGCAAGTGAATTGGGCTCTGACACGGCAAGTTCCTGTGATTTATTTCCAAACATTTCTTTCATGAATAGCTCCACTGGTATTGTGTTCATTCAGGACAAAAGCCAAGCCCTAATTCAAATCAATGGAAGCCTTTCCACAGACATCAGTGAGTTTTGGATTAGAGCCCTAGAACTCAGAACCCAAATTACATTTTATTATTCAGTGTGTTTACACTCATTATCACCCTTGCTACATATTTGATTTGGGAGATGGCTGTGATTTAAAATGTTAGCCTAATGCTTTTCCTAGAGTTTTGCAAGAAAATAAAGAAAACGTTTTTCCTATTTTAATTTTTCCTGGTCATTTGTGTAAAAGATATTCCAAGAAACTAACCACAATAGGGAAAGAGATATAATTCACCATTATGAAATTAGTTTTTCCTGGAATTAGTTCTGTACTGGATATAAACATCCCTGTAAGACATAAACTCCTATCTCAGAGCTGAATGTATTCTGTTTCTGCACAGCCATGCTGCTTGCAACACTACAAAGCTCTCATGAGGCACGAGAAGAAAGACAAAATCTGGTAGAACATGTGGAAGCCGTGCACTGGAGAGTCTTGTAACAAAAACAATCTAAGAACAGATTAATTCCCTGTTTATAGGAGAGGATGGGCACACCAGTTACTTCCAGGGGAATAAAGGAGTCACTAAAGTGACACACATTTAATAAAAATAATAAAACAAAAGTCTAGAATTATCAGCTGGAAGTTATTTCAGGATTGGGATACGTCAATGCCACATGAAAGGGTACTGTAATGACCTAGCCTGGATATTGTGCATGGCTCTTCTCATCTATGATTAAGGAGAATGGAGGCAAGATGGAAGAGCAACAAGGAAAAGCAAAAGACTGCAAGGACGATCAGAGAAGTTGTGAACCTGTCACAGGAGGTAAAGGCAGATGATCCCCATCCCTGGAAGTGTTCAAGGCCAGGGTGGACAGGGAGCTGAGCAACCTGGTCTAGTGGAAGGTGTCCCTGTCCATGGCAGGGGATGGAACAAGATGGTCCCTTCCAGGTCAACCATTCTGGCATTCTGTGATCTTGCCTTGGCAAAGAGAACCCCAGGTATGAGGTGTTTCCTGCTGCAGCCGTCTATAACGAAATCAATAAATGATGTCAAGGGAAAGAGATCAGCGGAATTAAAATAACCAATAGTGTTGATATTAAACAAAGACTGCCTATTAAAAGATTTAAACTTAAATTGAGGTTATTTAGCACTAGACCTGTAACATATCAAAATGCCATTGGCCCAGAAATAGAAAAAAGCCTAATTATTTAATGAAAAGGGTAATAAAAAGGAAAGAGTACTATGCATTTCTGTGGTTCTCAAAGACAAAAGGAAAGGAAAAAAGGGATCCTGATTGGTCTAATCAAAACTTAAAAGAACTGGGCTCACCTGAAGTGCTTTTAACAATTATTTAATGAGCCACGCAAAACAAGCAAGCAGCTTGATACACCTCATATGTGAAAATTCCTTAAAACTCCAAGTAACCAGTGTAAGCAACAGCCTCATCAATGATTAAATTCTCTGCCTCTAAAAAAGGTGAAACTCATTGGGAAATCCTGAAAGTGCATATGAAAAACCACTACTGAGGCTCAGTTAAAATACCAAGAGTGGTGTAAGTTAAGGAAATATTTTAAAACAATTACAATTAATAGAGAATTCCTATGGGCTTGTCCTCTTGCCTTTAAGAGGAGGAGCAGGAGCATAAAATACAAATTTACCACTCAGAGATCCCCTTAAGGCACAGGTCTCCAGGTCATAACTTTTTATTTCACCTTTCACTGTCGGTAGCTGTAGCTGAGACTGTGGGATCTTCCTATTCCCCCCTCACAAGTGGGGCAGGGTATTATTTGAATAAAAAATTCACACTGAATACTACTGTCTGAATGTTGGTTTGCAGAAAGTTTCTTCTGTTACCAAAGGGAATCCCTCATGTAATCCCACAGCTGGAAACACCAACATAAAAATGTTTTTCCACCTGTCATTCACCAGGGTATATTTTAAGAGGACATTTCTACATGTGAAACGTTTTGAAAGGGGGAAAACCAGGGAACGCTGGTCAGGTAACCAGAATTACAAAGTACTCTGCAATGACCTCCTGGCTACCATATTGTCTGAAAGTGTGTTCCTTACCTTGGAATTCAGTGCAAAGCCTTGCTAATATTTTCCTGAAGTTAGATTAGAGCATTGACATAGGGCTGGAAAGAGCTTGGGTTTATTTATTTACATTAAAGATGGCAGTAATTAGCATCTTCCAAAATTGAACAATTCTCTCAGTACGTGAACAAAATAACCCAGGTTTGCTACCCCAGTCCATTCAGTTTGTTGTTCTGTGCTTGGCTTCTTGTTTTCAAAGGGGTGAAGTTAAGGTAAATTGTGAACCAAAAAAGAAATAAAGCAACAGAGCCAAAAAAAATTCTAAGATTGGACTTTGGGGGCAGCGGGGGGGGGGTGTTACAAAATGCATTAAATCTTGTTCTCTCCAGTTAAATAAAGATGGATTTGCCTGCACTACTGCAATCCTGATAAAGGGGGGCCTAACAGCTTTAAGCTCTCCTATGTAATGAATGCACAGTTTGTATTGCAGAAGTGATGCTAAACGGCCTTGCTGCTCTGCACTTTGCAGTGAACCAACCCAAAACAGGAGCACACTGGTCACGAAACATAGCCCTGGTCCATGGCTCACACATCCTGCTGTGTTATCCTTACACACCAGGGCTGTTCAGAGGCATCTGCATAAAACTTTCAGATCCTGAAGGATGCATTGAGGGTTCTGCCTTCCACATTGTGCCAAAATCATTCTGACAGCAGAAATATTTGATATAACGCTTACTGCTTACAGATCCAGTGTCTTCTTCCAGAGAGGGACTTTGAGAAAGTGTAGCAGACGTTACACAGTGTTATAAAGACATTGGTAACTCATCATCTCACAAAGTGCCGTGATGGCAAAAGTAGGTCGGGAGCTGGAAGAAGTTTTCTGGTCCCACCTCACAGTGGGACTAAGGCAGGAAGAGGCATCCATCCCTCACCAGCCCTCTTGCATTACATGCCCACCACGGCATGACAGCACTGCAAACATCCCAGTGAACAGAACAACACAGATCTCCCTCTTGAAAAATCAGCTAAACCAAATAAATTTACCTTCAGCTTCCAACTCATCAGCACAACAATAGGTACAGAGATAGTATCTGCCCCAAAGCTTAATGGAAACGCATTCACATTTCGGAAGACGCTGACAAATGTCAGGGGCACAGAATTTTGCTGCGTTGCCTTTTCTGTTTTTAACCAGCTCACATCCCTGTTTACCTCAATGTGACGCACATTCCTCCTGCTTAGCTCCACTGATCTGGAAACCAAAGGCTCCTTCAAGATGAAATAAATTGTTCCTGTGGCAATGCCAAGGGGGTGATTTAATATAGTTTGGAGAGTTCTCAATTCAATTTCACACTCAACGATTGAGCTAAAAAAAAAAAATCCACACTTTACAATTCTTCTTTATAGGAGCACAGTTATTTTACTGTATCATCAGCCACAGCTTTTCTGAGCACACCATATCTGAAGTACTCCAGCTCCAGATGCTGTATGAGCTCCCTGAAATGCTGGAAGTGCTCTTTCAAACCAGCTGGCAAAATGCACATTCTATGACCAGATCCATTAGCTTCCCCCCTCAGTGCTGGGGAGTGTCCTGTAGAGACATCATTCTTTGTTCCCTGAAAAGGCACTTTTGATTCCTGTGCTGGCTACCATTATAGTGCAACATCACTTAATGCTTGCCTTTTTTTTCTTTTTCTCTTTTGCATTGTATTTGGCAGTGGAAAATAAAATAAAAATCAAAGCCTGAACAGATTTGCGGAGGATTTAAGGCACTTGTTTCCAAATAGCAGCCTTACATTTTGGCTTGACAATGGTAAAAATAATGCTAAGAACAAGGACCTGAAGAAAATATTCACTGTCCTGAAAAAACCCGCCTGTTCTGTTTGCTTCAAACAATAACTGAATAGACAATGTATGTAGTGAACTCTAAGGGGCTTGTCTGCATTGGATTTAAGAATGTTTATAGTACAATACCAGCCATTGATTTTGTCTTGTTCCCATTATTAAGCCCAACAATTAATTGGTAGCACAAGAATAAATTACTGTGTATATGTTTCTACAGTTCTTATTATCTTAATTTAGCAAACAAAATAAGGAAGTAAAACAACCTTAATTAGTTTTTACCTAAAGCTGCTACATTTATATTAATAAGGAATGTTCCAAGAGCAGATCTCTGCAGCAAAACAGTTGGTGCTGAGGACTTTCTGATCAGGTGCCACAGACTGAATGCCCATTAGCAGTCGGACCATATCAGGCACACTACTAGAGTGCATTTTCTGTATTAATTTCATCTGAAAGGCATCCAGTTCATGAACTGCTTTGTGATGTAAACGAAAAGCACAGTTAATGACGAGCAACAGGAAAGCTGCCTCATGAGAATGCCCAGCTCAGACTGAAAATGCCAATGTAGACACAAGCCCATATCTCTCTCAGTTAGCTAGCACTCCCGGAAAGGAAAAAGAAACCCCACAACCAAACTGAAGTGCTAGGGAGAATAATAAGTAAGGGGCTGGTGGTCAAACTTGTACAAAAAAGAAGATGTAATTATTTGTTATGAGAAGCTGTGTGAAAATTATTCATATTCATAGAACTATAGAATGGTTTGGGTTGGAAGGGACCTTAAAGCTCCCCTAGTTCCAACCCCCTGCCATGGACAGGGACACCTTTCATTAAAGCAGGTTGCTTCAAGCCCTGTCCCACCTGGCTTTGAACGCTAAAGGTGGGGAATGGGGCAGCCACAACTCCTCTGAGCAACCTGTGCCAGGGCCTCAGCACCCTCAGAGCAATGAATTTCTTCCTATTAACTGTATAAACTTTGATACTGTAAGAAAAGCTACATAAATATCTATCTTCTTATGGATATTTCTACACTATTTTTCATTGATCTTTGACAACTGCAATTTCATCTCCTCAAGCCTTCTGAGGCTACCCCATTGTCCTGTTTGTGTGGTGATACTGAGGCAAGGAGAAACTCAGTCACAGTGACTGGGAAACCACAGCTTATGGGAAACCACAGGAGTAGAAGCAGAGTTTCCATAACTCATTGTGAATCACTTTACTTCTACACAACCCCCGCTGGAGTATAGAAACCTCAGCCTCAAAAATCTGTTAGTGAGGCTGTGGAAGTGTCAGGGGACACCTCTGTTGCTGTGACGCAGAATCAGGACGTCAGTGTGCAAAATGCTAAATGCAAGGATGAGCTACGATAAAGGGAACACCAAGAGCTGAGAAACTGTGTCTTATTTATACTCTTGGAGATGCAATGTTGTAAAACAACCATAAAATACACACTACTCATTCTCTGACACTGTCAACCCGGTTAAACTGGAAATATAAACAAGAACAAGCCATGGGACAGTTTAAACAAATAAAATGCTTGCATTGCCCATTCCTGCTTTACTGTTTTGCCTACAGTGATCAACATTTATAGCATTTCAGCTGTTCTCATCAGTCATGGGGAGTGCTTTCTCCCTCTCCTCTCCCCTAACACTGCAAGCTGCTCGAACAGGACTAAAAATACAGTTTCAACTTGTCTGGATTTGGAAAGGACACTGACAATTTTGAAAGTGACTACGAAGCAAAAAAAAAAAACCAAACCAACAAGTAGGAGAGTGGAATAGAATCTAATCTCGTCCTGCTTCATAAATGTCATTTAACTGATGACAAAAGGTACAAGGGAAACTCCTGACCCACCAGTGCACATCCTCTCATCAGCATCCTCTCTTGCCTTCCTCTGCAGCCCACAGTGACCCCACAGTCACTACCAGCAGCACTGTGACCACTGCCTAACGCTCTGCTTGTGCTGTTTGACTGTTCCTTGTTCTTCCCAGTCTGTCCCGACCATCTGTCATTCCCTGTCTTACACTTCATTTGCAAATTACTCGAGCAGGTCTGTTGTCTGTACATCTGAGCAGCTCCTAGGAGCTGCAGCCTCTGAGGCTGGAGGCTCTTTGTACAGTGAAGATAAACCAAGGATGGAAATACAGTGCCTCCAGTCGAGTGGCTCAGAGGAGTCTTTAGCAAACCTACAGCAACTACATGTAAACAGGGTTTCAGAATTAATGGCATAAACGAAAGTATCAGAGATAAACATGTAAGGAAGTGGTAAAAAGAAAACTAAAGAGAAAATCATCACTGGGCTGGAAGAGACAGAAATGTCCTGTTTACAAATGTGACAAATTGGGGGGATACTGATATTGCACTGATATATATCATATATATCTTTGGTTGGACCAAAAACAGTGAGTGCAGGAGGTGAGGGATGGGATTCTGCTGCTCTACTGCAGCCAGCATTGGAGACCCCACTGCAAAAAGGACATGGACCTGTTGGAGCAGGTCCAGAGGAAGCCACAGGTGCTCAGAGGGATGGAGCACCTCTCCTTCTGCAACTTCTGTGAAAATCTACATTTATCGTCAATTCTTTATGTATATTTTCTTTTTAACTTAATTTGCTCTTTGTAGTCCTTCCTTCAATAATTGTTTATAAGGGACCATTTGCACTTGATGCATTTATTTGAACAGGATTTTTTAATTATTACATAGGATACAGACTTTCTCAACAACAGGAATCTCTGCTATCTAAAATATAAAGACACCAGTGTAAATATATATACATACATATCTTCAGTTCAAAAAAAGGAATAACTACAAATAACAGTCTGTTCCTCCTAACTTCAAACAGCAGAACTTCCACAGACTAAAATGATTATGTTCACACACTGCATTGGAAGAATTATAAAAGACTTCAAGTTTGCCATTCTCCCATATTCACTGATTTGGTGCCCTCAGAGGAGGCTCAAATGAGCTATAATCTGCTGGGTATAATTCCTCTTAATGCTGTTATCACTCTAAAAAGTTTAACTGTGAATTTGATTTTGCAGATCATGGCAGAAAATGGATGGAAAGCATCTGCATAAACAGAGATGATACACTCTTCCCTCCATGCTGCTTCTAGATCATCACTGTAACCCCCAGTTCAGCACTGACCTACAAAAAACTGAAGATGCTTTCCAGTTTAAATAAACTTCACTGAAAAAAAGTGCTTGAAATATTTTTACACTAAGAGAGGCTGTTTTCTTCCCCATCAGAGGTCTCAGTCTTTAAAGGACACCAGGATCTCAAGATGCAGAGATGCTGAAATACCAAAGGAACACCACACAATGGTTTACCTGCCTAATGAAAAAGATTTCAGCAGCATATTTTAATTTCCAATATCTACCACAGTGTTCAATTCGCCCCAAGAACTTTACAGTGTTATAGTACCTCATGACATCAAGAATTTAGCACACATCAGAAAACTGGGCTTATGCAGGCCAGGAAAGAGGATTTGTGTGGACTTAGTAAGCAGATTCCAGCACTCAAAAGGGCTGAGATGAGAGATGCGGGTTCTGTACCAGGCACAGAAGGGCAGAAAAAGAAGCAGAGGTTTCCATCTGTCTCAAGAGCCACTAGTACCATCCAGTTCCAGACAGGACACAGGGAATTTCAGTCTTACAGTGATATAATTGTTTTATTAGGCAGATGGAAGGAACCCCAGGGTGAAAAAGCAAATATTCCTGACTGAACTGCTCCCATGTAATTTTTCAACCAACTGGAAAACTTCCAGTTGGCACTAACTTTGTTTAGAACCAAGAATTGGAAAGTAGACTAATCCTATATTAGAGCTAAAACTAGCACTGCTCTTCATCAAAATAATTTTCATTTCCTGATGTGAAAAATATATCAGTAACAGCATGATATTAAAAAGATACTGGACTGGAATTATGAAACTGAAGCTTCTCTCCAGAGGAATCAGTGAGAAGGAACGAGCCCTGTGACTGGCAAGCAGAGTGGTAACAAATGGAGATTTTCTTCTTTTTATGAACAATTTTTTTAAAAAATAAGTAGGACACACAAAAATAATCAGTATCCCATGGTTTCTTGCCCTGTGGCACTGTTTCACACTGGCTCTGTGTCATATTTGCCTTGCAAATGCCCTTGGTGCCAGTCTGGATTGTTGGAAACAGAAGTGACAATCAGAAAATGTCCAGAGCTAGAAGGGACCCACAAGGATGATCAAAGTCCAACTCCTGGCCCTGCACAGGACACCCCAACAATCCCACACTGTGCCTGAGAACACTGCCCAAACTCTTCTCGAACTCAGCCTTGGGGCTGTGACCATTCCCTGGGGCGCCTGTTCAGTGCCCAACCACCCTCTGGGGTATCCAGCCTAAGCCTCCCATGACACAGTGCACACTCAGGGAGTCTGGCTTTGAGGTCAAGGAGATTTCTTTTAGTGCAAATAGGTTCTAAATGAAGGGAGAAGAAGTGGGATGCCAGTTCTGGTCAAAGCAGTCATTCAAAATAAAGGGAAGTCACCTGTTCACTACTGAGGTTACAGTTTCAGAGCTCAGAGGGTGTCCCAGACCACTCAGCCTGATGCACAGACTGTGCCTGCATCCAGGTGCATAGCACTGCACTGCAGAAGCAGCGTCAGTTGTAGGCCCAATAACAGAATTTACACTTTTCAACTGAAATTGAAAATTTTGTATTTAATCAGTACGGGATACTAGTATTTAATTAAGGGCAAATTATCAACTAAAAGTGAATAAATTCATGCTCAGCACAGTCCAGACTTTCTCTAAGGGACACTCAAACCAGAAACATAGTAGAACCAGATTTGCTACACATAAACCTCCAATCTAATAGAAAACTTTAGGGGAGAATAAACCAACGAGGGTACCTTTATATAAGTGGTCTCAACTGAAAGAGGGCAGGTAAATTTTGATATAAGGAAGAAATTCTTTACTGTGAGAGTGCTGAGGTCATGGCACAGATTGCCCAGAGAATCTGTGGCTGCCCTTGGATCCCTGGAAGTGTGGAAGGGCAGTTTGGATGGGGTTTGGAGCAACCTGGGATAGTGGAAGGTGTCCCTGCCCATGGCAGGGCATGGGACTGGATAATCTGTAATGTCCCTTGCAACCCAAACCACCCTGTGATTCTGCAATTTTATGATTCTAAAGCAGAGTAGATCAACAGGTACCAATCTGCAGCATTATCACACACACACCTCATTTTACACACAAGTGTACACTCCCATTATACCATCATTTTACCATACTTATACCAACTACTTATTCCCAAAGTAAATTCCCTTTACCAAAGACCTTTTCTTTATAAAATTGTTAATGACCTTTGCTCTGCTTCTATTTCACTATACAATATACAAACTATAAAACTGCATAATAGTTAAAGCTTAAGCAGGAATTTTAGCAAACACTGAGCCAATGACATGAAAAAATATTATATACTGTCTTCTAGGATGCAGTGTGCATTGAGTAAATGCTTGTTTTGTGACTACTACTGTATGACAAGCTCTTTCCTCTATCCCAAAAAATATCACCACTTTGGGAGTTAAGATTGTGGGCAGGCTGCTTACATCACTACTGTTTTTCAACACTGTCAGTCTAATAATTTGCTATGAAAGCATGAAGCAGATAGCTACACATCTTTCCTCTTTATTCACTTATTTTTTTAAATATCAGGCAAAAAAGCATCAGCTCCCAAACCTCTAAAATTTTAAGTACGCCAATAATTTACTTCTGTCTAACATAAGCAGCATGCTAATTTCTGCTATGGCCCAGCATTTGGCTTTTCTCCCAGCTGTCTTGATTAATACAATTTTTTTTAGCTCAACAGCTCTCAGATTCTGGTTCAAGGACTGGCAGTCGCCTGCAGAAAGCTGGCTGGTCACACAGCCCTGCAGCTCCTCTCATGGAATCAGCTGCTTCTAAAGACAATGATACTACTTTTCATACATCAGTGGTTTTCTTCTTAGGCTCTGTAAACAAGGTAGCAACGTGAAATCTCATTTCTAGACAAGAAAATGTGCATCAGAAAAGTCTAACCAGTCTAAACAGAGACAAACAGCACAGCTGCAACAGCAAACTTGGACTGGAGCAACTCTCCTGTAAGGAAAGGCTGGGAGAGTTGGGGTTGTTCAGCATGCAGAAGAGAAGGCTTTAAGAGTTCTGAGGTTTATGGCAACCTCTGGATACCGAAACAGGATTTATGGGAAAGATGGAGAGAGAATTTCTACCAGGGCCTGTAGTGAGAGACAAGGAGCAATGAGTTTAAACTAAAGAGGACAGGTTTAGATTGGACCTAAGGTAGAAATTCTTCCCTGTGAGGGTGGTGAGATCCTGGCACAGGTTTCCCAGAGAAGCTGTGGCTGCCCCATCCCTGGAAGTGTTCAAGGCGAGGGAAGCAACCTGGGATAGTGGAAGGTGCCCCTGCCCATGGCAGGAGTCGAAATGAGATTATATTTGAAGGTCCCTTCTAACCCAAACAATTCTGTGATTCCGTATCTGTTTGACTTACAGAAGTATGACACTGCTGCTAATTATCCACAGCAATTCACTAGAACTCAAGAGATTTGCATCACACAACTGTTTACTCATGTGAATGCCTTTATACAGCTGTGACTTTGATTTCTTTTCTTTTTGTACTATATTTCATCCTGTTGTTTAACTAAGGGTTTTTCAGAATTTTGAAGAGTTCTCCCCCACCAGGACTGTGTCATCCACACTTCTTTTGAGGTTTTTCTCTGTTGACTGCTGTCATTCTCAACCTGCTTTCAGGAAGTAACATGTGAGCTGATCTACTTCAATGCCTTCACCATTTGAGAATGAACTGGTTCTGGTTTAGACATTCTGTAAACAACTATGCACCCACCTTATGGAAATTATATTTAGAGTGTAGATTACTTATGGAAATCACTTGAACAGTGTGAAAGCTTTAGTCAAAATATCTACACTCCACATCTCCTTTATCGCACTTATCCCATTGCCCTGTCAAACAAGGAAGGCATATTGATTTGATATGATTTGGTCTACACAGCCCAGGCCTAATTACTTCCAAAGTACTTCCAAACTTATTTCCAAAATTCAAGTCTGATAAAAATACCTGTAATTATCCAGGTCTTTCTCCCCTCCTCATTTTAAACACAAATTCTATTATTTTTACATCTCCCATCCTCAGCAGTCTCTTTGTAATCTGTGAATTCTCAAAGATAATTTCAAATACTAAAAAATTATTTCAGCTACATCCTAAAGCATTCTTAGGTAGAATTTAGCACCTCATGTACACTTAAATATCTGTCTATCATTTTTAACAGTTTTTCTCTGCTCTGGCCACTACTAAGGTTGTTTTTTCTATTAATTTCAGTGATTATCTGTGTTATTATATAATACACATGAAATCAGTCACACCATAACCCTCCCCACATTATGTGTCTTGCTGTTAATGGATTTGCACATTGTTTTCCTCTTAATTTTTACACATCAAAAGACTTCCCTTGTTCTTATTTAAATCCTCTGCTAATTGAAATTTATTTCATTATTTTGCACACTTGGTTTTTACTTTATATGTAAAATCTTAAACTGCTGTAAGGCAAAAGGAGTATCTGATCTAGCCCTAACAGTTCTCTTATTGTCTGTCCCATCTGTCCTTTGCATCAGGATAGGTAATCTCCATTATGCATTCAAAAGTGCCTCCTTTGCTGCTAATTCTCATGTTCTTTTTGGTCTCTAAGATAATCTTCTTAGGAGACACTATTTACCAACTCCTTAAGGTCGCTGAGTATGACTTCTAAAAAAAAAAAAAAGAGTTTTTCCTTGTTCATCTGACTTCAGACTATTTCAAAAGCTAACTTCAAAATAATTTTCACCAACAGTACTTGCCACTGTTAATTTCTTCAATTGCTAAAATCATAACCAAAAATAAAATAAAATTACCTACCTTCATTTACTGAAAAAAAAAAGCAGCAAGAACAATCTCATAATTTGATATCTGTCTTACTGTATCACCTACTGTTTGGATACTTCCAACAGTTTAAAAATTCCTGTTATTTATTTCTAGTATTATCTACCACACTGAACAAAAACAACAGGGAGAAACACAAAATTCTTTCTTGCATTCCAGGAGGATGAAACAGAAAGACAGGGGAGGTAGGAATAAAACATATTAAAAGAGAATATATTTGCTTTTTTTTTTTTGGTAAGGTTTCCAAAATATTTTCTATCCCACACATGCATATGTAGCTTAGTCTAGCCATGTTCAATCATTTAATTCCTTGGGAGACATTTAACAGCAAAAGGTTTTGAGGAAGGAGTTGAAAGGAGAGTGGCAGCAGCCAGAGTACCCGTTCACAGAGGGATTTTGTTACCTGGAGGCGGGATGGAAGCCTGTGGAAGACACTTTCAGTAAAGCAGAAAGCTGTCAAGATTTATTTAACTAAGGTTTCAACGACGTTTAACACCTGCTTGATGGAAGTTTTGTCACAAAATCCTCCTTTTTTTAGATTATCAATGGGTTTTTCCAGCATCTTGTGTCATCTTCTGCCCTTAAATCATTCCACTATAGCACAAGAAGTCGAGGTCATGTGTTCTCACCTTGGTCTTCCATTGATTACTCTTGTTTTCATGAGCTCTCCCTCCATCCTGACTCCTCTGCCATTGTCACCCCTCTCAGACACAAGAACTGCCACCACCTGCCTCCCTGCCCCAGCCTCCACAGTTTTTCCAACTCTTGGTCTTTCCCAACAGAGGCACTTCATCACAGTGACATCCCTCCTCCAAAACACCATGCTCCCCTTCCTCGTTTCAGCCACATTTTGGATAACCAACTACCTTCCTCCTCCCTCAGCTCAGAAGAGTTCCACCTATGATCTGCCCCTTAAAGATATTCGTTTCTCTTAAATAAATGTTCCTATGGGAGAAAGGCCATTTCTGCCAGTGGGTTGCTTTTGGTTTTGTTTTTGTATCAGCACTAAAAAATAAAATAATAATCCTCCAAACAAAACAAAATACACACTACCCTGTCCCCATCACAACCAACATTTGTTAAGTGGTTAAAACAAATTTCTCAGTATAGGTCTAATTATTCAGACAATTCAAAAGCTTTTATTCTTAGTAATTTAGTTGTTGATTTTCTCCAAGAAACATGGAAAGGCAGCCAAAACTGAATGAAATACTTGCCATCAGGCAAGAGAATCCACAGCAAAGAATGATAAAGTTTGAGGATGGTAAAGTTTGAGTAAGATTTGTACAGCAAATAAAACAATCATCTTCTTATCTCCTCCATAAACTGAATTTCTTTCATTGAGAGGATTAGCATGTTTTTTACCGGAATCTGCTCATCTGCCTCACACCAGCACATCTGAGCTACATGAATAAAAGGACAAGTGAGATTGCAGCCAGGCTGCCATTTCTCTGTGTCTGTGCAGAAGTCCTGCCGCATGATTCCGCTTTCTGAATGCCTCCACCTTTTAATGGCAAACATATCTCTCACTACAATGGATGAAGCAGAGACGTTCTTCTGCAAGTGTCAAATTGAGCTGCAGAAACTCCCCTGTACAGCTGCCTGTTGCTACTGCTCTGAGCTCAACAGTTTCACTGTGTTTCTCAGCTCAGGGACTGTTATTTCAACAGGTGGAACTATCTGGTGCTTCAGAACTGGAGGCTCTTCCATGCTGCAGTACATTTCTCCTGATAAACATGAGGCCATCCTGCAAGACAGTCAGTCATTCCATCTGACGGAACCTAATGTGGATTCTGAAATGTAGCAAGTTTGGGCTAATTAAAAACAAACAGACACACCGCTCCCCCCTGCCAAAAAAAAACCAACAAAGCACAATAAAACCCACCAAAAACCAACCAAATCCAGCTACTAGCTAAGCAAAGTTCCTTGGTCTCTGCAAAATGTCTAGAGCTCAATGACAATTGAGATTGAATATCTACAGAACATGATTAAGAACAAGAATCATTAATTACACCAGCTCTGCTGCATTCCAAACCCAGTTTCCTAATCAGAGAACTTATTTCCTGGTCCCTCAGTTTTCCATCCGCAAATGAGAATACTTGGGACTTTTTACCTGTAACACCACTCTGAGGTTTTTCAGCAGCCCCAGGTATACAGAACAGACACTTCCACAGAGGTGCTGCTGCAGCATTCCGCTGGCTTGCCACCCTACAGGGCTGTTTACTTCATCACAAGTGCTACAACCAAAGGCTTCTCCTTGATTCGGCACCAACAGAAATTCCACATGGGGACAGTTAAAGGCATCAGAAGGACACTGATATTGTGGGAAGGTGGTCTGTGCTTTCAGGAATGGACATGGACAAAGCAGAAATCACCCTGAATCCTAGATGGAAAGCATAGGCTGGAGCCAAACTTGATGGCTGCACATGCTTTTTAGAGGCATTGCCAATAAGGAAGAGAAAGGGGAGAAGTCTCCTCTCAGGGAAATTTTAATTCTATTGGCATTTAGAAGAAGGTGCTTTTTGAAAATCATATTAATGGGGGAAATTTTCAGGAAAAACTCAGGCACACAATGCCAGCACCACTATAAATATGTGGATGGAAAAAACAGTCTTTCAGCAACTGGCCACTGACTGGAGGCTTTGCTTGGCCAGTTTCTGGACCTTGGCAGCCTGTGTGTTAGCCAAGTGTTTGACAAACTCTTTCCTCAGTGTCTCTTTGCCAAGGAAGAATTCTCTGCTCAAGACAACACTGTCACGGTTGTTTGCACTCTAGCATATGATTAGGTAACATCTTCCAAAGCAAACAGGCTGTTTAGCACTTGAATAATCAAAGCTGAGTAGATTATTTAAGGCCTTTTGTAGAATCACCCCTAGAAAATATTAAAGGAAGAACTGTCCAAACATAAAGCATGTACATTAGTCTATGAGCGGAAAAAAAATACTAAAAATTACTAAAAAATTACTAAAGATACATACAGGGCTGGTGCAGACCTCTGCCTCAGAACCTGCAACACTGCTCAGTATCAAAGCTTAGTCATGCTAAGCAGCAGCAAACAGAATCAATAAAATTTGAGACAAAAGACTGCATATACACAGCATCTTCAGAAGAAAAGGAGACTAGATCACCACAGACCTGAAAATGCTGAAAATGATGTGGCCTTGATTTTTTTTTTTTTTTTGAGAAGAGAAAGAACTCAGGTACTTCACCTCTCTAGGTTCTTCTGAGAATTTTAACCAAAGTAATTATTTAATGAAAAATCAGTATCACACTTACATCCGTATTACAAGTACCTCAATCTATAGCTGCACTAATTAATTCTTCAAACCTGCTGAAGAAAATCACCATCTCTTCAGTGTTCCTCACATAGGCTGACCATTTGTCAGCAGAATTACAAGGTCCACCTTACCTTATTACCTGACTTGGATTAATTCTGCACACCTTCTACCAACATATGCTAGTTGTGATTTATTTTCATTTGACAAATTGCCCATTGTCTAGTTATCCTTATGAAAGGGAAATACCTTCATGTGACTTCCAACAGAAAGGAGAATCAGAGAGAATACAAAGCCCTCTGACTTGCTTTGCTGTTCACTGTTAGCACAAAAAGGGTGAAGAAGGAGAAGCAAAAAGTTTGCCATATTCAGAGGTGTGTAAGCACCTGCAGCTGCCACCAACCTCCAGTGAAACAGCAGCATCCCCTTCTTCTGAGGAAAGGGAAAAGCAAGTACAAGAAATTGAAGATCAGCCTAAAGAGCATATACTGACCTTTAGAAGTCTTACCATTCTGTCACCTCTTTGGAACTTCCCTAAAGAGTCCAGCTGCCCTCACACAAGGGTGTTAGAAGGACAGAGGCAAAGCCCAGTCTGGGACTGTAACTGGGAGCACCTCAGTGTGGAGCAGGACTAGCTGCATGAGCCCCAGCTTTGCTGTCAGAGCCTCTCTGTGCTGACCCTGAAGCCAAGAGCAGGCTCAGTGCGTTGGAAACACCACTACAACTTTTGGGAAGCTCCTCTCCATTACTTACTCTGGATGAACACAGACAGTAAGCAGAGATCAAAAGACACCCATATCTATTTCTCCAGCAGAACTTTAGGATTACTCAGATTTCAGACACAACCTCATCTGCAATCAGAAAGAACTACCAACTACAGAAAATACCAAGAGAAGTTATAGAGCAGGCCTATCTAGCCATCAGGGTATTTTTGGCAGTCATGCTGTTGTTTGGTTTCCTCCTTATAGCCCGTCTGTGAAGTCTTATGACTGTGCAACAGACTCTTCCCACGGATCCGGCTCACATGGCTAAGGAGAAGGATCTAAAGACAGAAACCCAGAAACTCTCCCAGCAAGTCATGCTTCCTACCACTGGACAGGTGGCAGCATCCAGAGGGACAGCAACACTCCTCCCTTTTTCTCCAGCTTTCTTCACTTGACTCTGACCTTAGAGCACTTAAACTTTAAACCTCACAATATCTTTGTGAATAAGCCACTTAGACAAGTGGAGAATTGGAAAGCAAAAAGCACAAGCATCTAGTGTACTTCTGCATTTAGACCTCAGAAGTTTCGACTGCTAAACCTCTCAAAGGCAACTGCAGGACAGTGACTGACCTCCAACCCAACCATCCCAAACAACTCCTATTTGCAGGGTGCTCACTGGAGTCTCTGAACTAAGTAATGAGTTTACAGATTGACAGAGATCCTGCTCCAATGGGGATTAATCCTCCAAAGCATCAGTCAAGACAGTGAAACTATGTCTACTATTTCCCTGTGCTGCCTGGCTCACGTCCACATTGGGTTTTTTCCCTGCGTTAAGATAATGGTCCCATCCACATTACTTTGCATTACTGTCTTCAGGATGTGATCCTTCTGGATCATCACTATTTCTTCTTTCTTACAGTAGTGCCAAGTTGCCCCAATCCTACCTTGTTTCTGAGTGGAATGGTCTGTGTGAACATAAATGAGGAGGTAATATGTAGAATTAATCATATAAAAACACACTGCTTAGAGTAAGAAGTAAGAGTTTAAATTCTCTGCCACTGTTTCGGTGATGTCTGGAATTCCTCTATTAGAAATAAACAAGATATTCATTAACTAATTGCTTATGTAACAAAGATCATTACATGAAATTATCATCTAGAGGCACTGAAAGAATTTTAATTATCCAGGTGAACTTCAAAGCAGAACTGCACTTCGTAATTTCTGTGGTTGCCTTCTCAACTCTTCTAGTTCCTGATCTACAGTCAGTAGCATCTTGATTAGCTTGACCCAAATTTTTGGATTAGAAAAAACAATTCAAAGCAGCAGTTGATCAGAAGTGAGGGGCTTGTTGGATGGGTTCATGGGTGGCAAACCCACAGTGTCAGTGCATTGCCAAGGCACCCATACAAGCCTCAGTTCATTGAAAGGATAAGCAGCTCCAAATGCAGCAACTAAAAAGCTTTGCCTTCAGTTTTAAATTATTGCTCTCCTGTTCCAGAGGGCAAATGGAAATGGAGTGTTTCCAAGCCTGACTGCCAGATGCAAAGAGCATAATGCCTACAGAATACAGTCTCCTCCAGAGGTGAAAAAGCAACAAGAAGCTGGAGAGCTCCCTCCCCTCCAAGCCCTGTGCCCAAAGCCGGCTCTGTAGAAGAATTCCCCAGCTATGAGGGCTGATGCTCTTGAGAAGTGGCAACTTCCAGGAGTCCTCATTGCCACCCACTGTGGGAGCTGCTGCTCCAGAGCCCTAGAGCACCAAGATCTGCCATGGCAGGCCTGGCAGGCTCCTCACACCCCCAGCCTGCAGCTGTGGCCAACACACGTGCTGCACAGTGCAGAGCAATGGCTCAGTGCTGCCAGCATCCTTCCCCCAAGCCTCACAGGAGAACAATGGCTCAGTGCTGCCAGCATCCTTCTCCCAAACCTCTTGGGAGAACAATGGCTCAGTACAGCCACATCCTTCTCCCAAACCTCTTGGGAGAGCAATGGCTCAGTACAGCCACATCCTTCTCCCAAACCTCATGGGAGAACAATGGCTCAGTACAGCCACATCCTTCTCCCAAGCCTCACATCAGCTCTAAACCTGAACAGAAATAAAAGTGAGGTATGCTGTAAGCATATCCTAAACCTAAACCATTGCTGACATCAGAGAACTACTTCTACAGGACTAACAGCTCATTTAATAAATCTCACCAAGCACCACAAATATTGTAAGATCTTTAATATCTCTTCTACCACTGATGGAACTTTCCCTTCACACAGGGAGAAGGTTCCCTGCAAGAAAAATTTCTTTTAGAGAAGGGACAATAGCCTAGACTTCAGTTGTCAATGCTACCTGTGCCTTCAGGATGACCCACAAAAGGGCTGGGCAGGGGGTACTAACAAGGTAGGTGGAGAAGACAGCAACTCTGCACTTGGTTTTGCTCTTCAACTTCCACACCCATCTTATCTCATCCTTCCTTTTGAACCCTAAAGCTGTTCCCCATCCTATCAAAGTCAACATAAACGTTTTTATGCTGTGACCATACTGTCACCAAAAAAACCCGCCTTGAAGTGAAGCCTTTTGCATACAAAAAAAAACCAAAAAAAACCCCAACACCGCCATGCCATACTGGCTTTTTCCCTGCAATTCTCCTGGAAGTGAGCAAAGAACAATAGGTATCTCCAGCCTAAAACTATCAACAGCAGTGAAGCTGTCACAAAGAGGGTGCCCACGCTGCAGGATGCTGCATGGGGAGCTTGGGGATGAGCAGAGAGCTGGCCACAGCCTCCACAACAGGGTTTGGGGGCAACCCTGGGGAAATGAGCCCGCAGTGAGCTGTGGGTCACAGAGGACACGCTGCTGACAGCCTCTAAGCCATGCAACTTCAAAGTAGACTTTGCATTTCTAAGCTGCAGTGCAGTCTGCAGTGCAGTCCCCACTGTAAATATACCCAAAGTCTTTGCAATCAACATTCTAATTCAGACAAAAGTGGGGGGGAAAAGCAAAACAGGGCAGATTTAACCAAAGCAAACAAGGTACAGAAAGTCCAAGTAACACAAAAGGGTTACAATTCCTGTAATGTCTCTGTATCCCTTTTGTTCTCTTATCTCATATTCCTGGCCCACACTTTATAGATGCTGCAGCTTTAATCAGGATAAAGTCTTACCCAAGTCAATGGAATGCTTTCTGCTGAATTATGGAAGTCAAAATTTTGCTTTTTGATTGCTATAGACATATGAATGAGGATACAAGAACCTCACTACAACTTTAATTTCTTGCAGTCTTATGTCAAACATGGACTGGACACTAAAAGACCCAAGTACAAGATCATATCAATGCAGGTGTAAATCCTAGATGTTAAAAGAATATGCTCTCAGGTTAAAAAAAAAAAATTAAATAAAGGACAAAGGAAAATAATGAATAAGCAGATAGACATTTTACTACTTCAAATTAATACAGGAAACATGTCTCAGTGCAGGGCAAGACTGCTTACCTGAATCATTCCTCTGAATTACTCACTATTTCATCTCTAAATCCACTATTAAACTGTTAGGAAAAAGCTTCCTAAATTAAGAAGAACATTCTGCTGCCAACACAAAAGCATCTGTATAAAGTATGCATGATCTCACGTGGTAACAAACTAACAGGGAAATAAAAAAAATCACAACCTCTTGCAAATCAAAGTAGTTTTACTTCCAGATATTTCCAGTTGCTTCAATGTTTGACTCAGAACCAAACAGAACAGAGGTTCAAAATCTGACCTCCAATTCCTAAATCCTTTTTACTCTGCTCCAGTCTTTCAATACTAAGAACAATCAGATTAGAAACTAATTTTGTATGTACCTTTGTCCTTTAAATAAACTGCTGAATATCACTGTATTACACCTATGAGCTCTTTCAGATGATCTGTGAAAAGCATACTTAGAATTCCTCTTTCAAACTTAATTTGCAGTGATTTTCTTGCAGTAATATGAGAATAAATGAAAAAGGTAATTGATTTCAACAGTAAGCAATTACACAAAATGACTTTTCTACAGCAGTTGTCTAATTAAGAGACTATGAGCCCTGCATATCAAGCCTTAGATTTAAGCATTGTTTTTCAGGTATTCACATGATATGCAAGATACACAACTTTTTGTGTTCTGTTACACTGCAGATGCATCAAAATACTTGCTACAAACTTTTAACCCTTCACAAAAAATTTATGCTTGCACATGTGATTTGAATGTGAAGGAAAGAAACAGCTACTGCTCAACTGAGTAAAGATATCTGAAGGTTATCAACATCAATAAATAACATTTATGGCAAGGCTGATCTAAAAAGTGACACTGGACTAAAAATAACTTGACAAAATTAACAATGAAAGATTTTTTATGAATATGAAACATGCATATGCACAGATGTCAGTTATATAACCCATTTCTTATATCATTAAAGAGTAAACACCAGACTGTTCTTTCAGCTTATCAAAACACAGTAAAAAGCAGTCACAATTCCTCTCCCATATTTCTCTTCCCTAATTAACAGATTTTTTTTAAACTGCATGTCTTTTACCACCGCAGCAGAATCTCATCTGCCCCCTTATTGTGAACTGCTACATACAAATGCCTACTGCTCCCAAAGGCTTTTCTAAGAAGCAACAAAAGGATTGCAGGCGCATACCTTAACCTCTTGGCTGGCAAAAACCTCCACATCAACCCCACAGGCAACCAGAGTGGAAACATCACAGTCCATGCTACGGGCTGGCATCCCCCGCCTTTGTACACAGAGTTAGGCAAGCTCAGAGTAACAAACGATGGGCAGAAAAAATAGCAACAAAAAAAATCTTCAGTTCAGTATTGCAATTGAACAGTCCAAGATTCAGTTTCAGCGCTGGCAATGCCTGCAAGCCTCCAACACGAGCTCTGTGCACTTAAAGTGAGTTGCTGGTTGCCTGTCCCCCGTACACCCACCAACTGAGCAGGCACAGCATAGTAACAGCGCTATTCCATCTCTCATGGCAATGACATCACCACAAAGACTGACATAAGCTAAATCTATTTTTTCAACCCTTTTATCTCTAGGCAGCACAGTGGATCAAATTGAACATGATTATGTGCTAAATCTGAACTCGGACTAAATCAATTCAAGCAGCGTTCACTGTCAACTGAGTCATAGCTGTTGTTTCAGCTGAGTACTTATGGTGGCAAAAAAAAAAAGGAAAAAAAAAGAAAAGAGATCGCCTGACACCGAAAGCTCCGCTCTGAGTGTAAATTAACCCAGCATTTAAAGCCACTACACTCAAGGTAACATTTATTTACTTTATTATACTTTAAAATCTACAGCAGAGCCCTAATAAAAAACCCTTCAAATCAACAAAAAGCTCAGCACTCTGCTTTTAATAGCTCTAAGTCCTCTTTTTTAATAAAGCACACTCTATAACCCCACACACAGGATTAGAGAACATCTCGTCCTGTCATCAGCAGTGATCAACACACTGCAAATTTGATCCCAGTGCTTCACATACACATTGCACTGTGACTCATCCCCAGGAAGATCAGAGGCATGTCTGTGTGTGATTCAGATGTCAATACCCCTTCAAAGAACAGAACATGAAAATTTCCTTGAAATTAGGACTTCGCAGTAGGCAACCTTTACACCATCCATCCTAAGGGTTAACCCTTCAAAAATATAACAAAAGAAACAAGTAGAAGTGAAGATGCTTTACACCTGCTGACTCAGTGGTCTGTTTATTCTTTGCAAATTTTTATCATTTGCAAGTTTAATCATTTTTTAATGACAGAAGTAAAATATCTACAAATTTGGGACTTCTGAAGTGATCTTTATCCCAGACTGGCACCCTTATTTTCCTCTAATGTTTCATTCTTGTGATGCCTAAATTACTTCTAATTGTTGTAGGCCAAGAATTTGCATTTATGGATACATCAAATTAAGAGGGAGAATTAAAATATTTAACTATTGGTATGAAACTAGGAGCAGCTCATGGCTCTCTGTAAGAGACTCCTCTGCTTAATTCCACTTCACTTACAGATAAACTCCTAACTACACTAACATTAGATGTTAGGAGGAAAGTCTTTACTGTGAGATGCTGTGACAGGTAAGCCAAAATCTCTTATCAGAGTATTCTTTTCCAAGTTCTATTAAATAATTTTCCCACTTTTCAACCTACATTTATAGCAACTTCCTCAGCAGTAATCACAAACTAAGATCCAGATCCAGGACAGAAACATATCCCAGCACTAAATATTTTACAAATCCAGACTACACAGACCAATAGAAATAGATAGGGAAGCACAAGGCAGTAAATGAATCGATATTGTTTGTCATAATTATCAATTGCTTTGTTCACTGGTCAGTTAATCACTGTCAGGATTTTTCATAAACCACAGGAAGCCACTTTTCAGAAAGAATTTAAAGTTATCATTTTTTGAGTGTTTATAGGAACTTTTATGCATGTATTTTAATATAATATATATGTGATAACAGAGAAAAAAGCCATAAAGACCCAACTAAAGCTCTAGGCAGACAGCAATGGAAAAATCATGGCATCAGCAAAGTGAGAAGCTAGTAAGTAGTTACCAAAGAGCTGGAAGGAAACACTGAAAGCAAAGATGAGTCATGTATCTGAGTCTTCTGAAAGTTTTAACAGTGATGGACCAACAGGATGAAAAGAAAACAAGCATTTGAAGAAGGAAAGGATCAAGAATCAGATGATGCTGGTCTCTAAGGTCCATAAAGGCATCCAAAGGGAGGGTGATTCCTGGCCTGAGTGCGGTTTCATAGCAGCGATGCAAAGAAGAACTTACGAGGTAGAGCTACACTGGACAGGTCTGTAATTAGTTTTTTCTTTTTTAAAAAACTGTCACCTAGCAATTTCAATAGCCTTAATCTTATGAAAACTGGCACCTGATGTGCAAACTGACCTGTTCCACTTCATGCTTATTCCTGCACTTCTACTATTCATCTCCTTTCAAAAGAGAATCACTGGAATTTTTCCACTCCATCTGAACAAGGAAACCATACTGAGATCACAATTACTTTCACTTCTTGCTTCTTCTTGCCTGTTCCAAAGTATAACCTAATTTTTCCCTTTAAAAAACCACTCTAGCTCACTAGGGTATTTTAGTGAGCTCTTTACAAAGATAACCTAGTTGTTTTTGCTTCTTGAAAACAAAGATTACCTAACAGAACTCTACAAAGCTTTTGAGTACTCCAACTTATATTTTTCAATATATGTCATATTCTATTTGTTACTGCTCACTTCTCATTTGAAATCAAGACATAGTCCTATGTGAACTTTTATTTCAGGCGCTCTACAATTCCTGATAGTCTCACCCAATGTTAATGAAAAATTGATTATTGAACACTTTAGAATTGAGTAATATTGACTTATTTCTCCAGTTCAGGAGACTCGTTTTTCATCCAAATTTAAAGAAAATGCATTTCAATTTCTTTCAAAAAATTTCTTAACTCTGTCTCTAGACAGTCTTGCTAAATGCAGTTCACCAAACTCGCAAGAAGAAATGAAGCCATGTTTCATGCATATTTTAAAGTATCATATTGAATAAATAGAAATTGATACAGACAGACCTGAACTTCAGCATATTCAGTCAGTAGGTTTTCCAGATCACAAACTGGCACCAGTATGTAACTCTACTGCCATCCTTCACCAATTTTACATGGGATTTAAGACCATGACCATAAATTCTGAGAACAGAAAGTGCAGTTTTGAACAGTCATTTGGAAGCTTCTTAATTTGTTTCAATATCTGACCATAGTAACAGTTTCATAGTAGTGATGGAAAAAAGATCTTACACGATAGAGCTACACTGGATAGGCCTGTAATTATTTTTTTCTCCTTTTAAAAACTGTCACCTGTCATGGTGACATGCATGGAATTCAACCAGCATCACTTGCTACCTATGAAGATTTCAGGGGGCTGAATTTAGGAGCAGTTGAGGCTCATTTGTAAAATCAGGCTGAGCATGGAAATACCAAGTTTTCACAGTTACATGCACAGGCACCAGACAGGTTCTAGAACACAGAGCAATAATCCAGATTATTGTTCCTTCATAAGCACCACAGTAACCCCACAGCATCACTAACACTTGATGATTAACATTTGATGATCAGGTCTTATACCTGAATCTGCCTCCAGAAACACAAAAAGCTTGCCCAGTCAGAAGGAAAATAAAAGTCATGTCATTCCAGCCAGGGACAATCTCACATTCTGGATCTGAATGGTTCCTAGGGTAATGCAGCCTGAGCTTTTACTCCTGTGTGTGGAGTTGTTTTCCTTCTGTAGTTACAGCTGAGTCTCAGCTTAATGCATATGAGCAGAACTATGGATTTAAGACTTTTCAAGCTCAACTCTCAAGTCATTAAAACAACTTCTGCAAGATCTTGACCTTTCTTTTGCAAGCAAACTACTACTGATTTCGCCTTAGGGAAACTTCACTGGCTCTGGACCTCACAGCAGCATCAGCCACGTTGTAACCAAAAACAGCAGATAAATTCAGAAGCAATCCTGACTTTTTTGCTCTCAGGATGTACCTTGTGCTTGTTATCACTGGTACTAGAGGTGTTATTTTTGTAGCAGCTCTGATGCAGGTGCAAACCTTAGTAAGTCAATGTACAAATCGAGAAAAATAAAAAAGAGCCCTCCATCAATGACCCTTTGAGGGCTGAATGGAACATTGGAAATGGATTCACATTATGGCTGATTGAAGTGTTTTTAATGATGTGCATCTCTATTGATTTCACTCAGCCTACTACACAAGTAAACAGCATTCAAACCATGTTCCTGCCACTAGGAACATACTTTTACAAATATAATCTTATATCTACAGGAATTATAAATGATAAATACTTTTAAAAAACCCTTAAAAATTTAGTAATGTAAAAGACAGTCCTGAAAAAAAAACCCAGAAAAAAAGACAGTTCTTCCAATTTCTCTGTCTGCAGCAGAAGATAAGAAAGGCCAACCAGAAACATTGGTCAGGAGCAAAGTCAGCTCTTTCAAAGAGGTGTTTCACAAGGACATAAAGAAAATAGAACACTAAAGACTGGGTAGGGTTCAGCTCAGCCATAGAGGGAAAATAATTTATTTTTTTTTCATGACAGTGAGCATTGGCTCATGCTAAAGTCAATTACCCTCAAAAGGATGGAAGCACGAGACAAATCCAGCCAGAGGAACACACCAGCAAAGAGAACCATCAAACTGTTTGGAAACATATCTTTAAAATAGAACATTTAACAATTATTTGCAGTAAATAAGGAACACTGAACTATCTATCCAACAGCTACAAACCCACCAATTTCCCCAAGATTACTCTGATCCCCAAGCTAAAGTTTCTACAAATCCTAAATTGGCCTCAACTGTGGCAAAAAAAAAAGGACTACAGTTCACCCCTTCTCATAATGAATAATCATTCCTGTGAAGATTTTTAAGGACAGAGAATCTTGAGCAGACAAGAAAAGAGAAGTTTAATTAAACTTAGAATAATTCTAAATCAGTAAATTCCTCATATGTGCAGAGACTTTTGAGCTTGGAAATGTCTTGGCTAGCTTTGCTTTTTGGAAAGGTACCTTTTCTGTATTTTAAGTGATATTCTGCTTTTCTGTAGGCAATGACTTTCTGTTAGTCACGCCTCCAGGTCTCAGATTCTGAGGGTATCCAAGAAAATAAAACAAATCATTAGCATTAGAAAGGATTTCTCCCTCTATTAATAAAGGCAATATCCAACAACTCAAAGGCCTGCACATGATGTGAGAACACCTCAGTGACTGCATAAACAACTGTGTCAGTCAGGCAGCATCACTCTGCTGGCTCATTTAGCTACACACAAGCTGCAACTGTGAGTCAGAACTGCTCAATTATTTTAACGTGGCTGTACCATTCATAGTCCTTCGCTTCCAAGTAAATTCAGGGAGGTGTGAGGGGGTGGAAATCCGTGTGTGTGTCTTCTGTCAACTCAGAATGGTTACAAATCCTTTTCTGTGCCAGATCCACACAGGAAAACAACTGTTATGGTCCCAAATTGCAAACCCCTCTCTCTGGTAAAATGAACTGCTGCAGTTGAGGAGTCAGGACATCCTTGATTCGCCTGGTGAACCAATGACCACCTACAGAATTCGTAACACACAGGAATCCCTGGCAACAGAAGAAGATCACAACCCTGCAGTGTAAGCTGAATTTATTTACAGCCTATCTACACAGGATCATTGATGAATTGCATAGGTTTCAAATTAAGAGAACTAAACATAGATCCCCACATGCTGGTATACACATTGCCAGTATAAGCAACAGATTTGGGAATTAATTTCATGGCTCCAGCATGGATAGCTCATGCAATGGGAGATGCCTAAGGGTATCCAAGACACACACACAGGTTTGACAGCCATGATCAAGGACCTCTGGAAGACCCCCCTCCTCTGAACCATCAGTCAGAGGCCCCAAGAGGTTCTTTAAGACATTTAAATTAGCACTTATTATTTGGGCAACTGTTCAACACACTCCCTGTTCAATGCACTCCATCAGAGTGGGATTTTGCTCATCAATCACTTGCTGTGTAGTTTAGGATGGGTTGAACTTCTCTCTACCCTCTGATTGCTAATGAGATTTCCAGCAACTAAACAGAAACTTAAGCATCTAGTACTTATGTACATATGTGCAAACTGATGCTTAAATTGAAGTGTTAATCTTGAACTCAGTCCTACACAAAGTTATCACTGTGCCTCGGCTTCTCCAACAGCAAGACAGGAATGCTGATACTTGCTCTGTCAATACATCCAATGTTAATGAGCACGTGGTAAAACAAATTTTTATGCTGTCTTTAATTTTATAAAAGTGAAAATGACTACAGACTACAAAACAGGTGAAGTCCTTACATACGTTTACTCTTGCAGTACTTGAAAACAGAATTAAAACCAAGTCTTACATGGATTCTCTAAGAGGTTCACATACACAGAGGATGCCAGGCCAGAGCTCTGAGAGCTGCAAGAAACTGAAATCCCAAGCACCTCCTCAGTCCCCAGTGGAAAGATGGAGGCCCTCAGAGGCTGTTACAGGAACAAGACACTGAAGAAATGGATTCAGTTCTTCACAAGAACTACCTTTGTGACCTTGGCTGAAGAACATGCAAGAACACACATTCAGAATGGCTCAGAGCTTTGTGTTTTATTTAGATTTTAAGTGTAAGCTGGGCAGGACAAGTACTCTCCATTACTATTTGTTATTTAATGGATGATGCCAGCTGGAATAGGTCTGTAATACTCCTGCCTAAAACTGTGATTTGCAGCTATCCACGAGCTCTGTTAACAGCTTCAAAATGTATTTTTAAATCATTTCCATTTACTCTTACTCATCTCAGACTAGCAAGGGTATTTAACATGCCTGTATGTTTTCCTTGTCATTTCAGACACTTCATCACAGCAAAATGCCCTTGAAAGAAGAGCCTGGAATACCAATGCTCACTGCTGTGAGAGACCAACCTTATCTCTCAACTGCAGCTCTGCACAGGACACGCAGGTGAGAGATTTAATGGCTGTGCTGAGAGAAAACGGCGTTTACTGCCAAGCCAGCAAAAGCAGCCCAGTTCAAAGGGAAAAGAAAAAAGATAAAAAAGTCCACTGTCGAACAGCATGCAGTCAGACAACAAATAATGAAGCAATGAATAATAGATCCCTTACGTAATTGCTGTTTTATCCTGATATTATAGGGTGGGATTTATTTTGCTGCAACACTTTAAATCAAATAGTCTCTCCTGTTAATCCCCAGATCAAATTGCAGACAAAAACAAAGTGTTGATACTTAAAATTTGCCATATACAAATATTAATTCTTGTCTTCATTACAGACAGATGACACTGTCTTCTATTTTGATAAATCCTCTGCTACTATTTTTTTATTTATGTTTGAAGGACAGATGGAGATTAGATACAATGAGACCCAGAAGTCAGGTATAAAGATTACAGTGGCTCTAAAACGAAATGAGAAATATGTTAACAAAGTTTTTTCTCCCCTAGAGCATGAAAATGATGATCAAGAAAAAAAGTAAGAAATCTGAGTAATTCTAAGATATAAGTGCTCTTGTAATATATTTATAAAATGGATTTATCCTAGTTTCTTCTTACAAGACTGATTTCATGACTTCATGAACAGAAGAAAGAGACCACGATGGGCTTTTAGGAGCCTGACTCTTATGTGAAGATAGATCAGATTTAATTTCCCCCTTTTCCTCCCCATAAATACCAAACTTATTGTCCCAACTAGAACTCAAGAAACAGTCTTCCATTGACTCAGTCCAGGAAAGGACCAGAACCAGCTCCATTCCTACGTTTTGAACGCTCAGTTTACTCGTATCTACCTATTTCTTATGGAGTATGACACAGTTCTAAAGGGATATAAACAAAAATAAAATAATTTTTAAAATTTAAAGCAGAACTAGTTCCCATACAGGCATCTCATATACGAAGTATCAGTGTGGTTTCAGAAGGTATTTAATACAGTTTTTAATACAGTCCCAAATCATTTAGTTATTCTGTATGTTGGTTCACTCTCTAATAAAAGAGCTTGACACTGCATTGTCAATATTAAATTGACAGTAATTAAATAGCAAATACATTAAAGTAGAAGTGAGTGACAGAAATTGATCTTATTTCAAAGCAACTGATCTATATTTAAACAGTCAGGTTCCTTCTGAAACATGGAGCTTCAAACAATGAACTCAAATGCATGATATTTCCCAAACCAAAGCATTTTCCAGTAGCAGAACATTTCCTACAAAAATTCCAACTCATTCTACTTGTGGGTTGTTTGTTTGCGGGTTTTTGGTTGTTTGTTGTTGGTTTTTTTTCATTTGTCTTCAAGTAACTTAGTTTTAATCAGAAGCCTCTGGAAAAACTGGAAAAATTAGAACAAATTGTTCCTATGATGTTCTGTGAAGTTTGCTATTTTCTTGGAAACAAGACTTTTTCAGACTCCACTTTTACATTATTTTATAGCTTCTTATCTTCTTCTGTTGCTTCACACTTATGCAAGCCCAGCTTATGAACTTGTTAGACTTTGGGAATAGGCTGGATAATTTTTTGTAGATTTCACATTAAGTGGCTACACGCATTTGGGACCTAGAGATGATTCCAAAATCACACCTGCAGTTACTCCAAGTAACTAAGTCTGCCAGAAATACTCTAAGCTTAGTTTTGAGACCCAGTAGCACCTGACAGTCCATACCTGTGCTGGTATTCTTGGCCATTTTTAAGATCTTTTCGTTGCATCCACTCCCAGCCATGCTTTAACAGTCAAAGATACTTTCTGGAGCCTAAGGTACCAGGTACCTGTTTAATCACTTTCCTCCCCCCCCC
>VZTX01008972.1:17409-33756 GCA_013400915.1 Pardalotus punctatus | reverse complement strand
CCCCCCCCAAACTGTATCAAAACATTACAGTTGCAGAGGTCAAAAAAATATATAGTCACTGGATCTCAGAAAACATGACGTAAAACCTCCATCAAGTCATAACTCCAGTCCCACAGCGACTGCCTTTTGATGTGTGCATGCCCAGACCCACAGATGCAGACCCAATAATCTGATGTGAGGTGTTCTCTGTAGCCCAGTCCATCTATCACTGTGTCCAAGACAGATGTAAACATCCAAATTAGGAGAGTCTTTAACAAAAACTGTAATTTAAAATTATCTGGTGGTACGGGATGACTTTACCTGCTACTCAATTATGCATTCCTAATCATGACCATTTGTGCCCCCGTTAATTCCACTCTGAATTTTGCTCACAACCTTATTGCAGCTAACTTCACCAAGCAATGCATATTTAGTTATATTTGTATTGCTTCACAAGTAAACTCATCAAATTATCTGGGAATATTTATTGGTGATTTAACTTTAATTTGCTAATTATTTTTGCAATCTGTTAACACGATTTCACGGTAATGTTCTATTCTAGTTATATGAATCCATTCATAGAACAGTTATGGATATAGCCCCAATTAAAAGCTTATCACACAGCTATAGACCACTTAATTTTCTCTTTTGTCACTTAAATTAGAACCATGCAAATAACCTATGAATGGAGAGGGGCACCACTAAAGCACTCAAAAATTGCAACCATTAAGAATTAATCCAATAGCCTCACATTTTATACAGTGCACAGTCTCTCAGTTAAGGGGGAAAAAATGTGTCTTACTAAAAAACTGCAGTCCTCTCCACCTTGTGCCCTTTGATGTGAGGTGTTCCATACTGATGTTTACCATGAAACATGAATTTGTTTCAACACTTTCTTTTTCCTTGCAGCAAGCAGGGCTTACTGTAGAAAGCTGACTGTTTCCTCATTGTTGAAAAGACAAAAAATATTTAAATACTAATTTGCAATTTAATATTAATTTTTAAATTATTATCTTTACATTTTAGTCACAAGCTGAGATTTTACAGTTAGAACTTCATATTCATCCTTCAACTTAAGATGGACAAGCAAAATCCTACTTTGGTTCACTTGAGATACCACCAACTACGTTACAATTTCCTCAGGCCAGAGACAAATTTAAGCTCAGATATTACAACACATAGCAAGAGGCACCGTGGCTGTACCACCTGCTCTCTCAAAGGACCACTTGGAACTGCTTTCTTTCACTCAATGGCACTGGTTTCACCGACTTGAACAAGAAGAAATTCATGCTCCAAAATGTGTGTAACAGAGGACGGTCACAACTCTTCAAATTAGCACTTAAAAGAGTGCTGAAGAGTGTTCTAACATTGGATGATATAAGACGATAGCGACCACTTCTCATGGACAGGATAAGCCCTGCCGCTGATGCAGTAATTTAGAGTAGGAATGAATCTCAGTGTGTGTCTCAAGCACGTTTGTGTTTCTATGGCACATGGAAGCAACTGAAGACAGTGACAGGCCAAGAAACATTCCTTGAAGATAACTGAATTACAACTTAAACAAAAAATGAATGTCTTATCTTTTAGACACAAGAAGCAGCATCTTGAAATGTTATGGCAATGTCTGGTTGCCATTTACAAAGTATTTCACACACACCAGCAGTGCAACTGAATTTCTGAAGGGACACAGACCTGGCCATATACAGTGAGCAGATTTTAAAGAGAACCAATCTCTCAATAAAACAGTTCCTGTATCAAGTGGCAAATTGTCTCAGGGCAGTCTGCTCCATGTTAAGACTGTCCTAAGAGAAGCCCACTGAAGTCTTCATGGCATCACATTCACTGTAGTGATGGACATAATATATAAAATTTGCACATAAAAGGAGAGCCCCTTGCTAAGCACCAAAAGACTCCCATCAGTCTGCTGAGGCTGCAAGCCAAGGGAGCACAGTGGTCATGGACCAGGGGCACTGTGCAGCCACAGGGGTTTAAACTGAGCCCACCTTGGCAGCAACACAAACCAACAGGGACGGAAACCACACTCACTCATAAAGATACATATTCGGGCATCCCTAAAGGCAGTCCCAACTTGCTGCCTTGTTTCTGTAAAGATGCAAAAGAGGAGATGGATGACAGACAGACAGGTTTCTATATCAACATCCACTTACACCTGGAGTTAGCTACAAATCTGTAAATAAATGTTCAAAAGCTACTAAATATCACAGAATCATAGGAGGGACCTTTAAAGGTCATCTAGTCCAAATCTGTCGAATCTGACCTTGGCTGTTTCCGGGGATGGGGCATTTTGGAAGTGCATAGACTACAAAAGCTTTTCTGGAAGACAGAGTAGTTACCAAGTACAAAATCATGCCACAAAGAATCTTCAAGGCAATGCTAGGATTTTTTCAAACATCAATTTAAGTCTGGAAAAAAATTATCTACATTTTTAATGGCCCACATCTGACTTTTCCTCTAATGCCTTTGAGCCATTCCCCACTTACAAAAACTGCTGTGTATCAATTTGCTAATTAAATTCTTCTGTTCATCAAGATGAACACAAATAATTATTTTTGCTGGTTTATTTACTACCATGCAAATTTCTGAAGTAAAACATTTATTCAAGCTTAATGCTCAAAACCAACAGCAGTTCCTCTGCCCCTAAAATGTAGACAGAATTACAGGTTAAGAACTATTCTAGCACTACTTTTAGAGCAAATAGCAATCAAAGAAAAAGTATTTTTTAAAGCAAAATTTTAAAAGGCAGAAAAATAATTGAGAGATTTTTTTCTGTTGTTTAAAATTCATTATTCTTAAATAGTGATTTTATAATCCACAGGATAGCTGCATGCTGCAACTAAGAGAATAATTTTTTAATATGCAGTAATCTTCTCTCCATAATTCTTTATATGTAATAATGATGGAGAACTCAATTGTACAGAATTTGCTGTCTGGAATTGAAGTATTACTTCCTTTGGTGCATGGGAAGCCAGAGGCACTGGTATTTACAACAGGAATTTGTTAAGTAACAGAACACTGCAGAAGAACTTACATAAATAAAAGTGACCTGAAGTCCATGCAGTTTTAAATTCAAAGGAAAGAACAAACAGATCCCAGACAGCGATTTCAGTCTTCAAAATGGCAGATATCAGAGAACCAAACCCAAGCTTTTTTCTTTCCACTATCTCAGACCTCCATTTATCAATGTACAGAATCTGCTGCAATCTGGAAAGCCACTCAAAGTGGCTGAACTACAAAAAGAGACTCCTGTGTTCCCTCTACATCCTGGTTTTGCAGAATAAAGTTTTCTAACAGTTTAATCTTGTCTCTTAAATTACCTTTGAGATCTCATTACTTGAGTGCTTTCTTGGTTTAGTGCATTGTTTATAAATCCTAATAAAAAACATCTGAAGCTTTCACCTCAAATCAAAGACAGGGGGTTATGACAACATTAAATTTCATCAATCTGGGTTGTGTCACCAGCTCATAAAACCCCATGACTGGACAAACACAAAGACAGCTTTCTTAAATACAGAAGTGTGGTAGGCAAGCACAAGCCTGCATAAATTCAAGAGATGTTTGGAAAGTGTTTTGAAAGAGATCATTGTAATCCATACACTTGAATGTCAAAATAAGGCAGCAGAAGTTTAAGCTGGACCCTTTTCAAAGGGAATCTTGAATAGATATTTGTCTGGTATGGTTTAGTTCAGATAAATGAATGGGGGAATCACATATAATAAAAAAATTCAAACAGAAAATTGCTAATGCAGTGAAGGCAGGATTGATGCAGGAACTAAGTGCAGAAGAGGAGAACACTCCCTCCAGTGCCAGCAGTGGAAGTACCAATCTGGGGGAAGGCTGCGAATATCTCCTATTGAATTGTATTATTAGCAGCAATTTTATCTGTCATACTGATGACAACCCACGCATGACCCACGACAACTCATGCAGCGGGCCAGCACTCAGGAATCTGCCAGTGGCTCAAAGTCTTCAAAGCACTGGAAGATCAAGACTGGAACCAAAAGTTGACCAGGACCAACAACTTGGGTAAGGTAACATAATTAGCATTTGGAAAAAGCTACCGCATTCCCAGGTTTCAGCATCAGAATACTTCCAGGTAAAGAAAGACAAGTGATTATGTCACTGCTAAACACCTCAGCACAATTTCAGGAGAAAGAGAGAAAAGATGACGGTGGCATAGGAAGTGAATACACTCCTGTCATTGAAGAACAAACTCCAAGATGTCTGTGGGAATGTTAACAGGACAGGATGATTGGCACTGCTGTGGGAAAGAAAAAGACAGGAGTAATTTGAAAGATTTTTAAGTGTGGGAGGGAATAAATGCAGAGCAAAGAAGGCGATAAATTTGAAACGGAAATGTAAAACAGCAGCATGAATACGTAAGAGTGATCGTGTTGGAGAGGGGAAAAAAGAATCCTGAGCACATTCCCATCTCACACCATTTTGCATCTTCCCATACATCAGAATCACAGGCACAATGATTCATAGGAAGATGCTTAACAGCAATGCTGAATAATGAAAATAGCTTGGGAGAAAGCGTGAGAGTCATGATACCCAAGTGCATGGTCAGCTCAGCTCAGAGGCTGTGCTGGTCAATACATTCCTGCAGCCATGGAATCAGGGAAAGAGCAGTTCTTAAAGTTTGCTGAGCACAGATAAACTTTGATAGATTGTCTGGGTCTGCCACCTGGAATCAGGGCAGAGTTATTTGCGACATACTCAGCATAAAAGAACAGAAAAGACATCAGAAAAGGAACAAGAGTTTGGTTGAAGTCATTCAAGTTTTCACATTGCCAGTAAAGCCCACGTAAGTGTACATTAAACCAGGCCAACTGGATTTAAGGAGCCAGGTAAGAACTGGGAAGCTGAATCAACTCCAGCTTTTGTGCTGATGACTCAAGTCTGGAGAAAAAAAGGAATAATCCAAGACAATTTAAAGAAGATTCCTACCAAAAGAACCAATGAAGCACAGACAACAGGGATTTATGTCTATTAGCAAACTGGGAGTACAGTCTCAAATCCAAATCTAACAGGAGCTTGTTATAACCTAAACTAAGGACAAACTAGAAACTATTTTACTTCCACAGAGTTTGATTTTAATTTGGGTAAAAACTTCAAGTCAAAGTGCCCAAATTTGCCTAATAAAGTATTTTTAAAAATTATTCTAAGGAGTGCTAAATCAGTATGAGCAATTGATCATTTTAAATTAAGTGGTCTGCAACAATAAATTTAAGTGAGGGCAAACAGGAACCAGGAGTAGTCTGGTACAACATATCAATTCTCCTCAATCTACCAAGAAAATTCTGCTTCATACAGAGCTTTTTCAGGAATGCACTGTATGATCAGTCTGAAGTTGTGACTTTTTTATAAGAGCAGGAAGATGAGTAAGAATCAGGGAAGAGCTGCAGCTGGAGGGCAAGTCTGGAGATCATTTAGTCCAACCCCCTGCTCTGTGCAGGGTCAAACTAGAGCAGGTTGCTCAGGGTCATGCACAGTCAGGCTTCGAATATTTCCAAAGACTGAGTCCACAGTCTCTCTAGGCAAACTGTGCTAACACTTGACCATCTTGCCACAAAAAGAAGGTACTATTATAAACTTTTTTTTTTAATATTTAAACTACTTTTCTTTTTTTTTCATTTTGTGTCCACTGTATTTCTTTTCACTGAACACCACTGAGAAGAGTCTGGATTCAGCTTCTTCACTCTTCTCCATGAGATGCTCATACACAGCAACGGCCCGAGCAGCACGCCCAGGGATGCACCACCAATGTCTGACCTCCAGAAGGACTTTGTGCTGCTGCTCACAACCCTTTATCCCAGCAGCTGAGCCATTTTTCAATCCTCTTCACTGTCTACTCATCTAGTACCTACTTCATCAGGTTGTGAATGGGGATGGTACAGGGGACAGTGCCAAGAGACCTAAAGTCAAGATAAACAGTATCTACTGCCCTCCCCTCATCCACTGAGGTCATCACTTCACCACAGGTCATTATCAGGTTGGTCAAGCATGACTTTCCACATTTTACACTATAATTCAGGGGATGAACCAAACCCTACATTTACCTTTTTTTTGCCTCTCCCCCATTAGTTGCCTTTCTGTCCTCTCTACTTTTTATTCTCTCTCTCCACATCTGAAATTCAGCTAAGCACACCCTAACACAACACATTTGCAGATGGCTGTTCAGTAGCTTCACAACACAGACATGTAAAGATCAGAATATAATCCATGGCAATGCAACAGTCACTTGTTACCAAAAATGTATTTTTCTTTTAGAATGTTTGAGAGAGTTTGCATGACTTAGGCTCATGCTATATATGGCCCCAGAAATTCTTTACAGCTCTAAGTCTCCACAAGCAGGTAAGAAAAATCTCAAGCTCAAAACATTTCACATACACAAGAGTGTTTTATAGGTGCAACTTACATTTGCATTTAGTTCAGACCAGGATTGTGCTTTTGAAGCAAACCTCCTGACAACCCTCACCTATCACACTTTGTTCTACACCAGTGCTCAGGCTGAGTGTGCAAACTGGATTTCTTGGGACAAAATTGAAGTGGAAGAGGCAATCCAGGCATGTGCAGTCCAGAGAACACAAACTAGGTTAAAAAGTAGTCTGAAATACTACATCCACACACAAATACAACTATTTTCCTCTACAGATCCACTCTGGCAAGATCTCAGTCCAGAGACAGCTTCCTTTGGCAGAGGTTGTCAGAAAGTAAGAACTTCAGCATGGCATACTTAGCCACTATGTGAAAAAAAAATTAAATTTAATCTATAATGCAAGAAAGATTAGGTTGGTGTCAGAATGCTGCTAACTATTTTCCGTTTCTTCCCAGTCATGCAGGAAGGAACGCAAAGAATGAGAACTTCTGATCAGTCATAACAATGACGCACAGAGGGGCCAGGAAGAAGCCCAAATAAAAGCAGGATTTTAAGAGGCCTGCAACCAACCACACTCCATCTATGGCAGGTTATACACAACAAAACTCTGCATTTGCCAATCAGACAAGAAAAATGCTGACACCAGATGCAGTCAATCAGTTTTCTTCAGCAGATGTCAGTCTTCACATGGAAAGATTAAATGCTTTACAGAGCCCTAAGAGAAACACAGCACAAAGGAATGACTGACTTTGCTAAATGACCTTCAAAAGTCAAAGAACAAAAGAACAGCTATGTACCTAAACACACATTACTTTCCAGGGTACTCCAATAAAGTGCCATGTAAACATATGTCTTATAGGCCAGCAGAATAATCTACCTTGGAAGGGACCGCTGGAGGTCATCTGGTGCAACCTTCTACTCAGGGCACAGAGAGCTTCAAGGTCAAATCAGATTCTCAGAGCCCTGTTCAGTCAAGTTCCAAAAAATCTTCCACAGATGGAGGTTCCTCAGCCTCCGTTAGCAGACTGATTCAGTGCTTATGCACTGTGAAACTGTTTTTCCCTTATAAATTGTGAGATGGGAAATTGTGACTGGGTTTATTTGGTTTTATTTTGTTCTTTCATAGTGCATGTGCAAGAAAAGTCTAGCTATCTCTTCTCTACACTCACTCAGCAGCAGAGGACAAGTCTCTTCAGAGTCTTACTCTTCTCCCTTAGGCTGAACAAACCCAACCCCACACACAGGCTCTCCTCATTACATGCTCCCCTCCAGTGCCCCTCTCCAGCTTGTCTACATCTTTTTTTTGTGTACAGAGGCCCAAAACAGGACACACTATCCCAGATGTTGCTTCACCAATAAATAAAATATATCACCTCCTTCAGCCCGTGGCTCTGCTCCTGCTGACGTAGCACACGATGCAGTTATCTGTGACTGAAGACTGGAATCTGAACATTTTAAAATACAGAAGCCTCACAGTGAGAAAACAGAACTGAAACACAGCTGGAAGCAAATTTACCCCTGTCTGCTGCATCCTCAGAGATAGAAGGGCTACCCTGCAGGGGGCATTCCATCCAGCAATAAAGTGGCTTCCTGCACTGCGGGAAACTCAACGTGTTCTCTGATTCCCTGGGAAGTCCCTTTCCAATGTCTCTGCAGCTAGTGCTTCTGTCTTACCAAAACTCTGTTGCACTGCAGGTTTCTTCCTCTTCACCTTTCTCCTCCCCTGCTACTTCCTGCTCTGGAAGCCTGCTTTTCCCACGGCTCAGCTGCTTCCAAGGAAGAAATGACATCTCTTTGGCCTTGCAGCAGCTCGGGTTTCAGGGCCCAGTAGCTCACAGAAGGCAAACACGTCTGCAAACCACTCTCAGACATTTAAAAAAAAAAAAAAAAAAAACACAGACACAAGAAATAATACACTAATACTAAGCATTCAAATATAATGCAAATATCACCTGTTTCATAAGCACTTTAAAGAGCTTTGACTAAGACCGACTTATCTAAATCCTGACCCAATGATCTCGTTTGCAAGTTGAGGAAGTATGGGCTGCATGACCAGACTGTTAAAATGGGTTGAGAACTTGCTGAACTGACAGGCTAGAACACTAATTATTAAGTGCTCAACATCCATTTGACAAAAAATAACAAGATGAATATCACAAGGGTCAGTATCAGGGCACACACTGCTCAGTATCTTCCTAAGCACTCTGGGCAACATGGCAAATTGCAAATTTGCTCAAAGTGCAAATGATAGTAAAATAGTAAAGAAGAGGCAAAGACTTCTGTTGCCAACAAAAAGAAAAAAAAACAAATTTCAGTTGACGAGTCATACAGATGCCATCTGCCTGAAGAAACTGTGGAGTTACATGGAGGTTTTCAAGAGCTGATGAAAAAAAGTCAGAGTTGACCTCAACTAATGTTGGCAACAGTCCTAAACTTGGAGCCAGAGGCTGGACCAGATGGCCTCCAGAGATCCCTTCCAACACATGTCTCTCTGATCCTGTGAAAATACAATGCAGGAACTTAATTGCTCAGGACAGCAATAGTAATTTGGGGAACAAACACTCCCGTCGAGGACAAAACACACGTTAATCTGACACATGGATGAACCAACTAAAACACTTCCCATTCTACTCAGGCAAATGGGCGCTTGTAACCACTCTCAGACTCAAAAAGGAATCTGCCGGTTTCAGACCTTCTCATTACAGGTTTTTAATTATTATGTGCATGAGGAAAAGCAGGGACGTCTGCTTGCTTGTAGACCCAAAAATCCTGAAGCAGAGAGATGTCAAATTCAAAGTCAAATAATAAAACATACTCTGTGTTGCCAAAAGCTCAGAGAAGATTGTTTTTGTCTGACAAATCTATGTTGACTCCTCCTTGACTGCTACTAAGTATCACTCTTTCATTAGTAAATATCATTAGTGAATATCACTCACTCATAGTAAATACCGCAAACTTTCAATTACAATGTAACTCATCAGAGTGGCTTCGGAGCATACAAAGGCATCTTCTCCCTAGCTGGCCTATAGGCTCTTCCACCATTGCCAACAGAAATAAGAGATATACAGGGCTGAATTCCAGTTAGAGCAACCTCTTTTGCAAATAAAACAGTAACTCTTGCAATGATGAGTAGTCTCACTACCTAAAAAATTTCTTATGCTCAGTCCGAGTTACCTAAACTGCTCCAGTAAATCATTTGTTTGCAATCTGGCAAGCAGACTTCCTACTGCTGTTCTTAAAATTACCTGACTCTTTTACTAGACCAAGAAAATCACATACCAGATTCCTGAGCTTCCATAACAGAATAATTTTTCTGAAGGCTACATATACACTATGTACATATGCACATGCAACACAGAAAAACAAACAGTAAAAAAATTAAACTGATAGAAAAATTTATTATCTGTTCTTAGAATACAAAAAAAAAAGTAATCATCACATTCAGTTCATGCAAATATATTATGCTAATTTTTTCCTACACACAGCAAAAACATTTTTAGTTACTACCTTAGAGCAGGAAGTTCATAATTAAATGTTCTGGCTTAGGATCCATTGAAAAGTCCAAGTTGCATAAATATGACATGATATCACCAGGATTACTTAAGGTATTGGAGGGACATGAGTCATATCTACCTAAAAAAACTGTTCCTGGCATCACTAGTGTTACATTATTCATTTTGGTTGCGTTTATTCCTCTAGGGTCTAGTACATTGTATTAGGTGCTATACTAACAAGCATCACAGACCCAACACACTTAAGATAATAAATAATCACATCAAAGGGATCAGTCATTCTATTTGCCAGACTTGAAAATTATACTTCTTTTTCCCCTTATGTTTTATGCATTTAAAACCACTGATGTATTCAAATATTTCAGGAAGCATTCTCTTCAGTCCATTCATTAACTACCTTTTCACATTAGATAGTGACTGTACCCATTAAGCACCAATTAGCTCTGCTAAGTATTTCTGTGCATATCTGGAGGACATTCCACCTCCCCCACTGATAAGATAAAGATAAGAATACCAAAGACTTCTCCCTACCCCTTAGCAGTCAAGTGGAGAAGACACAAGCGATATATTCTTAAATTAGAAGATTCAAAGTTAAAAGTAGAGCTTTTTATCAAGTTATTTTTACCAAAACCAGTCTCCTTAGCAAGGCTATGAAAAGCACAAGTACTCAATCTTCTCATTTTGCTCCAAAAACACTGTAAATGTATTTAAATAATTTACTACTACATATTTTAGCTGATTCCATTCATCTAAGCCAGGATGAAACTTTATCCATCTTATGCATTACCTTGATTTCAAATAATCCTATATACTTCAGTAGGGCTTTGCCAAAAAAGACAATAAATATGCATAAACACGGATCAGATTTTAATCATCTGAATGCAACAGTATTTCTCCTCCTTTACTTTACCAAAAAGAAAAAAAAATTATGAGGGGCTCCCTGCAGCAGCCAGACTTAAGTGCCTTAAATCATTCCTGGGATACATTTGCTCTGTGCAAGTGCCTGAAAGGAGGCTTTATTCAGGGGGGGCTTGGTCTCTTCTCCCAAGCAAGATGAGTGGAAAAGGATGAGTGGAAATGGCCTCAAGTTGCTCCAGAGAGGGTTTGGATTGGATATTAGGAAAAATTTCTTCACTGGAAGGGTTGCCAGGCATTGGAACAGGCTGCTCAGGGAATTGGTGGAATCACCCTCCCTGGAAGTGCTCACAGGGCGAGTGGATGTGGCACTTGGGGACATGGTTTAGTGGTCAAGACAGCAGTGCTGGGTTAACAGTTGGACTCCATGATGTCAGAAGTCTTTCCCAACCTTAATGACGCTGTGATTCCATTTATCCCAACAACATACAGCTAACAGCAGGTAGGACAGTAATGGAGGCCTGGTCAGGAGAGAAAGATAAAACTTATACACAATTTGAGTCCTGAGTCCTAAATAGACCAATAAGCATTTGGTTATGCTTCCTCTCCACAGCATGGAGAGCAAAGCTGCTCCGTGACTCAAGAGTAGCTGGAATCTCACATTATAGTGATGGAGCCCTTGCCAGAACAGGATTTGATTGTCCATGATGATGGCATTACGTATGTCATAATTATTAGGACTGAATTCCTTCTCAGCAAATACTCACCAACATTCAGTTGAGTGACTCAAAGCAATAAATCAATTTTAGGTTTTAAAGAAAACTATGGCAAGTAAGACAAAACAGAAGTTGCCTTTAAAACAAATTTAATTAGGGGGCTCTAAACCACTCTACGGTCCAGCTAAACTGTTCTCCTCCAGTTTGCCCCTTCTCTCAGCTTTGTTCCTTAAATCAGGTGTAGTCACCTATTTATACCATTTTACCTAGTAGTGCTGCTGGTGTGGTCACAAGGGACAACAGAACCTGTCTTACCAGGTTTCTATCCAAGCACAACACAGCAATTATTTCAGTCTGACTTCCTAGCTATACACAGAATACCATAGATAAGCACATGGAGTGAGGAAAGATTTCTGAAATGTTGAAGATAAAATACTAGAAGCTGAGTTCATGTGCTGAGCCACAATACAGTGCAGAAATTATGATCTAGGTCCACCACAAGCAAAAAGACTGCAAAGGAATCTGAGAGTAATCATAATTCTTCTGTAAAACTATTTTGCAGAGCTGAAATGAAATTGAAACACATTTAGGGTGAACACTGTTGTTCTAACTCCACAAAACTAGGATGGATTAAAAAGTGCATTTTGTATTTAATATTCCAGTGGTGGGGTATTTAAAACTCCATTCCTTAACATGTATTATCTTTCCCTCTTCCAACAGCAAGTGCTGTGCGGTGCAGGGAGGAGTCAGCAGATGGCACCCAAGAACCAAAGCACACACACCCTGATGGCCATTAGTTCACATACAGGGTTATTCACAGAAACTCCGGGATTTCTCTCAGTACCAGCCAGGATTTTCCTTTACACCGTGTAATAGTTTAAGTGTGTATAAATCAAATTTACCTGCACTATCAAGGTGACTTGCTGCACAGTCATCAGGTGCAAGGAGAGATCAGAAAGAAGTATAACAGTGATTTTTACTTTCATAATTTTAATCTCAAATTCCACAGTATCAGTGTTTTTACCCCACTTTTCAGAAGTGATGTTTCTGTGTGAGAATGTCAGTTGCAAATACTCCCTTTCACCTTCTCAAACACACACACCTAAGATACAACCTCAAAAAAGAAAAAAAAAAACCCATCAACCTACAGATGGCAACTCAGGTCAAAAAAAACAGAAGGCATTAACATGAACCTAAAATTCTCCTAAAAAACGGTATCACAATACTGACACAACTCATGTTTTATGGGTCTGGGGTTAACAGCAGTCTTTATGCTCAAAGAACACAGATAAAGGATAGCTGAAGGTCCTTCAATAACAAAATAAGATAGGGAAGGCATTAACTGCTAATGCAGGAAGCATAAGAAAAAGCACAGCAGGTACCAAACATATAAAGGAGATTGGCCTATCCAGAAACTGCATACTGCATATTTGCAGGACATAAACCACCTAAAATTCTAAAAAAATCACTCTCTTCACATGACTTTCAGCTTATAAAGAGTTTTCTGGAAATCCAGTACGTGTTAATGTTTGTGCCCTTCTGCCCTTCAGTTATACCACTAGAAAGTAGTTGGTTTTCACATGAAACTAATTCTCAAACCCAGTGGAGATCTGTGCAACACTTCCTCCCCCACCTCCCCCCCATTAGTTAAAGAACGGGCTGGAAAAATACAGGGCTGTGCTGGGAATGGAAGAGATGGAAAAATCTCATCCTCACTCAAGCTACTGATAAGATGTACATCCATCTCTTTCTGTTTCAAAACTGACAAATATCAGATAAGGATTTAATTCTTAGACCTGAAGTAAACACATGGAACACAAGACACGTAGCTTGGACCAGCTATTTTAAGCAGTTGCTTTTGTTGTCACCACACAGCATCCATCAGATCATACATTTTAGATCAACAGAAAGACTGTGATGCAGCATGGCTCTGAATAGATAATCAGTAAGTGACAGCTCCACAAAAAAAAATTTCTCAAAATCTAAATACATGCACAGGACACACTGCATTTGCTATATGCAGGTCACAAACCAGTAGGGAGTCAGAAAAACTTCCATTCAGAACTGTAAGAGTGATAGATTAAGACCATAAAACAATTTCTTTGGGAAATACTTACTAAAAGGCGTAAGCTTTTTTATTTAAATCATTTGAAACTGGAATATAAAAAAAAGGAAGACAGATTATCTTCCTAAAAAAAGACTCCTGTACCACTTGTGCTGTGTGTTTCTCCCTCTTAACTGTGAGGCAAACAGGAGCAATCACAGGAGCAGCTGCATCACAGAGCAGACAGCGGGGAGAATGGACACCAGGTAAAGAAATACCTGAAAGGAAGATTTGTAGTTAAAGATGCAAAAGATAAAGGGATTTACAGAGGGCCACAGGAAGGACAACATAACAGCATTCTGTGACATATTTCTGCAGCTCCTGTTGACAGCGGCAGACTTTAAAGGGATTTCGAAATATCTGTGACCAAATCCCTCAAGTCAGACAGTTTGAAGCAGCCCTGCATGTTTATTCAGAGGAACAGGATCACCAGTGTGTAAGAACTGAACGGGTCTAGAAATTACTTATTAAATGTCCATCATTATACATCCTGAACTGTGCTCTGCTTGTTAAATGAAACCTTCATGAGAGAATCCACCCAGAAGTTCTGCAAAGGCAAAAACGTGACAGCAACCAGGGCTAACTTGCTAATGTATATTAAAAATGTTTGATATTCCATAGGACGCAGCCTCTAAGCTGGGTCAGTGCTCTCAGTGTGTACATGGCCCAGTCCCAGGAACTCAAAGAAAACCAAGTAAAAATAACTCCAGGCCCCAAACTGGCAGAAGGCTGATTTAGATGGCCTCGTGGCTCAATGCAACACAACCTCAGCCTTGTGAAATACCCATGCCCTTCCCTTCAAGACTGCTGATATTTCAGTGTGAGTGAACTGACTTTGCTTTCAGTCAGGGATACCACAAAATCCAGCTGTTTAACAAAAAAAAAGCAAACAAAAAACCAACCAAAAGCTTTCAAGAAGAAATAAATAAAAAAATCAGCATCCGAAAGAGTCATGAAGAATAAAACCAGAAGAGACGTGTTTCTTGACTTTATCATGGCTTTTATAAGTCAGCCCATGGTACACACCAGTCTGTTACAAGGGCCACAGGGGACATCTCTCCCCCCCATGCAGAGCTGGTACCTCATTTCCTCAGCATCTTCTGAAGTTCCCAGTTTGTTCTTCCCTTGTAAGCCAGCCACACAACAGAAACACAGAGATGAAACCATCAGATTTCTCCCCAGTACTAGTTCCAGTAACATGAAATGCAAACTTTCCAAATTCTGCATGCTGCAGTCTTACAATGTCTTTACGCTTTTTAAACTCGCCACAGGGCCAGGTAAAGACAACACACACAGACTTGAGTCCACCCTGCTGCAGTGCAAGAGTTACTTTCATTAGTCTCTTGCCAGAGATACTGTAAATTTTTTTGCCATTTTACTGTCATCTTAACTTCCAGCTCATTAGTCCCTATCACACTCTTATCCCTCTGAGACATACGCATTACATCTACCGTATCTGCAATGCCTCTGCTTTTAGATCAAGTTTCAAAGCCCAGTACAAAAGTTATGTAACTTAAGCAGTGTAGAGTGTCCAGAAAATGCAATCAAATTAGAAGAAAATAACCTAAAAGTAACCGCATTAAAGCAAGACAGTTTTTTTTAAGTACATTATTTTTAAACTATTCATGCACTCACACTACACAGGAAACTGAGAACTTGAACAAAATCCTTACTGGTGGAATGGTATCATTTATCAGCAGATCCTGTTGCCCCAGGATTGGATCTGAGAACGAAACCATGGAGAAATCTTTGCGCTACTGCAGCAAATGCTAAAATTTCAGCTGGAAAAGAACCAGGAACTTATCTGGCACAGAAGAAAATGTATTTTCAAATGCACAGGAGTAATTGATAATTCATTTTACCTTGATTCAACTCTGATCTCTCAACTTTGTGCTAAAATCTGTTGTGGCATTAATTAAGACAAAATCTGCAATCTTGAAGCTGCCATCTCTTCCTTCTCCACCCTGTGTTACCTCACACCACCTCCCCATACCCCTCATTTTCTAAAACAATAATCCTCTTCAAGCATTATTTTTTACCCACCTCTATTAAGCATTAGTTTATTAATTACATTTAACTCTCGCTCAGTGTTCTTAACATGTATTTTGTATGAAAGATTTGAGAAATTCCCTTAAATAACTGGTAATCAGAGTTGTAAATTTACTGTTTTGAATGTGATTAAACTATAAGGTTGCTTCTGTAAACGTATTGTCTTTATGCACTGCTAATGAAGGCTGACCTTCATTTAGCAGCCTTTTCCTTGGGCCAGAAAACTGATAGCAGAACTTGTGGATGGATTAGGACCTCTGATGCTATTAAAATAAAGAACAGCTGCTACCCTAACCACATTAGAATGGCTTTACTGCACTTTTTGATTACTATCAGCTAGAAAAACAGGATTTTTCTTGACTTCAGAGTGACAGTTTGCTGGAGGGAGAAGGGCAAAACTATGTTTGATTATTAGCAGATATTTGCTGATAAGAACTACTTAGTGGAACAAACCAAAGACTTTTGTATAAATTATGTAAAGGCAGCTTTTCCCTTTGGGAGCTGTAGCTCTTGCTTGTGTCAGCAGATACCAGAACAGTTGACTTCTTCCTTTAATATGCAATGTGCCAGCATCAGTTCCAGTTAGACCCAGGGAAGTTCCTGTAGAGTTCATGGCTGTGGTTTATTCCAAGTGTGAGCGGGTGTCTTATCATCTTGGCTTTTTTTGCTTTACAAAAACATGCCACAGCTTAAGACTTCCAGACAAGGAAAAAATGGGAAAAAAAAAAAAAA
>VZTX01008972.1:0-17366 GCA_013400915.1 Pardalotus punctatus | reverse complement strand
CTTCCAGACAAAGAAAAAAGGGGGGAAAAAAAAAAAAAAACCAAACAGGAGTAACACTGGTCAAGAATGGCAAGTATCATCAGTTACAATAAATCTTATCATCCCAGAAAACAACATATCCTGCTATCATCCTGGAAAAGAAAGGCTCAGTATTCTGTGTACATGCAGTCAAACTCCAGTATTTTCAAGAAGGATTATCAGAAGGAAAAATCCACCAACACCAAAACTTTGTCAGCAGAAGTCCTTGGTTGAATCCCTGTTCCAGCTAACCCTGGTGGAGTTCAGAGGAAAGCCACACCAGCCTCAGTGCTCCAGGCCAGATCCACCTTCCTCAAAGATCAAAAGGCATTTGAGTCCAGGAATTTAGTTCAACCTATTACAGGGAGACAGACAACTGTCAAGTGGAATCTTAACCTAAATTTGTAAAATGTTTAGGGATATCTAAATCAGACCTACTCACAGTTTATCCTACAGTGTCCATTGTGCTGGAGAAAGAAGTAATTAAGAGGATGACTTTTTACTGACTTACACACAAGACCTTGCAATTCCCTGTGGCTCTCAAAGCCTGTTTTCTCATGTCATAACAGAATGCCCTCATAAACCTTGGCATGGATTTGCTAACACCTTTGTTAAAATGTCTCATTATTCAAAAGTCTATATTTTAGTAGAACTGATAAGAAAAGTATATTCCTGTACAAAAAAAAAAATTAAAAAAAAAAAAAGGAATTATTTACCCTGAATGGTCCTTTCCCAGGAAAGATTCCCACCCACCCTGGTTTGAGATAACACATTCCCTCTAGACTGCGGAGTAGAACACAGACACAGAAAGCCAACACTAGAAGAATTTTTCCATAGTTGCTCGAAAGGAAAAAAGTACGTTTCCAAATTTAAAAAGCAGACAGTAACTGCTGTCTTGTGTGTTCTGGAAAGAACATTAATCAGTTTATTTTTGTAATTTACAAACAACTAGTATAGTTAAATGCTTTGAAGCACTACTTCAGATCTCAGCTGCAAGGAATACAGGCCTACCTTTAACCCAGTTGGTCTTTTGCCAGGCACGTTCTCCCCTCAAAACAGGGGCATTTGTGCTACCAAGAACACTGTGCTTGGATGGGAAAATAACCTCAAGTACTGTAACAATTATTAGCCAGCATCCACATGACAGATAGTGGCCTTTCAGACCCAGAAATACATATTATTTGCTTTTTGGTTGGTTGAAGGGTTTTTGTTGTTTAAAAAGAAAACAATACCAGCACCTCCACAGGAACACCAAACCACATTTTCAGAGCAGGACTAACAGATTCAACTGAGGAATATTCAGAGCTGGGCAATTCCTGCATGCCAACAGCATAATCTCCAGAACAACCCAAGAGAAGATGGAAGGAATGCCTAAACTAGACTGACAAGTCCTTACAGGTCCTTTGGAAATTCTGCAGATCACCTCAGAGGAAATTACCATCAGACCCTATATACACACATAAATGAACGCTGTCTTTTTAAGAGCTACAAGAGCAGCCCTAAATCATCTCCTTATAAATATGCATTGACATTCTGAATATGCAAAACACACCAATCAAAATTAACTCATTTTTTTCTTCCAAACCAGAACGAATACTCAACAGATCCCAAATGTCAATGAAGGTGAACTTCCCTACTGCTCCTTCTCCAGCAAAACCTCAGCTCCTTATGGTTACCGTGGCTTGACACCTATGGATTTCCAGACACTGAGATGCTTTGTGGATCTTACTGCCAGTCATGTTTAGATAGTTCACATGCTACAGTACATCCAACTTCATGAAGTTACTGCTTTTCTTATCTGAGCTCCTCAACAGAACTCACACCTGACCTGTGAGAAGAACACGGGAACAACAGCTACAGAGAGCAGCTGTGACACTACATGCCATTCCATGCGCCAACACAAAACTGGATAACAAGGTCCAGCAGCTACACCATGGCGTAAAAACAAGGGAGGTTTATGAATGACAAATACAGAATCATAGAATAGTTTGGGTTGGAGGGGACCTAAAAGATGATCTAGCTCCATGGACAGGGACACCTTCCACTAGACCAGCCTAAGCCCCATCCAACCTGGCCTTGAACACTTTCAGGGATGGGGTACCCACAGCTTCTCTGGGCAACCTGTGCCAGGGCCTCACCACCCTCAGTAATGAATTTCTTCACAATTATCTAATGTCAACCTACCCTCCTTTGGTTTAAGGCCATTTAAAGGCCAAATATCAACATCTTTTTCCAGTTGTAGAGAGAACTTGTGTAATGAGCCTGAAAAAGTCGGGCTTATCACTCCAGCAGTCAGATGGAATATCAGATGCAGAGCATGGAAGGTCACAGGTGTTTTCAGACAAAACACTGTATTGCTCTGAGACAGTTTGTAGGAAAAGTATTTGAAATTAGTTAAAAAAAAAAAATAATGCAATGGAGAAAGAACTTTAGACTGCATATTTCTCAGAGCAAGAACAGCCTCCTATAGCTTTATTTTAGTGCTTCCATGATAATACAGAAAAAAACAGTGCTTGGCTGTCTGCAAACCAGCACCCAGGGAAAAGTGCAAAATAGGATTCCCAGAGGGCAGCTGTGATTCATGAGGGACACTGCTCCTGCAGCCTCTATTTACAAACTCTCTGTATCCTCATGTTATTAGATGCATAGACAGAGTATAGCAAAGAAACACTTCCATTTTCACAGAATGCCAGGGAGTAACATTCATCCCATTTATAAAGCAGGACAAAGCAAAGTTGGTAGAGATTCCACAGCATGAGACAGTCTGCTTCAAGTGGCAGCTTCTGATAATGTTATCGTATCAACCAGCACCAACCTTAAAAGGTAGAAAAACTGAAAGTAAAACAAAGCAACAGCAAGGGTACCAGGAAGACAGAGTGAAGCCTGCATTCCTTTCCAGCCTTGGAGCCTGACTTCATCTTTTCTAGGGTGACCTTGCACTGGGTCCAGGCTTTTGAATACTAATATTAGACTAAAAAGAAGTGTGCCACCCTCTAAATATAATGATGACTCAACACCTAGAGGCTTCAGTGATGTAATATGAACAAAGAGATTCTGACTTCACAATCTAGATGCTTAAAACTCAAGTCAAAAGGAACAGATATTCCCCTGAAGACATAAAGCCTGCCTAGAGCCTCTCAGAGCATCATCTTGAATTAGCCTGTAGGAAAAGAGAACCGAAGAAACATTTCACACATGGCAGTAGACACACTGGCTCCACTTTGTTTAAAAGGAGCACTGAACAGACACATTTCAATTATCTGCTTCAGTCAAAGCATCAGCAGAAAGTTTCAGTTCCAGAATTAACATATAAAAGTTAAAGACAACAAAGCAGACCAGTGAGTAGTCCAGTGTCTTTCAATGAACCTTAAAAATAAAAACAGCAGCATGAAAATGTGCTTTGTTGAGAAATCTGAATGCAAGTACAAAGGAGAAAAGCCTTTACAAGTAAGGCTACAAAGATGTCTTAAAGCATCACCCTTGGACAAATATTTCAGCACCCACCTGAGGTAGCCTTAAATATTTTTCAGGGTCCAAGTTCAATAATACATCTTAAAAAAAGAAAGTCAAAGGAAGTCTAACAGAGGCTTCTGTGGTAAGAGCAAGCAATCATCCAATATATGTAAATAAAGTTGTAATGTGAAAGAATCCATCATGAAAATAGTAATTGTTTTCATAGTAAAGTCCTTCTATTAAAATAGGATTATCTTTTCCATTGGCTTGTTAGTTTGACTTTTCTCCTTCCTGCCCCACCCCACCTCCATTAAGCTCATGGTTCAAAAAACACATTTTTAATCACCTTCATTCCCCAATCTTGCATTCCCACACTGGCCTTCTCCATCAGAAGAATTAGGATACACTTCAACAGATATTCACAGAATCACAGTCTGGAGGAAGCGGGAAAGGACCTCTGGAGGTCATCTTTTCCAATCCACCCGTGGCTCAAGCAGGGCCAGCTCAAGCTCAGCTACCCAGGACCACGTCCAGACAGCTTTGGAATATCCTCACGGAGAGAGAGAGAGACTGCACCACCTCCCTGGGCACCCTGTGGTATCACTGTCATGATAAAAAAGTGTTTCCTGATGTTCAGAGGGAACCTCCTGTGTTTCAGTTGATGCCCGTGGCCTCTCCTCCTGGCCCTCGGCACCACTGAAAAGAGCCTGGATCAGCCTTCTTTGCACCCTGCCTTCAGGTGTTCATGCACGCTGCTCAGACCCATCTAAACCTTCTCTTCTCCAGCTCAGCAGGCACAGCTCCCTTGGCCTTTCTTCAGAGCAGACAGGCTCCTGTCCCTTCATCTCTGTGGCCTCCCTCCAGTATGTCTGTGTCTTCCTCATGCTGAGAATTCCAGAACTGGACACACATTTGATCAGTATTTTCTCATGCAGAAGTAATAATAATAATAATAATAATAATAATAATAATAATAATAATAATATCTCCTATTGGTTTAAATTATACTGGCAAGAAAAAGCACTTGGTGGACTTTGGCTATCACTGCCTAGGCAGCTTCACCATAACTAAAAGGCTCAGGAACTGATTAATCATTCTTTATCTGAAATAAAACCATCAAGTTTAATTGGTGCTCCTTCCAATTTGAGCCAAAAGAATGGGAAAAAAAGGAGCATGCAGCTTCTAAAAAGCTTGAGGAAACACATCCTTCCCCCATGAAAACATTTTCTAATAATACAGCTTTGTGTAAGCATCTCCTGAGGCACTACAGCATCTGAAGAAACCATCCTAAGAGACAAAGATGCTTCACTTTGACAGTGTGTTTACCAGTCCCAGCCTGAAGGAAGCTGGAGTCACAGGACAGAAAGGTTGGTTTTACAAAGCAGCGATACGTGCATAACAAAAGCACAACAAAAGGGTTACTGACCAAAGTTTAAGGGCTATGAGTAGCAATTAACTGCTGAAACACTTGCATAGCCACCCTTAGGAGTTATCAGTCATGCCCTTTGGCTCACCAGCACAGTTGCTTTATCAGGAAAGCTAAAAGGAGCAGCACCTCCCATTCAGTCACACTACCAGCCAAAAATAAGTCTCAATTTTGCCATATCTTGCTCACATAAATAGTCCCATCAGTTTTTCCAAGAGATGTGACAAAACCCAGGGTAAAGGAGTAATTTTATTTTTAGATTCTTTACAATAAGACTTCTGTGACCCAACCAAGTCAGTGCTGTACACTCCAAAACACCAAATTAATCTGCCCCTACCATTAACAGCTTTATGCCAAAACAAATGATCAGAACACCAGACAGTCACGGGGACACAATCGAATGTGATCCCATCTTTGCAACAGATTATCCTATTGGATAATCTTCTCCACACCTTTGCTGGATTTTAAGAACTAAAAAGCTCTGTATTTTCTAGCACTCTATAAAGAAGGTACAATTTCATTTTCCTGGGCAGGACCACACTGTCCATTATAGGAGTGGAGACAAGCAAAGCCACCTCCCCTCAGCTGTAGCAATGTGCTATCACACTGAAGCTGCTAAACCACCCTGCACAAATCCCTAAATGCTCACTTTATCAACCCAGTTATCTGGGGCATTCTCCTGATCCAAGCACAGATTTCTTTCGAAGAACAGAGGCCTGGAAGGTAGGGAAATATTTTTTGACCAGATGATCTGTTACTGAAGCAAGATCAGATGAAGGTAGCATTAATCTATATTCCCCTTTTCTTCAGTGCTTAAGGGCAGTCAGCCCTGAGCAGCTTCCTTGAAGCCTGATGGCGAACTCATCTTCAGATCCCAGAGTCCACAACTCTTCAGGCTCAAGATAGTGAGAGCTCAGGGTGCCAGCCAAGAGATAACCCAAGCCTGTATCTTTGACTGCAAAGGACACACACAGCCTTCAGCTGCAAGAATTCCTCACCTTCAGAAAATGAAGGCTCAAACTCAGGCTCCCTACACATGCCATCATTGCTTTTGACAGGAGATAGAATCCCTTCTAAGAGGGATTGCAGACACACAATACTGGCGAAAGGGTATTTCTGACACAGGACTCAGGACAAACCAAATCAGCTTATCCCCAGCACAGGTGTACGTGCTGCCAGTAGCTGCTGCAAGTCCGTGCACAATGGACATGCTCATGCACAATGTGGATCTCTATCTGACACAAAGGAGTTAAATGCCTTCAAATTAAAACCTGTCTTTAGCGAGTGTATTGCTTAGATATTTGTGTGTTAGAAGTTTGAACTTGACATTTCAGCCCCTTAGACACTTGAGGTAATATAACTTTAAAACTGACAGTGTAAATTCTTTACATGAATGCTGTTCCATGCTAAAGCCATTCAGAACTTTCCACACAAAGTCAAACCAGCCATTTACAATAACAGGTTTCTCTGGCTTCCTTGAGTAGCAAACTTGTAACTTCCAATCATACCTTCAATTTCCTCCTAAAAGTGCAGGTCAGGAGTAAAAGTCAAAGATACATTACAAAAAGCTTTACTTTCTGTAGAATGAACACAATTAAACAATTGTAGATATAACCATTACCGTAGTACATCCTTTTAAAAAGTTTAGTGTACCACTACATATACTTTGGATCAATATATAATTCAAGATAGGACTGTTAGCAGCATTTATGAATAGTAATCGTGTCAGATTTCAAAATTTAGCTTAGCAACTTGACAATATTTTATTCTGAATTCATGTGTGCTCTTATCTTGCAGCAACAGTTATTAATAGAAAGGATTATGGGCATTTATCAACTGGGAACACAACTACATGTTCCACACGAATAATAAAATCCATAATCAAGTCCCCAGGTTCTTGGATTTAATGAGAAATCTGAAGGTAATCCCATCTTTTTAAATACACTTACAGGAGTACCTACTTACCTGCAAACAGAGCTGTTCAACCCACAGCACGGACAGGGCGTTCACAGACCTGCACGTGGCACAGAATATCCACCTCCACAAGCCAGCTGCTATTCTTAAGACACATCCTTAAGTCCTGCAAGTCTTTGGGGATTGCTATCCCACATACTTACATAATCACCCATTCCATTTTCTAACTAAGCCATCAGCTAAATACCAGAATACAGCTCTCAAAAGGGAAAGCTCAGGAGCAAGTGGGGATAGAATCTCTGCAGGGTGAAGAGAGATTTTCTACTTCTAGGTGGGTTTTGGTTTTCTTCCTTTAAAACTGGACTTTCAGACCCCTTCAACTTGACTAAAGTTCATTACCAGGTGGTGAGAAAATTCTGGAAAATGGCAGAACATAAATGCAAGATACTTTAGAGCAAAAGGCCTATTCAATAAAATAGGGCACTGTTTTCCAAAATTGCTATTTCGAGTGTACGATTTTTAATATATAGATGCCCATTATAAAGCTTGTATCACAGCCCTAATCTGTATTACTCAAACATATGCATGACATCATTACAGAAGACAAAGACACCTTAAAAACTAAACCCAAATAATTCCACTCATGCAGCCTCAACAGACACCACTTTCAGTACCTTTAACAGGAAGCATGTATGCTTAGAAATCTTGTTTTATTTCTCTTTCATCTGTTAATTGCCCCACTAAAAATCCTTTGTCCATTCTGGCTAGCTCTGGTCCCAGTGACTTTGTAGTTTTATCTGAATACTTCAGACAGTCTCAGCCAAAACCCACTGTACCACTGCCAGCTTGTTTCTGAATTGAAAATTCTGAACAGGACACTCAAGTAGCTTCAGATGTGCCTATAACAATCAGCTCAGACTCATTTCATCAGACAATAAAGCCCCAAGCTATCAGTTTTATATTCCTGAAGTCTCGTTCAGAAAGAATCCTAGACTAATAAACAGGAACTGAATGCTTCTTGCAAAAGTTGATTTTTTTTATCTTAAGACCATGGTGTTCTCAACATTCTGATTTAGATTAATTGCAGGGTTCAAAATACTTTCATGAAGTTTCTCATGTCTTTTTTATCTAGAAAATCTAAAACAAATGATAGTGAGAACACTGTATAACAGATAACTTGAAACACTTCAGACCTTATCTCTCTTCTCTATAAGTTCATGAAAGGAGGCTGGAGGCAGGTGGGTGCTGGTCTCTTTTCCAAATTATCAATCAATAAGACCTGAGGAAATGGTCTTAAGGCATGCCAGGGGAGGTTTAAATTGGACAACAGGAAAAATTTATCTACCGAAAGGGTTGTCAAGCATTGGAAGAGGCTGCCCAAGGAAGGGGCTGAGTAATCAGCCATGGAGGGATTTAAAACATGTGTACATGCAGCATTTGGGGACACGGTTTAGTGGCGGGCTTGGCACGCACTAGTGCTGGGTTAATGGTTGGACTCAATCTTAGAGGTCTTTTCCAACCTAAAGATTCTCTTCTTCCATGAGAAAATACAGAAAGGCAGCCTCCCATTTGAGTAGTCTGTGATCAGCAAGCAGGAGCAGATATCATATGCTTGACTTTGCTATCCCCACCATCCCTGCAGCCAAGGTTGCCATGAAGACACAAACCTGCACTCTGCAAATCTCAACAAAAGAAAAACACTTTTTGTTGACCTCAGCTGTCAAAAGGCTTTTAAACTCTTGAAATAAACATCAGGCAGAATGTTGTTGTCACTTTAGAAAGAAATTGTATTTGTGATCGAGTTTCTTTGCACAGGACAGATTAAACTGTTTCACTGACTGCAACAAAGATATATAAAGCGTAAGTTTCTCCTGCACAGAAACATGGAAATGGACTCCGTACCTTACTGTCCTCATCCTCAAACACGGACTGGTGAACGTTACAGGCGAAGAGAGAATTCGGGAGATCATTGAAATCAATTATTTCATGAAAATCTTCCTCTGCAAAACATCTCTTTAGGCCGTTGTCTCCATTGATAGAGTAGAGTAGGAAGTGTCCTCCATCCTCCGGGATGCAGCCGTAGTGGCCAAGGCCCCGCATTCCAAAGAAGTAGGAATCTCCCCTCATCCCTGGCAGCATGGAGAAGATAACACAGTTACACTATATATTTAAACATTCCACATCCACAAGTTAACCCAGAGATTCTTAAGTTTGGGGGCTCCGTTTGTGGAAAGTAAATTTCACACTATTTCAAGGCAACAACCAGCCTCTGACACAGAGCGCTAAGACCAGTTTCACCAAGGTTCAAACACGGACTTGGCTTTAACTTCATTTATTAGCACAGGAAAGGCCTAAACATATCAATACAAGCTTATGAACAAAAGCAGGAGATGCATTAATTAAGGGCCCCTTGCCCTAAGAGAAAACACTGTGCTGTATTTGGGTTTAAGAGAACCATGTTTGTTACTGGGCAGACTACTGGTGTTTCTGAGTTTGCAGCCAGCTCGGGAAGCATAATGCACTGGGAAAGAACAACTTTGAAAATAACTTGGAAATTTAAACCAGGCATCAAGAAAAAAAAACCCAAAAGTTTTTGGAAAGCACCATGAACACGGCATCATCAAAAACCAGTACAACCAAGACCCATCTCTGCTACAAAGAACACAGACACTTTTTTCTATAGTTTAAGTACAGAATTCTCAATCTTTTTCCATGCCCATTAGCAATTTCTTTGCATCTTAATCACACTAGGAAGCAAATAAGGGTAGAATGGACTCAAGACGACTCTCAGCACTTTTAGCGAAGTCCTGCTGATTTTAGAGCCTTTATCCCAAATGCAACATTATCAAAAGGTAAATTTAAGGCACACAGAATCGTGGGCACACATAATAAGCCCACACATTAAATGATATCACTACTGCTGTTACGAGAGTAAGCTTCATGCCAGCCAAGGAAAGTACATTAAGGTTCAATTAATGATCAGCATGTTAGTTTGTATAAAATCAAGTATTTAGCAATCCTTACTAGACATCAATCTATCACTTCTACAGGGCCCCAGTAAGTTAACTAGAAGTTTACTGGATATAATCTATTCCCTTTTATTTGTTCCTTTCGATAACAATATGCAATCATTAGCTGCTTTTCCTCCTGATAACACAAGGAGTTAGAGAGTTACATAAACTCAGTGTGCTCATCTGTTCTGATCTGCCCTTGCTCTCTTGCATCCTTGCTATTCTCTAAAAATAGCTGTAAATATTAGCTCAAATACACTATATTGAACTGCTGTCCAAAATTAAACCACAACGGCTTATTACACTTAATCTCAGTAAAGTTAAATTATGGAGCTAATTTGCCATGGCTGTGCCTTTCATATAACCTCTGCTCTGAAATGAGATTTGGTTGATGACAGAGCACATTATTCCATAGCATAAGGTTATGGAAATATCAGTAACTGTTATTGCTGGAGTCTCAGGGCCAATGACAGAAGTTCTCAAGAACAGAAGCTGAAGCCATGCTCAAAAGTACTGTGTTAACCTGAGGACAGGTTTTCAGGCTATCAAAGACACACTTTCCTTTCACCAGCTCAGTCCAATATTAGCATAACTACCTCCAGCTAATTTCAGTGTAGAAATTAAATTCTAAGTGGAAAGAAAAAGTCTGAACAAATGGCAGAAGAGATGGCCACAAGTTCAGCAGTACATATTAGTGTAGTAGAGTTCACCATCACAGCAACATTGCCACTGGTATTTGAGCCAACTCACTTAAGCTTTGTATGACTGTACATTTCATGGTAAACACATCCAGGGAAATACTATAAAGAAATCCTCACAGCAGCCAGAAACTTTACTTCATAATGTAATATTTTCTCCAGCATTAATAAATCATCTCTTTTAAAAACCATCATCTCTAAGCATGCTTTTCATGATGTCTAGCCTGTGTTATTAGGTTTATGATAATGAACCTCAAGCCCCGTGTGTTACAAAACACACTTTACACGGCAGAACAGACTTGTGCCAGTCTGTGGGAAGAATGTCATTCACAACACACGAAGGACTTGCAGACAGGGAAGACTCTGACCATCTGAGAGTCACAGAAGCTGAACATGCTGAAGTTGTAGGAATTTGTATTATGGATATTAAAGCTAAAAAGTTTCATACCTCCTTTCCCAAGGCATAACAAAGCTACTAGTGTGTACAGAGAAGAAAAGAACCTCAATCTATTGACAGAAGTAAGAAAAGTCTATAGGCTTCCTCACTAAACAGTTGTTTATTTTTCTCTCCTGGGAGAGCCATGTTATAATAAAGTACTACATAGAAAAGCTTTTCGGTTAAGAATTCAGCAAAACCACTATGACAAACAACAAAACAGAACCGGATTTTAAGTTACAACCACAAAACTCAGGTTTTTTAACCAGTAACAAAACAAACACACTCTGCAGCAGCCAAGATTAGAAATTAATAAATACTTACATCACATGGCAGCAGTTTTGCTCTGCTAGAGCTCTTGAACAGGAAAAGCTTGGGTTTTTTTTTTCCAGCCAATTATTGAGACGCATTTGCCCAGTGGGACTTGGGTATTGGCCAAGTCTTTTTATGGAAGTCACTGTCTCACAGGCCTTTTGACCAGCTCTTTTTCCAGACTGGCAGGTAGGGGTCTGTGCCTATACATGCATCTTCTACTCTTAAGATACACCCAGAATTCTGATCAGCATTCCCTCCACTAGCAAGTCAACTCATAATGCCCTGATTCTTAAAGCCTCTGCCCAATTTACGATGGGGCATGCACAATTAAGAACATCTGAATGGAATAACTATTGTTCCCAGATTTTCCTTTGCCATGCACTGCACCATACACAGCACAGTACCACAGTTAAAACAGAAATCTCACTAATAAAATACATAGATGTTTCCCCAAGAGAAAGAAACTGCCTATGAGCCTCAGCTCAATGGTAATCAGAGAGGACAAACATACTTGAATCAACAACATTTGTTAGCAGATTTCAATCAGAAGTTATCCTCAGGCATAAGATGGAAATCTTACCTTTTCCCATCTTATGAATAATGTTACACACAGAAAAATTTACATATATATAAATAGATGTAAAAAATCATAACTACATATCCTTTGTTATGTCTGTCAAACCTTAAGGCTCAAGCAATCATGTTGTTTTGTGGCTTCTTTGAAATTACTCAGCCATTTCAGGCAGTCCTCTGACAAAAAAAATATTGTCATTCGAATTATTCAACTAATTTAGAACAAAAGAATTTACATTTCAAATCCCTTAAAACAATTAACACTAAGTCATGTATCATCCATGAACTGGATTTCCATATAAAATAAGCCAAATTAAAAGTAATCTTTATGTAACTATAATACAGTCACTGGATCACATTCCCATTTATGTTAAAGTTCCTTTCCACAGCTTTTGACAAAGTAAGTTAACTTCATCCCCTTAGGATCTTTTTCACATTTTAAAAAACCACCAAAAAAACTCCCAAAAAATCAAAACACCCACATAATAGTAAACCATACTTAGCTTCCTTTTAAAATGCAGTGAGTTCAGAGTTATGCGTTTGCTTCTCCCCTCCCAAATCAGGAGATTTTTCAAATAGTTGAGATACCAGAAGTTGCCATACAGAATTTCAAAAGAAGTGGCAATGCCATTAAAATAAATAAAAATTATGCAGTAATACAGACATCATCCAGCACCAATACTGATGCTAAATTATCCAAAATCTTAACTGGGACCATGACAGCAAACTCTGTTGCAGAACTGTTCCCTTGAGAAGTCTGAGACACTGAGGCAGAATCAAACCTTAGCCCAACAACTTCATGTAACCTCCAGCTAATGCTGAGCACTTGCCACATCCATTTATTCCCTTTACCTAAAGTTCACCCAAATGTTATCTGTGTTATTTATGAATTTGGTGTAAGAGCTGGACCTTTACTTTTTACTGTGGACCCTCAACTTTAATACATGCCATGGAACGAGCACCCTGTGACTGCTGCACTTTTAACCCTCAGAAAACCACAGCAGCCACTTCCCACTCAAACCCTACACATCACTTCACACTGATGTGATTTGCTTCGAATTTCACCTCCCATGGTCCAGGTTTCTAATTTGGGATAGGCTTCCAACACAAGGCGAACACCCTTACCACTGGAACAGATCAGGTCGTGTCAGTGTTCAGCACTGGAGATGCTGTGACCAAATGCTCTGTAGAGATTCCAAGCAGGAGCTCTGTGTTCATTCTGCTACCTCACTATTTTTAGACACAGTACACCTCTAATTAAAATTAACAGAGGCCAGCAGAAAATTATATTCACTGGAAAACAGCAGCAGCTCACTGAAGTTTCTCTTTGAAAAATTACACTTATTTAGTGTAAAACCGAAAGGGCAAAGATGTACATCTTGTCATGAAGTTAGATCCCTGCAGAGTCAAAACCTTCAGCAGAAATTTTATTGAATGAAGACAACTTAATATATAAGATGTGTCTGAATGGACCAATGTCTTATACACCACTGAGCATTTATAGATTTATCCACTGTTTTTATGGAAAATAGTAAGGTATTTCCTTGGTGAACATTTTCCTGTCTTTAGAGCTTTTTTAAAAGAATCCCTGAGGGACATCAAGAAACAGACACATATCTCTTGAAATCACTAGGAAACTTTACTTTTTTTTATTAAACACTTCTTGCCATGACAAACAACATGACTAAAAATAGAATAAAGCAAACAAAATGTTACAAATAGAAGCTTTAAATATAATCACTATAAACCAGAAGTATTATTGAGTCCTGAGCGCAAACCTGGAAACCATAATCTGCAGGAATTAAGAAAATTTGGAGAAAAAAAAACAAAGTAAGAAAAGTTGCAGTTGTTCCAGAAGGTTTCAGGAAAAGTGTAGGGCTTCCATCTTGCCTCCTACTGAAACAAAAACCAGCCCCAAAAATGCAATTTTTACCATAATTCAAAAGCAGGGGAGAGGCAGGAGGGGAGAAATCAAACCCAGTGAATCAGATTTTACTGGAAGAATAATTTTTTACTAACAATATTCACTGACTTTACAATAGCAGAGTCACCAGCTTCAGTGGTGTCAGCCTAGGGCTGCATCTCCTGCAAAGCCAACTGGCCCCACACTGAAGGCTCTGTCAGAAGGCTCAAGTAGAACAGGGAAGGTCACAGAGTAACTTACTGAAATTTCATTCCACTCTGCACAATGAACACTGGAGATGACATTATTTTTAATGGTGCTAATTCTTCACTGGAAAGCTCCTATGGACTTAAATAGAGGCTTTTTACTTAATTAGAAAGAGCAGAACTGGACCTCACATGACAGGATTAATGAACCTTTGCAGCCTCAAAAGCAACATGGACTGTAGTGATCCCCTCCCACAGCCTTCACCCCTGATCTCCCACCTGGGCAAATTCCCCTTACAGGAATCAACATTACCAATACAGGGAAGTCCACTACATATGAGCTCCAGTTTTGCTAGCACCTCACAAAAATAGTGCCCATCTCCACCTGTCCTCTTACAAAAGTGGCAGATATGAGGAAGAGGATTTTAATATTTTTTTCTTTTTTCTAAATGCTAACTGGTGCAAATCCCAAATGTTCTAATCCTTTCCATTGACATTCTAGCCGCATTAAATTTAGCTGAGACTTTGGAACTATTTTTGGAAGCTTTTAACATCCAAAGGGACTATTCAGTTTTATTCCTCTAAAGCAGGACTGGCCAGCTCAGGCAGCCCAAGATACGCACATCACACTGAAGGTTCAGCTGCGCCTCCCACACCAGGAATGTATCCTGAGACCACAAAGGGACTCATCTGCCATCACCTTGGTGTGCATCTGCACCTCCAGCACAGGAGAAAACAATTCCAGAGGCAGCAGTGAACCCAACCAAGCCAAAATTCCAGTCCAATTCCACAACAAGAAGGTGATGCTTTGGAGCAACCAATGCCAGATGTGAAGATTCCCTGTGATGTTCTTAAGGTCAAGAAGCTGAGCTTTGATCAGTCCGGCACCACAGTTACCATGGCAACACTAAGGTATTCAAAGAACGAAAAAACACCCTCCCCAAACACAAAGAAACCAGAACAAGCCTTCTGAATACCTTCACTTGGCCTCTATGCTAATCTATTTAAAGCAAGCCCGTTTTATAAGGGGCACACAGCATTAGAGCATCGCTGGCCTTCAGCCAGAGCTGTCACCTCACACAGGGGTCAGTGGAACACTCCATTAGCAGCCTTCCAGCTTGTAACGTGAAATTCAGAACTGTGCCCCAAACCTTACCCAGAACTACCTGCAATAGGAGCCCTTCACAGGGCTTAACTCCTAGAAGATACTTGGGAAACAATGATGACTTGGAATAAAATTTCAAAGTTTCCTCCTCTAAAAGGATTTCCTGCTGTCACATTTAAGTAATTTATAAATAAATTAAATAAATTTTAAAAAATTAAGGACACCCATGCAATGACAAACATTTTCAACACAAACAATGACAAACCCAGCTGCTGAATCTGAACACAAACTACAATACTTGGAAGAGGTCAGACAAACTAGATCACACAGCTGACAACTTCTCGGAAGTTTAAGGAGAATAGGACAGACCCTGCTGTTAAAGGTGCCAATTACTAGTTAACAGAAATGATCATCTACACAGAATCTTCTTCTGTCCTTGTTTACTGAGATGCGTTTGCATTTTTTGGGATTGTTTTATATTCTCACAGTATTCAGACTTCCATCTTCTCTTCAGAGATGATGTGCAACCATATAATTTAGTTTCACTGCAAGAATAAATGCAGTTTCTTTACACTAATCATGTACTTTCATGGAAAAGGAGTTTTCCTTTTCTACAGAGCAGCCATTCCCACCGGCCAAACAAAGACCAAACCTTTCCAAGGGCAAAACCTGAAACCCTAAGACAGATGCTGGTGTAACGTATAACCCCTGATTAAACTACAGTTCTCATTTGTATGATTCTTTTCAGATGTATAAATCTATCCTACATTTTCCTTTTAGGAACCTTCACTAAACTCCAAACTCAAGAAGTAAAGGACCACAGTATTTTAAAGAGGTACAAAAGATTCTAGGAGAGGTGAGGAAAAAAAGCCAAACCAGCAAGTTTGAAGAGCTACTTGTTATATAATCATCAAATGATACCAGCTCGGGATAACTGAATCATAAAGTGGTTTGGATTGGAAGGCACATTAAAGACCATCCCGTTCCAACCCCCTGCCATGGGCAGGGACACCTTCCACTATCCCAGGTTGCTCCGGGCCCCGTCCAAACTGGCTCTGAACACTTCTAGGGATGCGACAGCCACAGCTTCTCTGGGCAACCTGTGCCAGTGCTTCGCCAGCCTCACAGTAACGAATTTATTCCTAATACCTAATCGAAACCAGCCTTCCTTCACTTTAAAGCCATCCCCCCTCGGATACCGCAGCCAAGTTTAGAGCAGCCCGAGAAGAGTCTCTCTCTCAGGGCTCCCGGCACAGCCCAGTCCAGAGCTGCCCGGGCGCTCGGTCCGGGTCCGCACAGCCGCGACCCCGACCTGCTCCCAGCGCTCCCGGCACGGTCGCAAACCCCCTTCCCACGCCCCCATCCCCTTCCCACGGGCTCCTCCGCATCCCACTGGGGGAGACACCGGCGCCGACCCATCCCGAGGAGCGGCTGCGGGCTCGCCGAGCATTCCCCGCGCCCCGAGGGCCACGGGTGGAAGGAGCCCCGAGGGCAGCGCGGCGCCGGGGCAGGACCGCGGGGCGGTTGCATAACCCAGGTCTGCGGGACAGCGCTGCGGCTCCGGCGGGAATGGAGCCCCTGGGGAGGCGGCCGTGCCCTTACCTGCGGCTCGCTCGCCCTTCCCTCGCCCGCCCGGAGTCCGCCGCGCTCCGTGCCCGCCGCTCCCTCACAGAACCCCACGCCCGCCCGCGCCGAACCCGCCAAGGTGGAGGACAGGGCGGCCCAATCAGCAACGTCTGCGCCTGAACGGGCAGGAGGAACCACCAATCAGAATGCGAGAAGGGCTTTGGTCGCGCCTTCCACTGCCCTGGCCACGCCCCCAGCTCCCACGGTGACGCGCCGGGCATCGCGGGGGCCGTGAGGGGACAGGTGAGAGGGGACGGGCGATGTACGGGGACAGGTGAGTGGGGACAGGTGAGCCGGACAGGGGATATGTGGGGACGTGTGGGACAAGGGATGAGCGAGGACAAGTGACAGGTGAGTGGGGACAGGGGACAGGTGAGAGGGACATCGGACAGGTGAGCGGGACAGGTGAGTGGCACAGGGCAGTGTGGGGACACAGGTGAGCCGGAGCAGGAGCTCATGACACCCCAGCACCCAGGGAGCGGTGGGAAGCAGGCAGTGTTTTGTGTTCTCGTGGCAAAGCTTCTCTCCCTCGAGTTGTCGATGCCGTCGCCCTGAGGGTGAGGTGGGGTGGGATGGAGTAGGGAGATGTGGGATGGGAACAAAGAGGGATGTCATAGGTTAGGGTAGGGGAGAGGTGGGGTGGGATGGGGTAGGGACATACAGGATGGGTTAGAACGAGAGT
>VZTX01008971.1:0-10450 GCA_013400915.1 Pardalotus punctatus | reverse complement strand
CGGCGTGCCCCGCGCCTCCCGCCTTCAGCGGGCAATGGACTTCCCGGCGTGCTCCGCGCCTCCCCTGCCCCGCCGCACCTCCCGGCGTGCCCCGCCGCTCCGCCCTTAGCGGGCAATGGACCTCCCGGCGTGCCCCGCGTGCCCCGCGCCTCCCGCTCCTAGCAGGCAACGCGCGTCGCACCGGCCCCGCCACACTTCCCGGCGTGCCTCGTGCGCCCTGCCCTCAGCGGGGACCGCATCTCCCGGCGTGCCTCGCGCGACCCGGCCGTAGCGGCTCCGCCGCACCTCCCGGCATGCCCCGCGCGACCCGGAAGTGGCCATGAGGCGCCGGAGCCCGAGCGCGCCGAGTCTCGTTCTGTTCACGTTCTCCGGTTCCTGATCCCCGTTCCTGTTCCCACTCTTGTTCCCGGTTTCCCCCCACGTTCCCGCCATGGCCACCGCGCGGGCACCGGCGGCGCGAGGCGGGGCCCGGCCCCCCGAGGTTAGTGTGCGGGGCGCGGGGCGGCCTCGGGCCCGTTCCCTGCACGGCAGCAGCAGCGCTCGCTCGCTGTTGCCGTGTGGGGTTTGCGATGCGCCGGTGACACCGGGGCGAGCTAAAGGGCCGCGGCCGGAGCGCTCGCGTGTTTTCATGCGTTTTTGCACAATCCTGTTTTGTTTTTTTCCTGGGAAGTTCGTGTGACGCCCCTCTCCGGGGGGAGGGAGCCGGGCACCATTTATCTTCCCCAGCCTTCCAGGGAGAGCGCCGGGAGCTGGAGGACGGCATCGCTCCTGGCTGGGCTGGGGCTCAGCAACAGGAGGAAAAGCTTCGTGTTCGAAAGCTTTTTCAAAAAAATAGCAATTAAGATAATAAAGAATAAGGAGACAACACAGCCTGACTTAAGCAATTTAATGTGGCATTTGACTTCTGTGCTGTGGCCTTGGGGCAAAAATCTCAATGTCCACTGCTTGTCCCATCCCTAGAAGTCTCCAAGGCCAGGTTGGACGGGGCTTGGAGCAACTTGGGATAGTGGAAGGTGACCCTGCCATGGTGAAACGGGATGATCTTTAAGGTTCCTTCCAACCCAAGCCAGTCTGGGATTCTGAGAGTGACTTTGCGTGGTGCACAGCTCAGCTCTGTGGCACAGCCAGGCTGTTTGCTGGCTCTTCTGTCCCTAAACACTCCAAACTGTGCCTTTCCCTGCAGCCCCCCAAGCCCAAGCCTGCAGAGGAGGCTGATGGACCCCCGGCCAAGCGAGCGCCCATCTTCTATGGGAGCCTGGAGGAGAAGGAGCGGGAGCGCCTGGCCAAGGGCGAGTCAGGGCTGCTGGGCAAGGAGGGCATGAAGGCTGCCATGGAGGCTGGGAACATCAACATCAGCAGTGGTGAGGATGTGGAACCACCTTTTATTATCCCTGCCCGGAGATGTGACACTTCCAAATGTCTCTGGTTGCTCTCTGGGCATCACCTCAAACCAGACAGGGATGGGAGCTCCTTGCTTGGATCCTCCTGTGTGGGAGGCATCCCGTGTCAGAGCCCTGGGACAGGTGCCCAGGGAGGGTATGGAGTGTCCCTCACTGGTGACATCCCAGCCCACCTGGGCACGTTCCGGTGTCACCTGCTCTGGGTGATCTCCAGAGCTCCCTCCCAGCCCCAGCTGTTGTGTGGTGGCTCTGCTGTGCTCAGGGTTTTGTCTGTGCCCAGGGGAGGTGTTTGACCTCGAGGACCACATGAGCGAGCGCCAGGCCGAGGTGCTGGCGGAGTTTGAGCGCCGCAAGCGCGCCCGGCAGATCAACGTCTCCACCGACGACTCCGAGGTCAAGGCCTGCCTGAGGGCCCTGGGGGAGCCCATCACGCTCTTCGGAGAGGGGCCTGCCGAGCGCAGGGAGAGGTGCTGTGTCTGTGCCAACAGGGAATGGCCATTTGTCAAATTCCTGAGGTTTCCCTGGAGTTGGGGTGCAGTAGGTGCTGCCAGTCAGCAGTGCTGTGTCACAGGAGAGCTGGGGGTGTTCAGTCTGGGCAAGAGAAGGCTCCAGGGAAACCTTAGAGCCCCTTCTAGTGCCTAAAGGGGCTTCAAGAAAGCTTAACAAGGGCCTGGAGTGACAGGACAAGGGGGAATGGCTTCCCACTGCCAGAGGGCAGGGATGGATGGGATCTTGGGAAGGAATTGTTCCCTGGGAGGGTGGGCAGGCCCTGGCCCAGGGTGCCCAGAGCAGCTGTGGCTGCCCCTGGATCCCTGGCAGTGCCCAAGGCCAGGCTGGACAGGGCTTGGAGCAGCCTGGGACAGTGAAGGTGTCCCTGCCATGGCAGGGGGTGGGTCTGATTGAGCTTTAAGTTTCCTCCAAACCCAAATTAGTCTGTGACTCTTTTCTAAGAACCCTGAGGCAGAAGAAATGTCACACTGATATTTGTCATGTGAGCAGAGAACTCACTGACTAAATCCATCTTCATGTCTTTTTTTCCAGGTTAAGGAACATCCTCTCAGTGGTCGGCACAGATGCGTTAAAAAAGACCAGGAAAGATGATGACAGGTCAAAAAAGTCCAAGGAAGAGGTAAGCATGTCTCCATCCTCTCAGTGCTGAGGGAGGGTCTCTGATATCCAGGACTCCTGGCTTAGGTCAGCCTGTGGAGTCTCAGGTCATCCCTTCTGTGTTGCCCATTTTAGCAAACCTGTGGCAGTGTTTGGTGTCAGTGAGGAGCACTGAGTGTGGTTTTTTACTCATGGACTGAGCTCTCTGCTGCATTCTGCAAACCAGGAGAGCAGGTGTTTGGGATCTTCCTCACTATAGCAAGTTCCTTATTTTTGTTCACACTGGGGAAGAAAAAAAATGTTCCTGCTGCTGCATCTGTTTCTGCCTGTGATTAATCTTTCTGCTGTGTTGCTCTTCCGAGTCCATTTTTCCTTATAGTTTTTGAGGTGTGCTGTAAGAAATAATATTTGCGGCTCTGGGCTTTCTCTGTACTGGGTGATGTGTAAAGAAGGAGGGAGTTACATGTCAGGAAGTGCAGATGAGTCAGTGTTCAACTGGAATGTTGAGTGAAGTGCCAGCACATCAGGATCAGATCTGTAGGGCACAGAGTTTGATTTGTCTCTCTTAATCCCTTTTTCTGGGTTTACAGTTGTGCAGAAGGCCTTTAAAAAGAAGCCAGAACACAGCAGGGCTTGGGAGGAGGTGCTGGGAGGGGACAGCTGGGGGGAATGAGTGGAGGGACAGCAGCACCAGAGCTTTTCCATCAGTTTTATTCCTGTTTTCACAGTATCAGCAAACCTGGTACCACGAGGGCCCACGCAGTCTGAAAACAGCCAGGCTGTGGCTGGCTAACTACTCCCTCCCCAGGTGAGAGGAAACAGCACAAGAGAGGAAGGAGATGCAACCATTTGTCAAATGCAAGTGCTGAACCCACTGTGGGTAGCGTGGAAAATCCGAGGAGTGGGGAGGCAAGTCCAGTGAGCCCAGAGCTTGAGCTCTCAGGGACTGATCCAGTATTAGCCCAGTTTGGGGGAAGAGCAGGGAAAAGCCTGTTTCCTGCAGCAGGGATGGGGGAATGCTGAGGGTTGTCACTCCACCTTTGCTCTCCCCAGGGCAGCGAAGCGGCTGGAGGAAGCCCGGCTGCTCAAGGAAATTCCCGAGGCCACCAGGACATCCCAGAGGCAGGAGCTGCACAAATCCCTGCGGGTAGGTTTGGCAGCTGCTCCACTGCTGTGTTCCCAACGTGTGGCTGATCCTCCCAAGAGCTCAGCAGGAATCGAGCTGCCTGAGGTGCTGTCCAGATGCACATCAGTCTCTGTAATCTTGGGAAGTTCTGCTTTTCCTGTCTTCCCTGTGTCTGCAAAGCACATCCTGAGTCCTTCAGAGTGATCCAGTGTTTTGTCCCTGTGCTTGGCAGAGGGATGCAGAGACATCCCTGCCTTGCTTGCCACTTGCCTGTGGAGCAAAATAAATGTATTCCTGGCTTTGGCATGGCTTTGGCTGGCTGGGAAGGCAGGGAATCCGAGGGAAATACCCAACTGCAGGTGCAGGACATGGTTGGGCTGACTCTGAGATGCCTTTTCCGAGCATGCTAAGCCAGATTCCCGGCTTAACCAAACAGAGAGGCTCAGGCACACCGTGCACTGCCCCCCTAATCCTGTTTACTCCAGAGGCAGCAGGTGCCAGAGGATTTGCTTCTCCCCTCTGCCCCGTCTGTCTGGTTGGATTCTCTGGATGAGTTGTGGAAAGATGCCAGACTCCAGCCAGTTCTGTGTCAGAGCTGCAGCTGCAGAGCTGTGGGGCAGGGGAAGGGGTGGGGGCACATACCATGGGTGGCCCTGGGGGGCTGAGCTGTGCCCCCAGGCCGTGCTGGGCCGGGCTGGCCCTGAGCCTCCTGCCTGGAGCTGGAGTGGCTCTGAGGCAGCTCCTCCCTTTGTAGGTGACTTTCTGAGGGCCTCTGCCTCTTTCTGTGCACATTTGCCTCCCTCACCTCAGGCTTTGGCTGGGGCTTGCTCTGGCCTGGTTTTACTTTAGTCATTTATTTATTGTGTTCTTTTTCTTTTTTACAGTCCTTGAATAATTTCTGCAGTCAGATCGGGGATGATCGCCCGCTGTCCTACTGCCACTTCAGCCCCAACTCCAAACTCCTCGCCACAGCCTGCTGGTGAGACTTCCTGGGCAGCACCTGCTTCAGGGGCTGGGAGAGCACAGCAGGGAAGGACAGGGATGTTAGTGGAGGCTTGGGAATCGTGAGAATCCAGAGATGCTTCTCTGAGCTCTCATCACTTCATGTCAGAGCTGAGCAGAGACTGATCGATTTGAGCTGGTTGCCCAAAGTGTGTTGGTGTTTTGGCCACTGCAGAAGCTCAGGGTGGCTTTGCAGCTCCGTTTGATGTGTTCCTTGACATTCCTTCTCCACTGACATCCGTTCCTTGTCTTCCACAGGAGTGGGCTGTGCAAGCTCTGGTCTGTGCCCGACTGCAACCTGGTTCACACCTTACGAGGTAGCGAGCGGCTCGCACTGAGGCTCTTGCCTTGGTTCTTTCGTTCTTCTCTGGGCTGAGCTCCCACACCTGAATTACTTTGTGACTCGAAATGTCCTGTTTGGGCAATTTCAGTGACTCGAAATGTCCTGTTTGGGCAATTTCACTCTCACTGACAGCATCACTTGGGCTTGGGAGCATGGGAATGTGTCACATAATGAGGAAGGAGACCTGGCCTTTAGCTCAGATCTCAGCCCTGAGTTTGCTGTTTCTATTTCTGAACAGTTTTGTTTGGTTTCCAAACCCAGTTTGAGTTATTTGGGTTACAAACACCAGCAGTTTTGGGGCGGTCACTTGACAACAGTGAGGTTCTTTGAGCAGAGGTCAAAACTTGGACAAAATATGGATGTGAGGACAAATCTTTTGATTCATATGTTGAATTTTGTCTGCACTTAGAGGGTTCCAAACCTTGGCATTGGATGTGCTGCCTTGGGTGCAGTGTAGGTGTTGGCAGGACAAGTGTGGCTGGGGGTTACAGGGCAGTGTCACCCAGCACTGAGGACACAGTGAAAGTGTTCAGTAGCACCTGACTCTCACCAGGAACAAGGAAATGCTGCTTTTCTGAATAACTGGCCAAGATCACGTTGCAGATTCTGAATTTTGGTTTTCCTTTCTCTTCAGGACACAGTACCAACGTGGGGGCAATTGTGTTCCACCCCAAGGCCACCGTGTCCCTGGACAAGAAGGACGTCAGCCTGGCCTCGTGTGCGGCCGATGGCTCTGTCAAACTCTGGAACTTGGAAAGGTCAGAACCATTCCAGATGTGCACAGCTGCAGCATTGCTGTTCTGGGGTCTATTCCATGTTCCTAAACACCGGACATTGACTGTCCTCCTGCCAAGATGACCTTTTCTTGTAGTTACCCCAGTTCAATCCCTCAGTACGTGCCACCCTCTTCAGCAGGAAGGGAGATCACCCTGACCAGGCAGTCAGGGTGAGGGAGATGGTCTGAAAGGGATTGAGGCAGAATGGCTGCTGGGCATTGGTGAACTGCTGGGGGTGATGGATGGAAGGTTTGGAGACTGTTCCATCCTAATCTTTCATTTAGGAGAAAATTGCCCCTTTTGAATGTTAAGAAATGAATTTTGAGTGATTGGAAAGCACCAGAATTTGGAGAGGGACTGACCAAATACACGAACAGGCACAAAGGCTTCCGCCTGTGCTGCAGACAAGTGGCTGTCACTGCACATAGTTTAGGCAGATGGGCAGTGCCTGTCTCAGGCCTGGGAAGAGGAGACTGGTTCAGGTACTGAGCCCCCATGACCTGATTGAGAAGTGGAGCCTGCAGTGCTCCTGGGAAGGGCAGGCAGCTCCCAGAACCCGTGTTTATCCTTGACTGAAAATCAGAGTTTCCAACAGCAGAAATGCCCCTGTGCAAAGGGACAGGTGGATTGTTAGTCCCCTGTGACCACAGCTCTTAATTAACCTGTTGGAAAGAAACTTCACTGCTGCTCAGATTGTGTGCTGAAGGCTCCTGACCTGCTGCCTGTGATTCTGAGAGAATAAATATTCACTCAGTGCTGCCTCCCTGCCATCCTTCAGAACAGCAGGGTCTGCTGCAGTTCAGCATGTTCTGTGTGTTCTCAGAAAAACTCCCTGCAGTTCAGGTACTCTGTGGTTGTTTCTGCACTTCCAAAAGTGCTAATGACAAGGGCCTTGTTAATTTTTAGGAATAATCATCATCATCATCATCCCAGGAGAGCTTTACAACCAACAAGGGTGTGGAGAAAAGGTTCCACTCAGAGCTTTAGGAGTGTGAACCAAAGGCAGAATTCAGAGTCATCAGCTACAGCTCTGATGTTCCTGTCTGGTTTGATTTAATCAGCAGAGGTTTTGCTGCCATCACCATGTGTTGGAGAAGGCCTGGCAGCAGCCAGAGCCCTCTGGCTAATGCCCAAGGGGTTGTTCTGTGTTTCAGTGATGAACCGGTGGCAGACATCGAAGGACACAGCATGAGAGTGGCCCGTGTGATGTGGCACCCATCCGGGAGGTTCCTGGGCACCACCTGGTACGGACACCTGGGGAGTGGCTTTCAGAAATGACCATGGGCTGCCCAGCTGGCGGCCAGGGCTTGTCCACAGCAGGCCCTGGTGTGGGCAGGGCTTGGCCATTTGTGCCCAGACTGGGCTGTTGCAGTGTCAGTGACAGCAGGGCATTGGGATTCCTTTCCCTGCCCCTGTGTGAGACACTGTTGGGCTCTAACTGGAAATAAAATGCCCACAGTTAGTGAAATATCCTCTTACTCTCCTTGGAAATACATAGAGACCAGAGGAAATGGCTTCAGGTTGCACCAGGGGAGGTGTAGGTCAGATATTGGGAAAAATCTGTTCACAGAGTGGTCATGTGCTGGAACAGGCTGCTAGGGCAGGGTGTCACCATCCCTTGAAGTGTTCTCAAAACACCCAGATGTGGCACCTGGGGACATGGGTTAGTTGGTGACCACAGTGGTGTTGGGTTAACAATTGGACTCGGTGATCCTGGAGGGCTTTTCCAAGCTGAATGAGTCCGGGGTTTGACAAGTGCTTTGTTCTTGCAGCTACGATCACTCGTGGCGCCTGTGGGACCTGGAGGCGCAGGAGGAGATCCTGCACCAGGAGGGGCACAGCAAGGGGGTCTATGACATTGCCTTCCACACCGACGGCTCCCTCGCCGGCACGGGGTGAGCTGCGCTTGGCTCAGGGCGGGTGGGAAATGTTACCCAGGGCTTGCTGTGACCAGAGATTGCTGCTGGGGAATGGCTTCCCACTGCCAGAGGGCAGGGATAGATGGGAGATTGGGAAGGAATTGTTCCCTGGGAGGGTGGGGAGGCCCTGGGATGGAATTCCCAGAGCAGCTGGGGCTGCCCCTGGATCCCTGGCAGTGCCCAAGGCCAGGCTGGACAGGGCTTGGAGCAGCCTGGGACAGTGGGAGGTGTCCCTGCCATGGCCAGGATGATCTGTAAGGTCCCTCCCAGCCCACCCCAGTGTGTGACTGTGTGATTGCAGAGGCCTGGATGCCTTTGGCCGGGTGTGGGACCTGCGCACGGGACGCTGTATCATGTTCCTGGAGGGGCACCTGAAGGAGATCTACGGGATCAACTTCTCCCCAAATGGGTAAGAAGGGAGCTTGGTGTGGCTGATGTGGGAGCTCTGAGTGCAAACCCCATTCCCTAAACACTGCTCTCCCTCCCCTCCTGGGCAGGTACCACGTGGCCACGGGCAGTGGGGACAACACCTGCAAGGTGTGGGACCTGCGGCAGAGGAAGTGCATCTACACCATCCCTGCCCACCAGAACCTGGTCACCGGCGTCAGGTTCGAACGTGAGTCCCTGGTGCTCCTTGCCCCTGCCTCTCCAGCAGCTCAAACCCACACCTGCAGCTCAGGAAGGCCTGTGCTGGTGAGCAGAGATGGTCACGTTTTTATTTGCAAGTCTCATTTCTCCCCTTTTCTCCTCCTGCGCAGCAAACCACGGGAATTTCCTGCTCACGGGCGCCTACGACAACACAGCCAAGATCTGGACCCACCCTGGCTGGTCCCCGCTGAAGACGCTGGCAGGGCACGAGGGGAAGGTGATGGGCCTGGACATCTCCCTGGATGGGCAGCTCATTGCCACCTGCTCCTACGACAGAACCTTCAAGCTCTGGACAGCCGAGTAGCTCAGAGGGGCTGGCTGTGGACTGGGATGGGGACGTTAATGACTTTCGGTTGCTTTTTTATATTAAACAAAAAAATAGGAGCCAGCAATTCCAACGTGTTACAGCAGCTGCAGTCATGGCTGCTCTGCAGTTCGGGTGTGTTTGAGGCACCAGTGTTGACCAGGGCTTGGTTGGAGTCGACTCTTGGGGGTTTTTCCAGTTTCTGGACTGTTTTTATACTGCAGGTACCACTTTCTGCTGCAATTTTGATCGTGTACTTCAACCCTCCCTTCCAAATTCGGGTCCCAGGTGTCGTCCAAACATTTGCAGTAACCACAGAGCACCTCAGGTTTGGTGTGTGGTTCAGCCTCTGTTACTGCCCTTCTCACCTTCCTTTTTGGTAGGAGTCTTGACTTAAAACTTGATTTGCATTTAGAGAAAGAGCTGTCAGAGGGAGAGGCACGTGGTGCCTCCTTCCCCTGCCTCAGCACCCATGTCTCTGGATGGAGATCTGCATCCCCCTGGATTCACTTACAGTAGATGTCCAAGGAATCTTTTATTTTCCAGGTACCACCTTGTGTCCTGCTCCTTGAGCTGTCCCATGGACGGGGTGTTGTAAATCCCTGTCAGCATCTCCCATTTAGGGTTTGCTGTGTGGGGTGATAGGAAGGTCATTCAGTGTAGGATTGTCTTGTTCTGCCCTACCCTATGCAGAGTTTTTGTACTTGTTCTTTAAATTGAGGTTTTGTAAATGTTGTGCCCTGGGAAATCGAAACATGTTTTGAATGTGTGTCCTGGGCTCTGGGTCTGACCAAGGAATGGAGAAATTACAGGAATTTCACAATGCACAGTTTGATTTCTGCTGGTGTAAAAAACAGCTGAGGAGGGGTGAGGTCACTGGGCTTGTTCAGCCTGGAAAAGTGGAGGCTGAGAGGAGACTTACCAGGGTCTGCAGCTTCCTCCTGAGGGGCAGCACCAATCTCTGCTCTCTGTGATCAGGGACAGGGCTCAGGCAATGGCTGGAGATCAGGGCAAGGTTCTTCCCCCAGAGGTGCTGGGCACTGCCCAGGCTCCCCAGGGAATGGGCACGGCCCCGAGGCTGCCAGAGCTCCAGGAGCGTTTGGCCAGCGCTGCCAGGGATGGACAGGGTGGGGTTGTTGGGGGGTCTGGGCAGGGCCAGGGGTTGAACTCCTGGATGATCCTGATGGGTCCCTTCCAACTTGGGACCTTCTGCGATTGTATGAAAACCTTCAGGAGTGAAGAGATGACCAATTCACCTCTGTTTTCAGCTGGAGGGCAGCTGTCTGTGTTCCTTGGGAACCTGAGCACAGGGCTCAACACCCACAGTGCGGTTGGAGATGGTGTGTTCAGAAAAAATGCAAACCCACTCACCAGGTACTTTCCTTCTAGCAGTGTGGTGGGCTTGCTCCTCCCATGCAGCATGGTGGCATCTGCCATGTGCCTGCTCTTAGTTCCTCACAGGGAAAATATGATGGGATAAGAAGACAGCAACTACTGCAGTCTCCTCTGGTCCAAGCCCAGGTCCAGCTGTGTGTGTCTCAGCCTGGCACTGTCCCTTGGTCATGGCATCTCGTCCCCTCTCTCTGCCCATCCCTCTGGCTGCAGGGAGGCTCAGTCAGGAGCAGGAGCTCGGCCTGAAGGCATCCAGGGTTTGGCTTTTCTCCTGGACAGCTCTGATACCACCCAGCAAAGCCCCCAGCCCCTGCTCACACACCCCCTGCTCACAGGCAGAGTCCCTGCTGCCCACAGTCAGGGGAGCTCTTGAGGGTCACGTCCCCTCCTGGGGCAGTCTGTGCCAGACAGTCCCAGTGCTCAGAACGCTGCC
>VZTX01008970.1:0-12170 GCA_013400915.1 Pardalotus punctatus | reverse complement strand
CGGTTCCCGCCCTCCAGCAGGGGGCGGGGCCTGTCACATAACCACGCCCATTTCCCCGCCCCCTCATTCCTATTGGTCGCTCGCCTCACCTCGCCGCTTCCCATTGGCTGCCGAGCCGCGCGCGCGCCCGGACGCGGAAGTGCCGGGGCCGGAGCGGCGGCGGAGACGGTGAGGGAGGGGGGGAGGGGTCGAGCCCAAACCCCGCTCCGAGCCCTGGGAACGGGGATTTATTCCCATAAATCGGGGGAAATTGGGAATATTCTGTCTTAAATACCCGGGTTGCACGTGGGTTTAATAATGACAAGGGTTTATTCCTGTGTTTTCCGGAGGAAAATGGTTTATTTCTGTGTTTTCGTAAGGAATAGTGTTTGTTCTTGTTTGTTTTCGTGAGAAAAGCTGTTTATTATTGGGGTTTGGTAAATAAAAATGTTTGTTCTCGGGGTTTTTTTGATGAGGAAAAGGGTTTATTTCGGGGTTTTGATGAGGAAAAGAAATCGCTGTTTTTTTTGAAAATGAGGAACAGGGATTTATTCGTAGTTTTTTTATGAGGAAAATTGTTTATTTTGCGTTTTTCATGAAGATAAAAAAGTTTATTTTTGGCTTTCAAGGAAGAAAATGGTTTATTTGTGTGTTTTTGATGAGGAAAATTGTTTATTTTGCGTTTTTCATGAAGATAAAAAAGTTTATTTTTGGCTTTCAAGGAAGAAAATGGTTTATTTGTGTGTTTTTGATGAGGAAAATTATTTATTCTTGGAGGGCTTTGATGAGGAAAACGGTTTATTCTTGGGGTTTGATGAATAAAGTGGTTTATTCTTGCTTTTTGATGAGGAAATTGTTTATTCTTGCAGGTTTTGTGATTTTAGAAGTGTTTATTTTTCACTTTTTATGAGGAAAATGATTTATTTGTGGTTTTTGATGAGGGGAATGGTTTATTCTGGAGCTTTCATGAGGAAAACAGGATTGATGGGCAAAATTTATTCTTGGTTTTTTTATGAGAAAAACAGTTTATTCTTGGGGTTTTGATTAATAAAATAGTTTATTCTTGGGAATTTAATCAGAAAAATCAATTTATTTTGGGCTTTTAGTGAGGGAAAGGGGGTTTTTTTGTTTGTTTTTTTTTTATTCACCTTTTCTTTATGTTGAAACAAAAATTTTGGGTCCTGATTCTCCATGGAATCATCAAAGAAGAGATGGGGAGGGGTAAAAAGTGGAATTTAGTGACTGGATTTTAATTACTGCTGGAATTAAACTACTGGAATTCTAGTAGTTAAATTTAACTCTTGGAATTTTAACTACTGGAATTTGAACTGCCAGAATTTCACTATCAGAATTTAACTAAAAAAATAAGCACCCAAATATATTCCTGCTTCCCAATATTTGTATTTCTTTGCATATATGATAAATAATTATATATATTTTTTGGGAAAGCTGGAGATTAGTACCTCAGTACGTGCTTTGCATATGTTTTGAATATTCATGTGATGTAGCAACACTGAGGAGCTCCAGTGACAGACCAGGAATCCCCTTCCCAAGGAATTTTTGAAGGCAGAGAGTGAGTAAGGAGAGAAAACATGGAAAAAATTTAATGAGGTTGGACAGTGTTAGAACAGGTTGGACAAGCTGTGGCAGCCGCCCCATTTCTGGAATTTTTCCTGGAAAGGTTGGATGGAGCTTGGAACAACCTGGGATAGGGGAAAGGGTCCCTGCCCATGGCAAGAGATGATCTTTAGGGTCCCTCCCATCCCAAACCATTCCATGTTTTTTTGTACAACCTCATCCTAGGAGGGTTTAGTGGAGAAGGAAGAGCTGGATTCTTCCCAGGGATGAGCAGGAATGTGGGAAACTGGGTTAAATGGGATTTTGAGTCACCACGAGGGTGATTAAACACCTAGAAAAGGGAGCAGGGAGGCCCTGGGAGATGCTCAAACTCAACTGGGCGAGGCTTTGAGCCTGGGGTTGGGTCTAAAACCTCTTCCAACCCCGAATTCTTCGGGAATTCTGCACCAACACTCACAAATCTCCATTGCTGTGACTCTCCCAACCCAGGCAAGCCACAATGTCCAACCTCCCACCTCCAGCCATGGACGGGAATTGCTTCTACATCCTGACAGAGGACTGTGCCTATGGAAGCAAGTACTTCCAAGCTGGGAACTTGTGCTTCTGCAGCGAGAGGAGCTACCTGCGGAATTTTTCCGAGGATGGGCCCCCGGCTTGCTTCCTGAAGGTCATCATGCTGGACGACAGCTCCACGGTCACCATCAACCTGGAAATCCTGCAGCCCGTGCACCAGGAAGCCGCCGGATTCCTCCTGGCCGTCAGGAGCCACAGCGAGCGCCTGGATTTTTTCCTGGAGAGGCTGAGCCTGGAAGGAGCTCTCCGAGCCGTGCCAGGACAAAACGTGATGGTGGAGGTGGAGAGGGAATTTTTCCCGGGAATTGTGCGCTACATCGGGGGCATCTACAAGCCCAGCTTGGCTGTGCTGACTCCGGTGTTTTTCGGGGTGGAATTGCAGGTAAGGGGGACAAGGCAGAGAATTCCTCCTTTTTCCTGATATTTCTGTGTGTAACATCCCTTCCCGGCGTGTTTTCAGGGAGAGGGGGAAAACAGAGGGAGGAGCGATGGATCCTACCACGGCACCGAGTACTTCAAATGCAAGAGGAACTGTGGGATTTTCCTGCCCTTCAGCAAACTCCAGTTTATTCCCACATCAGGCAACGATTATGAGAAGCAGAAGCTGGGAAAACAGGATCCAGAGGAGGTGGTTCCCGTGAAAGTGGGAGATGCTGTCAGCTTCTACGTGGATGAGATCCTCACCAAAGGAATTGCCATGGCAGTTTACAGGGAAGGGAGCCAATGGTTCGTGAAAGTTTGCCCGGTAAGAGCAGCTTTTCCATGGGTGTTTTTGGGATTTGAGAGAAAAAAACACGTTAGGCTTGGACATGAAAGAGAAGTAGAGGGAATGTCCAAAAGGAACGTGAGGTTACATGCAGATTTTCCAGGCCTGTTTAAAAAATTCCTTCATATACCGGTGTTTAGCTGATGGATTTTTTTCCCTAGCTGATGGATTTTTCCCTCCTTTCAGGAAGAAGAAGGAACAACTGACATTTTCAGGGAAATCCCTATGGATTCTGTTGTGAAGGAGAGCTTGCAAAGTAGGTGGTCTTTGGATGCATCTTCCCTATGCCTGTTCCATGGGATTTAGAATTTATTCCCTCTGTGCAGGGTACTGAGGAGCTGAAATTCCAGTAAAACCCTCAGCTTGTCTTAATGGATCGGGATTTATGGAAAAATCTCAAGTTCCACACAATATTCTTTGAGGCAGCTAAAGCTGAATCCCGTTTATCAGGAAGGAGAGGCTGATTGTAGCTCAGAATTCCCTCAGGGAAGAGGCACCACTGGTTAAAGAGTCTTTAATTCAGCCGTAAAAGATGGAGCAGGAGCTTCATCCTGGTGGGAGAGGCTCAGGTGCCAGCAGCAATGGTGGGAATTGTTGGACAAGACAAGGAATTCGTGGAAAGATTAGGAAATAAACCCTCTGCTGCCATTCCAGCAGGCAGGGAAGGGCTGGATTAGCTCCAGGGCTAGCGAGAGGTTGGAATGTGAAGCTTTGAGCAGGGAAACAAGGAGCAGGATCATTCCCTCTCATCCTGTCAGACCGGCTTGGCACACTGGGAATTACACCTTGTGTCCCTGGTGCTCAGCTTCCTGCTTGTGTGTGTAGTCTGGAATTTCAAAAATAGAAGGAATTAGATGAGATCCAGAGGATTGAATTCCCATCTGATGTTTTGTGTTGCCCATCAGATTTTTTCCCAACGTTCAACTCCGACGTGGGGTTTGGAAAAGCAAACCCAATGAAACGAGAGATCAGCGAGAGCAGTGAGGAGGAGGAAAGTGGGAATTCACCCCTGGAAGTGAACTCCATGGTCCAGATCACCTTGGACAAGGGGAATCAAGTTTCGGGAATCATCCGCTGGTTGGGCTACCTGCCCCAAATCAAGGACAAAATGGCTGGAGTTGAACTGGTAGGGCTGGAAAGCTGGGAAGGGATCTGGGAGTGCTGGTGGCCGTGACTGAATGTGGGGGGATGGAATTTTGGGATCCCCAGGTGCAGGGTATTGTGGAGCTGGAATGGAGCTGGGAAAGGTCTGGAGCACCAGGAGCAGCTGAGGGAGCTGGGAGAGTTCATCCTGGAGAAAAGGAGGCTCAGGGGGAACCTTCTGGCTCCCTAAAATTCCCTGACAGGAGGGTGGGGCCAGGCAGGAGTCAGGATCTGCTCCCAGGGAACAAGGGACAGGACAAGAGGAAACAGCCTCAGACTGCACCAGGGGAGGTTTAGGTTGGAAATTTGGCAAATTCCTTCATGGATAAGGTTGTCCAAACCTGGCACAGCTGCCCAGGGCAGGGGTGAGGTCCCCATCCCTGTGGGGGACACGACCTAGGAGTGGCCTTGGCAGCGTTACATTGTTAGACTCGAGCTTGGAGCTCTTTTCCAGCCATGATTCCATAAATCCCGCTCTCAGGCTCTCCCCTGGTGTTTTTTTCCCAGGATGAAGACAAGGGGGTCACAAATGGAGAATGGCTGGGCAAATCCTACTTCCACTGCGCCCCGAAGCGCGGCCTCTTTGTGAGGCTGAATTCCTGCCAGCCCGATGTGCGCTTCCAGAGCTTTCCCAACTCTGACCTGGCCCTCGGGGAGTACAGTGAGTCCTCTGGGAAGCAGGAAAACGGGGCTGTGATGGGAGAGGGATATGGAAAAACCCCATGGGCAGCGTTTCTTCCCTTTCTTTGAGTGTTGTTTTTGGGTGTTTAGCCCACACTGCATCCTTGGCTGGATTAACAGTTGGGCTCAATGATCCTAGAGGTTTTTCCAACCTAAATAAATCCTTAAAGAGCATCCCACAAGTGTGAAAGATTTGTAAGTGATTTAGGAAAAACTGGATTGAGAAGCCACCTTAAATTTGAGAGTTGTAGACTCAGCTCAGACTTTTGGGGCGTCAGGGAAGGGCAGAGCTGACCCAGATGAGGTGGTGAAGGAAATTCCTTTTCTTGCAGGAGGACAAGAAGTTCTTCCACAAACTCCAGAGAGTTTTCCTCCCCTCAGGAATGAGGCAGCAGTGCGTGTTCTCCGAGGGCAGATGAAAGGCATCCAGGGCCATTGTAATTCCTGCTACATGGATGCAGCTCTCTTCAGGTAAGGACCAGCTTGGGTGGTGCAGTCTCCTTAAATGAGTGACTTTTTAATTGGGCAGAGCCCCAGATTGCAGCACTTCCCTGGATTTCCAAGCTGGCTGGAAGTTTCCCTGGTGTAGAGCAGGATGTAACTGTGGAGATGCAACTTCCAGGCTGCTTTTTGATCTCCTTCCCAAATCCAGCAGGTTTTCCAGCCCTGAAGACCCCCTGTGTTTGTCACTCAGGGTGCTGAGAGCTCGTAGTTTTCCGGACTTGGACTGTGCTGACTCTGTCCCTGTGGAAGTTCTGGCTGGAATCGTTCCAAAGAACCCACCCAGGAAGTCCCAGCTTCCCTGTTTGGAGAGGAAAAGCCTCAGTGTGGTGCCCTTCCCTGAGCAGTTTGGGCTGCAAAGTAGGAATTTCCTTCTCCCTGGGCTGTTCCCTTGCTTTCTCCCGGTGTTCATTTCTCCAGATGTGCCTCACTGTGCAGATGTGCTTCCCTCACCTCCCTGTAATTCCATGCATGGAATGTTGTGCATCAAGGCCATCAGCTGTCACCAGCCACCACATTTTGGTTCCAGCTGTTGCTGCCAAGCCCTCAAACTCAAACCCACCCCGCTCTTCCCACAGCCTCTTCTCCTGTACATCCGTGCTGGACTCCATGCTCTTCATGCCCTTCCCACTGTGTGACAGGAATGTCCAGGGAATTCTGCGGGATGAGATCGTCAATCCCCTCCGAAGGTGAGTGTGGGGAATGCTGGAAGTTTTCCCATCTGCCTTCATTCCTTCTCTGCTGCCCTGAAGGTGGTACCCAGCACCCACATCCAAAGGTGTTTATGCAGGACAAGGATGAATGGTTTTAAACTGATACAGATTTAGATGGAATATTGGGAAGAAATCCTTCCCTGTGAGGGTGATGAGTTCCTGGAATGGAATTCCCAGGGAAGCTGTGGCTGCCCCATCCCTGAAAGTGTCCCAGGCCAGGTTGGATGGCGCTTGGAGCAACCTGGTCTAGTAGGTGGCATCCCTTCCCATGGCAGGGATTAAACTTTAAGATCTTTAAGGGATCTTAAAGGGATGATCTTTAAGATCCCTTCCAAGCCAGGGCATTCCATGATTTCCATCACCTCCAGCTGGTTGTTGTTCCCAGGGCTGGCTTTGTCAGGGCCAGCAGCGTGATGCACCTCCGGGAGCAGCTCACGGACAAGGGCCGGTGCTCCAGCTTTACCAACGCTGAGAAAGGTAAGGAGCTCTCCAGGACCTTTCCCAGGGATGCTTCCCTGGGTTTTGCCTCATCCAGGCACCAGCTGACACCTTCCCTTTGTGCTTCTTCCAGGAATGTGCTTTAATGAGGCGCTGATGTTAATTAATGTCAAAATTCACATGTAAAATCCTTCTAGCTTTTAAATCTCTGTGTACACTCAGAGCCCCTTCCAGGGCCTCAAGGGGCTTCTGGAGAGCTGGAGAGGGATTTTGGACAAGGGATGGAGAGACAGGACACAGGGAATGGCTTCCCACTGCCAGAGGGCAGGGATGGATGGGATATTGGGAAGGAATTCTTCCCTGGGAGGGTGCTGAGGAGATGGAGCAGAATTCCAAGAGAAACTGTGGCTGCCCCATCCCTGAAATTATTCCAGGCCAGGTTGGATGGGGCTTGGAGCAGCCTGGGATAGTGGAAGGTGTCCCTGCCCATGGCAGGGGATGGAACTGGATGAGCTTTAAGGTCCCTTCCCACCCAAACCATGGAAGTGCAGTATCTGAGGGTTGGTTGGCATTTTCCTGCTCCCCTTGGGATTTGTGCCTTAACCAGGTGCTCCCAGCCTTTATCCCAATTGTCCCCTAACCTAAAGAGGAAATTCCAGGTTCATGGAATGTTGGTTCACGTTTGTCTAGCAGCTCTTGGATGCAATGGTGTGACCCATCCTTTCCTCTCCCTTTCCAGATCCTGAGGAGTTCCTCAATCTCATAATGCAGCAGGTCCTGGGAATTGAGCCACTATTGAAACTCCAGTAAGTTTCCACAGCTGAGGGATGCAATTCCCAAGGCCAGGCTCATTAATTTTCCACCTCACGATCCCTGGGGGGTCACTTGTCCCTTTCCATCGGAGTTTTTTGCAATCGCGGCTCTGAGTTTTGTGCAGCTCCTTCTGCTTCTCTTAACAGCAGCCTTGTTGTGATCTTTCCATCTGGGAAAAGACACTTCTGAGCTCTCCCTGGAGGGTGCTGCCTTCAGAAAATTGGGACAAAAACCTTGTGCCGTCCTCAGGGAGAGCCAGAAGTGGTTTGAGAAAGGTGATGTCCGATTTAAAGGCAGATCCAGCGATATCCGACGGCCTTTGGATGAATTTGGGATGTGTCCAGGCTGCCAAGCTGGCTCAGCTCCCGCAGCCTCTCAAACAGGCAGTCCATGGATGCAGTCCCAGTTTTTTGGGACTCTACAAAGAGGATGAGAGGCTGAAGGAAGCCAAAAATAACTGTGCTGTTTGGGGAGCACAGAAAGGGAATTGTTGGATTTCTGTGCTCCTTTGTGGAGCCGCCGCTCGAGCCGTGGATCGTGGAGTGCTGGGAAAGGCCGAGCACAAAGAGGACTCTGTGCTGCAGCTCCCCTGCACGGGGTCATCCCAAGGAAATCCGTTCCCTGCTGGCTGTAGGGATTCTGGGAGATCTGCATGCAGCTCACCTTGAGTTTGGCTTTTTGGATGCATTTTTAAATTAATCTTTCATAGGAGCATCCATTTGTCAATTTAAATATGAAATTATCCTTTATATCTAGGGAAAATGGAATTTTGCTTATAGGAGCAGGATGTGGTGCTCCAAAGGGATAATGAGGCCAAAATTCCTACTTATCTCCTCTTCCCCTGGCCCGAATTTGGTATTTTTGGGTGGAAAAAGTGCTTTGTGTCACACCAAACCACCCTCAGTGCCTTGAGCCCAGGAGCTCTCCCAACACAAACCTCAGGGAGCTCCAATTTTTCTATCACCACATCCCCAATCCCATGACCTCTCCCTGCAGGTCAGGAGGCCAGAAGGAGCAGGATTGTTACTGCTACCAGATATTTATGGATAAACAGGAGGATCTGGTGGTTCCCGACGTGCAGCAGTTGGTGGAACGTTCCTTCCTCTCCTCGGATCTGAAGCTGGTGGAGGTGAGTCCAGTTTCCTTCTGCTTTCCAGCTTTTTTTCCTTCCCCAAGTACCTGTGAGGCCTTGGATATTTTATATCCAACACTGAATCCAAGCATGACTCAGGAAAAGGCCTCTGCTTTCCCTGTTTCCTTGTGAGTAACCGCAGAAAAAAAGTCTTTATTCCCAACAGCAAATTCAGAGAGGAATCTCTGGGATTTGGCCCTTCTGGCAGGGTGGCTCCTTTCCTTTTCTTTTCCCAGATCCCATCTTGCTTCATTATCCAAATGCCACGTTTTGGGAAGGAATATAAAATGTTCAGCAAAATCATCCCTTCCTTGGAGCTGGATATAACAGATCTGCTGCTGGACAGTAAGTTAGGGATGAGGGTCTGCGAGAAACCAGATCTGGGGTCTTTAGGGTGGGATTCTTCTTCCCTAAATGCCAGTTTTGGCAGGACAAGCCAGATTTTAGGTGGGATCTGGAGCAGACACAGCCTCTGAGCTCTGTTTCCCTGGCAGGTCCCAGGGAATGCTGCCTGTGTGGAGATGTTGCCACTCTGGAATGCTGCGAGTGTTTCAAGGACAAGGTGTTTGCAGCCACGGGCCTGAAGCAGTTCTGCAGTTCCTGCTCCAGACAGGTATTTTCCATGGCTGTTCCCAAAATCCACCTTGGGAGCTGACAGCAGGATGAGCCTTCCCAAAATCCCCACATTTCCCTGGCGGTCCCTGCAGCTGTGGGAGTTGGGCACAGAGCATTCCTTTCCTGAGGGTCATTCCCACCAGGAGCCAGAGGTCGGTGAATCCTCTGCTTACACAGAGCCTGAATAATCATGGAATCATAGAAAAGCTGGGATTGGAAAGGACCTTGAAGTCCATCCAGTTCCACCCCAGCCTTGGTTGCTCCAAGCCCTGTCCAACCTGGCCTTGAACAATTCCAGGGATGGGACATCCACGGCTTCTCTGGACAACCTGTTCCATAAATAAGGAGTAATCCTGCAGGAATTGAGTGCTGAGCCCTCCCTGCTGCCTCTCCATGAGCATTCCCACAGTTTCCGCCTCTTGGAGGGCGACACGGTCCCGTTTCGGCTTCCTGCTTCCCACACCACCATTCCCAGGCAAGCAGGGAGAACCAGAGTCCCATCAGCAGGGAATAAATCAGGAATCTGCCCTCTCTTCCTGGCAGGCCAGAGCCAGTTCCACCAACATCCCCCTGTCCCCTCTCCTCAGGTTCACTCCCATCGCCGCCGCAAAGCGCACAAACCCAGGAGGCTGCGCATTCCCGAGGAATTCCAGAGCTGGAGCGCCAGGGGCTGCCAGCAGATCCCCCGGGAGAAGCTGGAGCTCTTTGCAGTGCTCTGCATCGAGACCAGTCACTACGTGTCCTTCGTGAAATACGGCCCTGGCAACGAGCACTGGATGTTCTTTGACAGCATGGCCGACCGGCACGGTGAGGGAATGGGAATGGGATTGGGATTGGGATATGGGATGCTGCCAGGGGCTGCTCAGTCCGCCTTTCCCTCTCAAATTCCCTGTCCAGTTTAGGCTCTCTCTGGATTTTGGTTCCATTTAATTGGATTCCAGAGTGGCCAAGCCAAGCACGTGGGAGTTCTTCCAGCCTCTGGCTGTGGTCAAACAAGGGATTTGGGATTGCATCCCATCTGGCTCAGCTTGTGGGCATGGACTGGTCTCTTGTCCTTCCCCACTCTGTATTTATCATAGAATCATGGAATGGTTTGGGTGNGCTTCCAGCCTCTGGCTGTGGTCAAAACAAGGGATTTGGGATCACATCCCATCTGGCTCAGCTTGTGGGCATGGACTGGTCTCTTGTCCTTCCCCACTCTGTATTTATCATAGAATCATGGAATGGTTTGGGTGGGAAGGGACCTTAAAGCTCATCCCGTTCCCCCCCCACTTCCCTGGGCACCTTCCACCCTCCCAGGCTGCTCCCAGCCCCCTCCCCCCTGGGCAGGCCCACTTCCCGGGCTGGGGCCGCACCAGCTCCTCTGGGAATTCCATTCCACGGCCTCACCACCCTCCCAGGGAAGAATTCCTTCCCAATATCCCATCTAACCCTGCCTTCTGGCAGTGGGAAGCCATTCCCTGTGTCCTGTCCCTCCATCCCTTGTCCCAAGTCCCTCTCCAGCTCTCCTGGAGCCCCTTTAGGCACTGGAAGCTGGATGGTCTCCCCCTATCCAGCCTGTTCCCGTGCTTTTGGCCTCTGCATCTCCCAGCTGAGGCTCTGCATAACTGTTGAGTGTGCTGGGATCTGCTGGAGCTGTAGGAACTCATCCCTTTGGGATCCCATTTGGGACTTTCCTCCTCCTCTCCGCCTTAGGTGGCGAAAACGGCTTCAACATTCCCGCGGTGACGCTGTGCCCGGAAATTGCCAAATACCTGGACTTGCCCCTGGCTGTGCTGGCCCTGGAGCAGCCTCGGGACATGGATGGAGTGGCCAAACGCCTCTTTTGTGACGCCTACATGTACCTGTACCAGAGCAGGAAAATGGCACTTTACAAGTGACACCGCCCCGGGCTGATGTCACGGAGCAACGTCGGAAACAGGAGCTTGGGATCATCCCTGAAGGTGGAAGCAGCTGGGTCTGGATGCTCTGAGCTGCCTCTTCTCACCTCTCCTGATATCAAATTATCCAAGTCAGGCTGGGTTTGTTAAATCCTGGCTTAACCCAGGGGTCGTTGGTACTTGGGCACGGCTGGATTTGGAATTTTTATGCTCAAATTCATTCTCCTTCCCCACATTCCGTCCTCTTCTCCAGGTACTCTGCAGGTGGAGCTTCCCCACATCCTTTTTTCCCTGCCATCTCTTTTCTCCAAAGCTGGGGACCAGCAGAAATCCAAACACAAGGAATTATCCATGGGTTTGCCAGGAAACCACAGCCTCACCTTTTCCTAAAAAAAACCTCGCTTGGATTTGTGGAATGAGAAAAAACAGGTGTGGCTGAGCTGGATCAGGATGGATTTTCCACACCTAAATCTGTGTCCCTCAATTCCCTGCACTTCCTTCTCCCACACTGACCGGCACTTTTACCCACCATCCCTTATTTCCAATCATGGATATCCTGAGCTGAAATTATGCTTTAAAAATAGGTATTTTTCCAAGAAAAAAACTGGAAGGAGGAGGGAGCAGAGGAGCAACATCTGGGCTCCTCCTGCTTCCTCTTTTTGGCAAAATGTGCACAGGATTCAATGTTCCAACCTCACTTCTAGCACTTTCTGTCCCCAGTTTTACATCCGCTTCTGAGTTCTGGGGTCAAATACCAGGATTCCAAGGGCAAAAATGGGGAAAAAATGAGCACTCTGCAGGATCTTCTGCAGGAAGGTTTAGGGTTTGGGTGGGAGCTGGTGTTCCTTAAATAAATTCATAAATTCTGGCGTTCTCTGCCGTTAAGTGGGAAGCTGTGTCTGGAGTCAGGGATGCCCAGATTCCACAAAACCTCACAGAAAGCATCCAGGAGTCCCAGAGCTGCAGGTTAAATCCCCTTCCTGATCTTTTTCCCCCCTCTTTAATCCAGAGTGCAGTAATTTTAACAAAGCCTGGAGCTTTGGATCGGTCCTATTGGTTTGGGATCTTTTTTTGCATTCCAAGTGCTGCCAGTGATCCGGGGAAGGATCCTTTCCCTCTTCTCAGCTGTCATAGGTCACACCTGGAATACTGGGGCCAGTCTGGACCTCCTCAGTCCCAGAGAAACAAAGAGAATCCAAGGAAAAACCACAGAGATGATGAAAGGACTGGAGCATCTCCATGGAGAGGCTGAGGGAGCTGGAATTGCCGAGCCTGGAGAAGAAAAGGCTTTGGAAATCTCCTCAGCATCCAAAAATACCTGAGTGGAACATGCAAAGAAGAAACCCAGGAGTTTCCCT
>VZTX01008969.1:0-23757 GCA_013400915.1 Pardalotus punctatus | reverse complement strand
CCCTGACCCTGGAACAGCCCCCCCAATCCAGGAACAGCCCCCCCAGNCCTGACCCAGGAACAGCCCCCCTGACCCAGGAACAGCCCCCCTATCCAGGAACAGCCCCCCTGACCCAGGAACAGCCCCCCCATCCAGGAGCACCCGGGGGGCAGCGGGGGCCAGGGCTCGTGTCCATAGCTCTTCTAAATGAGCTGGTTGAGGCTGCAGTGCCATTGAGCCGGATTAAAGAGCTCTCCACATCTGCAGCAGATGTTTGCAGGGAGGGGCTGTGTTACAGAAGGGACGGGGCCTGGCTGTCCCGGGGGATGCTCCAGACGGGTGGGACTGGCCGGGGTCCGGCTGCTGCTGAGAGCAGGGCACCCACAGCCCACGTGGGCAAAGCCAAGGGCCTCTGGCTGGCCCTGCCAAGCTGGGCTGCGCTGCTTGGAGGGGATTGTCTCATCTGTTTCTGTCTGGGTTTTTTATTTTAAGTAACGTATGAATAATCAAGATTTGCATGTTTATCAGATGAGCTAAAAAAATATTTCTCACAGTCTTGCTGTGGAGATTCCTGACACTGAAACCAGAACTTGGGCTGAGTCGGTCAAGTAAAGAAAGCCAGTCCTGGGTGGTTTCTGACTTCTGTGTTTTTGGGGTGTATGTGCTCTGCTGCACTGACGAGGCACGTGGGCGTCCTCGTGTGATGGGGCTACAGTTTTTTATTAACAGTAATACAACCACCAAGAAAGCTGATCTGTTCAAACAGGGCAGTTAGTAACCCCAGTGTCAGACAGGGTTAGTGCCTCAGAGATGGTTCAGCAGTGCCCATCCTGTGCAGCAGAGAAGTGTGGGACGTCCATGGCAGCTGCCACAGAATTGGGGAGGAGGGAGAGGGGCCCTCAGAGGAGGGACAGGACAAATTTCAGGAACAAGCACAGACAGGGTGGAGGGAGAGGAGCATTCTGCTAGAAAATTATTTTGATTTCTGCCTCCTACTGCATCTCCAAGCCCATTTGTGCTCCCTCCTGCTTCATGTCCGTATGTCCAGGCAGTTGTTCACTATGGCACAGAGGGCAGGAGCAGTGCCCATCCCTGCTCCTTCAACAGGAATGCTGCAGTTCCATCTCTGCTCTACAGACCCTGCTTCCAGTGAAACGTGCTGCTGCAGTTTTATTCTGTGACCCATGAGCAGGTGAAGCCATCAATTTTCCTCTTGGGACCCATTCACACAGTCAGGATCCCTGTGATAAAGCCAGCTGTGATTTGATGTTCCCGAGGGTGATCTCTTAGTTCTGATGTTTTCCCGAGGGGATCTCATCTGCTGAGGACCTGCAGCATGGACTGTCCCTGTGAGCCTCGTCCTGCCCATGGTCAGTGAGACCGGATGACCCTGACACAGGGTGCCCAGAGCCGCTGTGGCTGCCCCTGGATCCCTGGAAGTGTCCAAGGCCAGGTTGGGCAGGGTTTGGAGCAGCCTGGGACAGTGGGAGGTGTCCCTGCCATGGCAGGGCACTTGGAATGAGATGAGCTTTAAGGTCCCTTCCAGCCCGAACTGGTCTGTGATTCTATGATTAAACCAAATTTTCTTCATGTGAAATAAGTTGAAGTGAGTTGAGGTGCCCACGGTGCTGCCAGGCTGGTGGTGGCGGTGCCAGGGGTGCTGCTGGAGTGGAGCTGGTTGCAGAAAATTGCCATTTTCTTTAGTGGAGCTATAATATCATCCCTGTCTCCTTTTATAATGTACTTTCTCACCCAGCAGTCAATGCTGTGGAGGTGTGGAGCAGGAGGACTTTACTCTGATTTGGTTTCAAGCATTTAGGGAATTCTTTTTCACGTGTGGCTGTCATTTGACCCCTGAGCTTTGCTTTCTTCTTATGGCACTGAGTCCAGGTTCTCCAGCACAGATGGTGCCGGGCTCATGCCCCTTCTGTGGGGCTCCCAGACCCTCCTGTGGGTGGCCATCACCAGCACTGCCCCACATATCCCTGATCTGTGCACCCGCTCCCCTCTGCCAAGGTCAGGACCATGGAGGAGGCTGCAGCCGAGCTGCGTGTACGTGTATTTATTACTAAGCAGAATTAATTATCTTTTATCGCTCCCAGCTGGGCAACACCGACTGGTTCCCTTTGGTTTTGCTGTGGTGGTGTTTTCTAGTTTACGTGTTTTAACCAAGATGACAGTGATGGTTATCTCCTGCACAAATTGTTTGCTGTTTATCAGGGCGGTGGTTTCCAAGGGCTCTGCAGGGCAGTTGCTAATGGGGATCCAGCAAAACCTTGACGGGGCAGGGGCTGGATGCGGAGCACGTTCCGGAGGGCTCGCTGCTCAACGAGGGATTGCTGGCAAAAGAGAACAAGAAAAAATTCCTCCAGGTCTTCTGCCTAAAAGTACAACCAGGGCTTGTTTTGCTCAGTGCAGAGCAGCCCCGGCCTTGGCAGCTCCGCACCGCGCTCGGGGTCGCACTGCCCTGCAGAGCCCCATGGGAGCTGCTCCCAGTGCTCACCACGGGGTCTCTGTGCCCAACAGCTTCAGGAGCCCCCCAGGGCACCTCTGCGGGGCCAGGGGTGGCAGCTCCCCCAGGAATGTGCTTTTCCTTGGATTGCTTTGCCGGTTTTCCCCAAAGGTGCAGCCGGCGAGGAGGCTGACGCCTCTTGGCACGGCAGGTCTGATTTCATCCCCGTGGCAGCTGTTTATGCTGCTGTCTGGTAACTATTCATTTGCTTGATTTATGTATTGCTTCCAGTAAGTCATTCTTGTCCAGGACATTCTGGAAATTTCCACTAGCCACTGAGGCCTCTGAGATGCTCCTCTCTCGTGTGCTGCTCGCCTGGTTTGGCTGCCAGGAGGAAATGGGGAGCTGTCTCCAGCTGGTGTGGCTGGGCCGGCAGCGATCCTCCGTGCTGCCTTTGGGAATGCCATTTTTGTGCCCAGTGCCCGTTTCCTCTCCTTTTGGATCATGGCACTGCTGGGTCCTGGGTTAAGCCCCAGGAGTTCAGGTGACCCAAAGCATCGTAGTGCTCCTGTGGGTGGCAGAGGGAAGGTCACTTGGAAGGAGGCTCCCTGTAGGCACATGCTGCCTTGGAGGAGCTGGGAGAATCCTGCCTGGGGCTTGGCTGTCCTGGGTCAGGTTCACGGTGTGCTTTTTTACCCCTTTTCTTTTTTCCCTAGTTGGAATGAGATGGGCTTTAAGGTCCCTTCCAACCCATTCTGTGGTTCTGTGATTCTATGGTTTGTTCTCTGGAGCTGGAGGTGCCAGAGCCTTGTGGGGAACAGCAACACCTTTGGTTTCCCCTTTGCTCCCCTCTCCCTCACGTGTGCTGGTGGAGGAGCCGGTGATGCTTCCGCAGAGGCGAGACAGCCGTGCAGCGCTCTGTGCCTGCCCTCAGCAGCTCTGCCTCCCTCTTGCTCCTCTGCTTTTGTTTTTAATATGAGATTCTGCAGAATTAAAAACCACCACAAAAAGCCCTGTAGGTGTTCGCTGGGTTTTTTGGGCTTGGCTTCCTGTAATGTGTAAATTAGCAAAAGGTTTTGTTCTGCTTCTGCAAATGAACTTTTAACCCCCTCTGTCTGGATTGTCCCTGGAGCAGCTGTGTGGGTGCTGGTAGCTTTTCCTTCCATGCTTCTCTAAAAGCTCCTTATATTTATGCAGGCTCTCCAGTGTTTAGCTGGAGGGGAATGTGGTCCAGGGCCTGCAGTGCCCCTTGTTGGGTTCTCTTGCATCCACATCCTGCACAAGACTCGAGCCTGGAGATGGGATAATGGAGGTCTTGGACTAAAGCTGACATCACCAACCTGGCATGATGATTTAGCAGCTCGTAACAAAGCACCTGCTGGGTTTGCTGTGGAGTTTCTGTGGTTGAACATCTCTGCTGAGCTCCCGCTGGATCTCTGGGAGCAGCACCAGGCATTTTGCATTCCTCAAGTGTGAATTCTTGTGGGCTTGTGTCTGAACTTGGTGTTGTAGGGTAGAGGTTGTTGATAACACATAATTATCTGGATTGTTTTTAATTGTTTATCACAGTGAAACTGAAACTGGGTATGGAAAGAGATTGAATTGAGAGTGAGCAAAAGATTTCCAATAACTGGCTGGAGTCTCCCTAGTGGTGTCTGTGCCGTCCCCGCAGACAGAGTGGGATGGAGACGTCTTCATGAGCACATCCCTTGATTTCTCTGTAGGAACAGACCCAGCACTGAACCAAACTCAGTTAGAGAGATTTCAGTCAGACAGTTCTCCAACAGAAGAAAGCAGACTGGAAACCACCGGTGCCAGGGTATCTTTGAGCTGCAGAATCACAGAAAGGTTGGGGTTGGGAAGGACACTTGAAGGCCATCTAGTTCCAACCCACGTGTGTGTGGCAGGGGGCACAGAACTGGGGGAGTGAGGAATGTTTCCAATGATTGGACAAAACCTTGTCCCACTGGTGAAGGAAGGACAAACATTTTTCCTGTTGTTGTTCACTTTATTAATTGTGAAAGCTGGTTATTCCTATATTCCCTTTCTTCCAACACTGCCTTTTAGGAATTCAGTATTTTGGAGGGATAAGCTCTAACCTTGCATTTGTGAAGTGAATGAGCTCCACAATACCTCTAAGGGGAAAAGAAGGTCAACCCCCCTCTTTGCTGCTCTTCCCCACGGCCGCTGCGCTCGTGTGAAGGTGCAGGTGTGCACCAGGCGCTTCCTGCACGTGGCCCTGTGACCTGGCTCTGGCTTGGAATGGTTCCCTGCAGGGACGTGGGAGCTGCACTGGCTCACCCCGGTGCTGCTGCTGCCGGGAGGCTCTCTGGGAGCCCGTTTACTTTGGCTGTTTTCCATGCAGCAGGTTGCAGACTGCGGCGCGGCGCTTGCCGTGGCGGCAGGTCTTTCAAAGGATTCCTTGTTAACCTAGGCCTGCTCCTTGGGGCTTTCCTTGCCCTGCTGGCCACGTGGGTTTGTTATTGCAGTGGGACAGCACCGGTGAGGTCTGGTTTTGGAGGAAAACCTGCCCATGCAGCAGGGCTTTGCCCGGGCACCGGGGCTGGCGCTGGGGTGGCCGTGGCACGGGGCAGTTTGCAGCCATGGCCGGCCCTGTTCCAGCCCCGTCCCCAGGGGTGTTTGAGGGTGAGGCCCCTTTGCTGGCTGTGTTTGTGCAGGTGGAAACCATGGTGATGTTTAACATCAGCTCTGGCCGTGCCTGTGGCTGTCACTGGTGTGGTGCTGGACACCTGCAGTGCTGCCCTGCCGGGCACAGGGAATGTGCCAGCTGGAGCCGCTCAGCCCTGGGCTGAGGGCTGGTGAGCAGGGCTGGGATCCCCTGGGGTCCCCCATCAAGCTCAGAGAGGGTGGAGAGGATGGCTTTGGAAGCCCTGCTGGCCGGGCAGGCTGAGCTGGAGCAGCGCTGAGCTCCCTGCGTGTTTTCCCTGCGAGCCTCAGCACGTTTGGTATTCGCGCTGATCGAGCTCGCCGATACTGAACCTCACATTTGGCCTCGGTGTCTTCTCAGCGCAACATGAGCCCCTTTTTTTTTCCTTGGGAGTGAACCCAAGCATCCAGCTGTGGCCAGATCCACCCAGGAAAAAAAGCGAGTCTTGTTGGAGCAAGTCAGAGCACCCAGAATCAGGGCAGGCATAGGTTTGGTCCCAGCTGAGCAGGGAACCCGAGAGCAGTGAGGGTTTTGCATTCAGCAAGTTTCCCCTTGTCTTCACTGGGAGGTTTTGTCATTCCCTGGTGATCTGTCCTCCTTCTGGATCTGCTGGCCTCCATGTGCATTCCTCAGGCTTGGCTCTCCTCCCCGGAGCACCGGGGCCGGGGAAGCTGCGGAGCTGTGAGCCCACGGCCTGGCTGCAGACGCCTGGGTTTGTCCATGTTCCTGATGTTCCCAGTTCCCACAGTGTGGCTGAGTGAGCCCAGTTTGCTCCTGCTGGTCTGGACTGGCCCTTGCAGAGCTCCCTGCATCCAGAGGAGCCTGAAGAGAGCAGGCATGTCCGGAGCTTCCATAAACAGCGCAGGATGAAGGGATGGTTGTGCAATGTGGAAGAGTGGCATTTCTGTGGATGTGTCCTCCGGCTTGGGAATCATGGAATCTGTAAAGTTGGAAAAGCCCACTAAGATCATCATCTCCAGCCATTCCCCCAGCACTGCCAAGGCCACCACCAGCCCATGTCCCCAGGTGCCTCATCCACTTGGCTTTTGAAGACAAGATGAAGCTCCCTGGTTGTGCTCCCTGGTTCTCCATGGCCATCTGCCAGCAGCCACTGCAGACCGGTGTCCCTGTCACCTCCTCCGATGCACATGTGCCTTTTAGGAACGATTTAGGAATGTGTGATTGACTGATCTAGCTGCCTGGGACACCAGTGGGTGCACTGCAGCTGGAATTGCATCACTGGTTTCACCAGCTCTGTGCTGGGTGCCAGCCACAACATTCCTGCAGTAAACACCTGCTGTGTTCCCAGCCATCAGACACATTCCCAAGGCTGGGAAACCCACCATGGGTTTGAGTGAGAAGTGAGTCATCCCCAGGGAGCTGCAGGGCCACCATCTCTGGGGACACGGCTCCACTGACCCCTCGGAGAGGGGGGAAGCTGAGTGGGGGCCAGCCCAGCCCCTCTCCCCTCTCCACCCCCACACTCATCAGCCGCAGCCCAATTAAACTCAGTAATGCACAGGGATGAGTTAAACAAACCCAGGAACATTTCCCAGAACGCATTAGATCGTCTCTGATAAATGCCCCCAACTGTGTGTGCTCGCAGCCGCCCGTGTCCGTCTGTCTGTCCATCTGTCCGTCCGTCCCCGGTGAGATCCGGATGGAGGGGCTGGGCTGCCCCGGGGGCATTTCTGGAGCTGTGGAAGGGCCTGGAGCACAAATCTGAGGAGGAGCAGCTGAGGGAGCTCAGGGGGCTCAGCCTGGACACAAGGAGGCTCGGGGGGGACCTTCTGGCTCTCCACAGCTCCCTGACAGGAGGTGGTCGCCAAGGGAGTGGAAGTCAGCCTGTTTTCCCAGGTAACAAGTGACAGGACAAGAGGAAATGTCCTCTAGTTGCACTGGGGAAGGTTTAGGTTGGATATTAGGGGAAATTCCTTCCCTGAAAGGGTTGTCCAGCCCTGGCACAGGGAAGTGGTGGAGTCACCATTCCTGGAGGAATTTAAAATTCTGTAGATGTGGCACTTGAGGGTATTGTTTAGTGGTGGCCTTGGCAGTGCTGGGGGGACGGTTGGGCTCGAGGATCTTGGGGGGCTTTACCCACCTAAATGATTCCATGGTTCTTTGCATGTTCTTTGTGGGTTCCACAGATGCCTCTCCACTCAATGTGCTCCTCCACCCCCTCTGCTTTTTACCTTCCATGTATGTCCAGAGTCAAAGGTGAGTGTTTAATTTCTATCAAACTACCCAGAGCAGCCTGAATAATTCTGGGAATTGCTGGCCTCTGTGTGATTAGCTTTTCACGTTAAACAGGAGCTCTGCTGCTGGTGGCAGACAGGAGATGGATTTTTATCTGTAGCAAGAGGAATGAACTGCATTATTTTCCATCCTATGAGGAGTTGCTCGGCCAGCCACAACAAGCACTTTGTTCTCAAAGGTTTGTCCAAGACATAGAAATAGAAACACTCCAGACTTTGCCTTTGTTCCCTTCAGATGGTTGTTTGCTCCGAGATTTTGTTATGTATCAGGAAAGATATTTGAACTAATAATGGCACTTTTGGCTGAGACTCAGATACATGCATTTTATCTATAAAATATGTATCTATATATAAAATATGTATTTATATATAAAATACATACACGAAAGAGTACACATATATATAAATACATATATCAAATACATGTAGGAAGTCATTCCAGACACAGGAAGCAGGAGTTCTGTGGGAGCAGAGCCAGGAGCCCCTGTGGCACCCGCTGGAGCTCTGACTGCCCCAGAATATTTACTGTTCCCTGCTTCCCCTGTGCTGAACCTTGCCTACCAATTACCCCGTATTAAACTGTGTTTGGTCATGGCAGTGATTATACAGTATCCAGGCAACCCGGGCATAATCTAATTTAACACCCAACATGGATTTACTCCGCTCCCGTTCTCCTTTGTTTTGCTGACAGGGAGTGTGAAGTGAGCGGTGTCCAGGGACACCCTGGGGATGACCTGTGGGATGGGGTTCCCTGGGCTCCCGGGCTGTCCCCGTGGGATGGCAGGGCTCACTCCTGGTGACCCTGGCTGGGTGCTGGCCCTGGGTGGGCACCAAGTGGGTCAGGTGTTCATGGAGCTGTGTTGGGAGGCAGTGCTGAGTGCAGAAATTCCCCTGGCCAAGGGGCTGTGCCTGTCCCACAGCACCAGCCTGATCTCCCACGGGTGCCGAGGGAGGCACATGGGAACCATTGTGTGCTGTGTGGAGAAGGAGCAGCCCAGAGCCCGAAAGCCAGTGACAGCCTGGCCCTCTGTGGGCTCTGAGCAGGAGAGGAGAGGTTCTGCACATTCCTCCATTAGTTGTTGCTTTCTCCTGTGCTGGAAGTGCCAGGGAGCAGAAAGTGGGGAGCAGAAAAAGGACCCATAGAAATTAATGACAGGGCAGTTCTCTCCGAGTGCATCAAGGGCCCGAAAGGAACAGCAGGTTAAAAGGAAAATACAGTGAATGCTTGGAAAACTTCTAAAGAGCATCTCAGGAATGGCACTGACAGTCCCTGCCGAACAGCCCCGGCATTAAACCCACTTTGGGCTGAGAATGCCCATCTTTAGAAACTGCAGCGTTATTTCCTTGTACAAAGGATGATGAAGAGGTATAATTTAGAGTAAATTATCCTGTGGGTAATGGATGGGGAATTTGAAGGATGTGAAAGGTGAATCATGTTTTGGAGCACGGCTGTAGTGACCCGGTACAGGGATGGCTGTTGCTGGAAAAGTACCCGGGGTGCAGAGCAGGAGTTCATGTGCCACTGAGGTTTATTCCAGAAAGGAGACAGACTACACAGCGGCAGAGCAGCTCCCACGCTTCCAGAGGCAAAATAAAGCACAGTGAGGAAGAGTTTGGTGGTGGGTGAGGGCCAGCACCCTGTGGGTGAGTGGGCAGTCCCTGGGCAGGTCCGTGGCTGGTGCTGGACCATGTCCTGCCTGGGGAGCCGTTAATAGCCCAGTCTGAAATAATTACCAGGACCATGCTCAGCTGCCTCACTGTAATGAGCTGGTGACAGTGCAATTTATTAGAGTGATGTAGGACATGGTAACGGTAATGAGAAATGGAGGCACCTAATTTTGTGCGACTTAGATCAATTCAGTTGTTTTTTTATAAATGAACATCATTTTACTAACCACAGAAAATCATTAAAATTATTATTTTATTAGTGCTTTTCAAAGCCATTTGAACTGCAGCTGCGTTTTTTCCATATCCAATTAGAAGCACGTGAACGTGTGTCTGAAATGCAGTTTTGCAATGCAAAAATGTCACTGGGCTTTGTGAGTGTGTTGGTGAGGAGGTGGGTGGGAGTTGGGGGGAAGGTTTGAGTCCCCATGTAAGTATTATGATTATGTAATGGGTCTTATTGGACTTTTTTGGCCTTTCTTGCTGCTCCATGAGGTTGTGGCTCCCTAAGGAGAGTTTGTTTCCCCTCGCAGAGCTGTGGTGCTGGTGTGGCCATGAGCAGCTTGGTGAGCTCTTGGCTGTGGTGGGGATGGGGAGGGGCTCAGTGCCTGTCCAGGGAGGGGAATGGGCAGCCTGGCGGGGTGGCAGCAGCCCTGGGGGCAGCACATCAGCTCTGCCAGGGCTGTGCTGGAGCCCAGAGCAGCCCAGCTCCCCCAGCCGTTTACTGACACTGGAGATTTCCCGCAGGCTGCTCAGATATTCAGAGCTTCCTGGCAGTGGGGGCAATTACGGGTAAGGGGAAGGTCCTGCCAGCTCCCGAGGGCTTTGGCCAGGACCTCCCCGCTCAGAGGGTGGATCCCAAGCGCAGACTCGGTGGAGGTGACAGCTCTGCCTGTTCCCCAGGGATGGAACGTGCACTGGGACGAGGCTTCTTGCCCGGGCAGTGAGTAGGGCTGACGTTCTGGTGGGGGGAGCTAAACCAGCAGCCCTGAGCCCCCCTTGTGATGAGCTCCCTGTCTGCTGCCTGAGGAGTTGTATATAGGGATGAGTTCTTTGCTGGTTCAGGTGAGATTTGGATGGAAAAGGATGGAAAGCGTCTTTTCTTTTCAGCCAGCCTGGGCTTACAGTGCACTGAAATATGCCGAGCTCACCCAGGACTGTCTTGGCCCCTGGATCAATAGCAGAAGCTCACAGCAATAAATTTTAGGGTCAGGCCAGCAAGTGAGTCTGAGCCTCGCCTGCTGCATTTGTCCAGGGAAACAGGAGAGAAAGAGTGAAGGAAAAGACACAAAACCCCCTCAGGCTACACCCGTGTGAGCACAGCCTGAAGCCACCGCATTTCCTGGTGGAAGAGGTCAGGAGCAAACCACAAGAAAGGCTCCTGGAGACGGGGCCGCAGGGCTGCGCCGCAGGTCCCGGCCACACACGTGTCACACGCGTGTCTGTGACTCAGCAGAGTCCAGGGCACTGGGGAGCTCCCAGGGCTTTGTGTGGAGCAGCCGAGCAGCTGCAGCCGAGGGATGCCTGGCCGTGTCCTTGTTGCAGGGTCCCCTCGGGGGGAGGCAGAGCAGAGGACGTGTCCCATTCGGGCTGCCAGGTGCCAACTGGAGCTGCTCCAGGGTAACCCCTCAAACACCATAACCAGGGTGCCACATCCTCAGCGTGAGCTGCTTCACTTTGCTGAGCTGGTCTGTGCTCTCTTGTGAGCTAAAAGAGGTGGAGGTGGCAGAGAGGAAGGCTCGGGTGTCCGCATGTCCCTGGGTCCCCATCTCAGGGGGTTCCCTGTGTCACGCAGGAGGGAGCACATGGGGCACGGGGGTCTGGGGATGGGGCCCCATCTTGGCCTCCCTGCCGGCCTGGCTGGGCTGGCTGGGGCTGACCTCTGGTGCTGGAATGGCTGGGAAGGAATTGGCCTTTGGAACATGTGAGGTCACTCATTGAGTTGGAGAGCAGCATGTGTCAGAGGTCCAACAATTTGTTTTCAGAAGGGTTTTAAGCATTAATGATTCAAGATGTTTTCCTGGGAGTGGTTTGCAGCATGAGGCTCAGTGGCCGGCATGGGGTTGAGGTTTTATGGGATTAGTCAATTCATGGAGGCTGAAAGGTCTCCAGGAACACAACAGTTAAATTTGTACTTTTCCACATGGCTGAGCCTTCAAGGAGCTCACCAGGAGCGTGAAAAATGTAAACAGCGTTGTAAACCTTGTGCCAGCCACGAGGCAGGGAGGGGGTTCCCTGTGGATTAGTTCCATCACCTACTTCATTTTCTTTCTCTTTTTTTTTCCCAGAGTTGCAGATAATCACAAGCAGAACCTGATGACTGTTGCTAATCTGGGTGTGGTGTTTGGGCCGACGCTGCTTCGACCTCAAGAGGAAACAGTCGCTGCCATTATGGACATCAAATTCCAGAACATCGTGATTGAAATTTTAATAGAAAACCATGAGAAGGTAACGGCTTCCCTTGCTTCTTTCGTGTCAGTAGTTTATGGAAAGGAATTGTTCTCTCTTGGCTCAGGCAGCCCCCTGTCCCAGGCCCCCCCTCCCCGTGGCCAGTGGGGCTGTGCTGGGGAGGGGGCAGCTGGCACCTGGTTCTCGGGCTGTAGTTGTGTAACCAGTGCTGCTGGTAGCCAGCCTTGTTTATGGTCAGCCCAGTGTGAGTCAGAGTGTCAGTGTCTCCATCACAGAAATTCCCTTTCTCCCCTCTTCCCACTGTTTCATGGCAATTTGTCCTTGGCTTCAAGGTAGATGAGCACCAGAGGAAACCCGTGTGAGATGCACACCTTGGCTGGCTGCTGTTTGGCTGATTAAATCTGTGTTTGTGCAAGTACTGGCTTTATCCACAGTGTTGATCTGAATCCGGATGCATTTGTGTTTGTTGGCTGTGGATGTTGTGGTCTGTCAGTGGAGCTGTGGTGGCTTGGTGGGGCTGTGGTCCTGGCTGTCCCTCCCTGGCTATCCATCCCTGGCTGCATGTGCTAAAAAATACCATTTTCTTCTAAATTCGGCCAGTTCCCTGATTATGATCTGTTGTTAGTCTGGTTTTGGTTGGAAAGGAGTAATGAATTTGTGCATTTGGGCGGTGAAGGCAGAAGTAGAAACCAGCTTGCCCTGGCTGGGGTGGCATCACGGCCCTAAGTCCACCTCCAGTTATTTCTTGAGCAGAGAGCTGTGCCAGCGTGTGCTTTTCCTACTGGGAAGCCCTGGCCATGCCAGTTGTCTGTCTGGCAGGGGCAGGTAGAGTAGGAAAAACACTGAGGAATGGATTTAATGGACTCCAGCAATGGAGGGAGAGCTGCTCTGGAGGGATCACTGCCATTGTCTGAGCCCTGAAAAGGAACAATAAATAACCAAATATCAGCGACCAACAAGGCTGCTGCTCTTCGGGTTCCTGCAGTTTTAAAATTTCATCCCCTTGAGAAAAATGTGATTACTCAGTTTTCTGACAGCTGTGGCTGGAAGTTGCAAAGATTTTCCCAAGCTGGTCTGCAGCCGTGGGAGCGCTGTGGGGGGACACTGGTTGGTCTGTTTGGGCTGCTCATCATCACCTGCACCCCTAAAAATTCAGCAGAGTGCCAGGATTCTTCACAGCTTGCAGTGTGCATCTTGGGTGAAAAACAGAGGAGGGCAGACAGAGCAGGAATGTGGAATTTAGGAATCTCTACCCAAAATGTTGCCCTGTTGGGTGCCTGTCTTCCTCAGAGGCTGCGCTGTGGAGTGGTGCAGCCCAGGCAGGTGAGCAGCTGTCCTGTTCCACAGGGTGATGCCAAAGAACAACTTGTTTATTATTTTTAACAGATATTTAACACGGTGCCAGAGGCTCCGGCGTCAAACTCGCAGCTGCTGTTATCCCGCAAGAAGAGCACGGAGTCGAAGCCTCCCTCGTGCAGCGAGCGGCCGCTGACGCTCTTCCACACGCCCCAGCCCAACGAGAAGCGTGAGTGCCCTCCCAGCCCTCCAGCTTTGCCCTAATCGTGCCCAACAGATTGTCATTCCCGTGCCATTCCCATGCAGTTTTCCTGCCGTCAGGGGAAGGGATGATTCCATAACAGGGTCAGGCTTCGGTTTCCTCTGCTGTCGCGTTGGTGGGGAGTGGAATCTCTCCTGGCATCCAAGCCCTTAACCAGGGCTCAACATGAGGCTGCCTCAGCTTGGGATAAAGTGTTGCTGTCCCCTCCCCACCTGACGGGCCCCTGCGTGTCCCCTTCTCATGTTCCTGGACCCATCATCGCTGCCATCAGCTGCCGGGACACGGGTGCCACACCTGTGTCCAGGGTGGCCACCCGCCGGCATCCCCACAGGGCAGCCCTTTTGGGGTGCCCCCAGGCACTTTGCCTTTTACAGACAGGAAAACTCGGCCAGGAGGTTCGGCATTTTCCTGAGGATTATGTACCATGGCAGTTTAAAAATGTTAGAGCTCATCTTTCCATTTCTGTCACTAATTGATGCTCCAGATATTTGGGTGAAGGAGCCAAGGCCCCAGCCCTGCACGTGGGGTGGCAGAAATGTGTCTGCTCAGGCTGTTGTTTCATGTTACACAGCAACCCCAGTTCCCAGCTCTCTGGTTCTTGCTGCCCATGTGCTCCTGGGGCCGGGCAGCTGCACACAGGGAGCTCTCCCGGTTTGGTAAAAAAGCAGGAGAGTCTCCTGGTGAGCAGGGCAAGCCCAAGTGGGGCAAGGAGCCGAGCAGGGCCGGGGATAGCCACCTCCCCAGGGTGGGCAGAGCGGTCACTGTGGACTTTGCTGACTCAAAACGTGGGTTTGTCTGATTGAGTTACTGTTAATTAGCAGGCACTCTCCTTTCGGAGGCTGTTGGAAAGATCCGTGTGGGTTTGAGGAAGCAGTGGTGGCCCCAGAGCGTGCTCTGGAAATGGTGTGGGATGACTCTCGGTGAAGCCTCAAATATCAAACGCTGCTTTTGAAAACTTGCAGCCCCAGTAATTTATTTGCTGCTAACTAAGCAGTGGCTTGTCAGCCTCCAGGCTCGCTGGGCTGTCAGAGCCTCTGTGTGCCGTCCCCATGCTTGGGAGAGGAACTCAGCTAATTTCTTTATTTCTGCATTTATTTGTTCCCATGTGAAGCAATGTTTTCTCTGTTTTCCTCCTGACAGTCTATAACCTCCTGTGATTTTGGGAAGCCACCACTATTTTGTTCGCTGTTTGCCTTCCCTGCTGCACATGTCACTGGAGAAATATGTGAAGTTTCCTTTCCTTGTTCTTCCTTTCTTCTTCCTTTGCTTTCTTATTGGTGTGGAGACAGACCAAGGCTCTAAGTCAGGGTGAAGCACAAGGGCTTAGGCAGCAGCTCAAACCCAGCTAAGCACCATGGAAATTGAAAGTTGAAATTGAAGCTAGAAATGTTCAAAATGGGAGCAGGGTGCACATTTTTTAAGACGGGGAGCAGTTTGACATAGAAATAAAGTGGGACAGTGGATTTTCCATCAGCTGAAATCCATTCATCAAAATCCAATATCTTTCTAACATTTTCCCTTGCATTCATCATACCAAGTTGTGTGTAAGTCAAAAGTTACCACTTCAGCAGACAGGGAGCAGATTAGATAATCATGATTAATCTGTGATTATAGTGATTATTTTGTTGTTAAACATTTACGTTTTTGTCCACATCTGACCCAGGGAGTGGCTTGTGTGACACAAGTGTCACCAGCACAGCAAACACCATTTTGCTCCTTATCGGTTCTTTTGTCTTCCCCTCTCCAGTCCCTGGGGTCACTGTCACCGAAGTGCCCTGGATCAGTTATCAGGCAGAGCCCTGCTCTGGCACAGCATTCCTGGAGACAAAGGCTCTGCTGAGGCCCCAGTGGCTCTGCCTGACTGACTGCCTGAGCAAAGATAAGTTTGGGTAGGGGGTGAAAGGCTCTTCTGCCCTCTGCGTGCTGGAAATGCTCTTGAGCTGATGGGCAACTCTGCTCTTGTAGCTATAAAACCAAATTAAACCTCCCAGCGAAGAATCCTTCATATAAGCTTTCAAAAACATGAAGCAAAATACAGTTTCAGCCATTTAAAAAGGAGGAAATAAAATACAAGAGGAGTTTCAGATTCTGCCATTCATCTCCCTTCCCCTTCAGCTGCAGCACTACCAGTTCAGGGACTCCTAACTCGATGTTGGCGGTGGCTGCTGTGGAGATTAGAGGGACAATCCACGCTGATCTGCCAAGCTTATGGAGCTTATTCCCAGCCTTCAGCCTTGGGCAGAAGATGTCTGCAAATAATAAGCTGGTGTCAGTCCACACTCTGGGGGCTCAGGTCAGCTCCTCAGAGCCTCTGGGCCAGCTGGGCTCAGCACAGGCAGTCCCTGGGCTTGGCTAAAACCTGCTCTGACAGACACAAAAATAGAGGGGTTTGGGTTTTTTAGGTCCTTAGAGAGCTTAATGTCTCTCTTATTTCATCTGCTGGCTCCCACATCTGCCTGTCAGTATTTGTGGAGGTCAGTGCTCTGCTTTTCTTCACTTTTCCCTCTTTGTCTTCTGCATGGATCATCTTTTTCATCACAAGATGCTGGTGCCTTCTGAGCCCAGAGGGTTCAACTTTTGCAGTTGGGGACAGAGAAATGTCTGTGCTGCTTGTTGCCATGGTGGCTCAGTGCAGATCAAGATTAATGAAATCCAGTTTCAGGAACATGTTGACGTGGATCAACATCACACATCCTTGGCTTTGGCTCTTCTCTGGAAGATGAGCTCAGCCTCAGCTAAGCCCTGTCCTGCTGCCCTGTGGGTGCTGATTCTGTCCAGGTACCCAGGAGATGCAGCAGCTCCAGAGAAGGAGCAGGACAAGGAGCACTGGACTCTGCTCTGGGCATCCACAATCCTCTGGCAGATGTGGCTTTTCCCTTTGGAGTGGTGGCAGAGTGGCCCCAGCACCCCAAGACAACCCTCCTGCCAGGCTGTTTTACAGGCAGTTCCTTTCTGCTGTGTGCTCAGGATTAATCTTTCACACAACCCACGAGTTCCTCTTGCACTCTTCCCTTTATACGTGCACAGGATGCAAATTAATATTGCACGTTCTCCTCACTCAAAAAGAGGTGGAATTTCAAGGGATTGAGGATGAGGATTCCCTGTCACTACATGCTTTTTGGTTGTAGTTTGACCATGTTATTGCACACTGGAAAAATAATTTCTGAAAGATGTATTCTTGAAGTAGGACTCTGTGTTTTCCAGCTGGTGCCTGTCTTTGAGGAAAGCAGCATCCCAGAAGCAGCCATTCTCTGCCTGGGGCTGCCCTCGTGCCATCAGTGTTGCTAATTGCTTCTCACAACTGCAGTATCTGCTCTGATGGCATCTCCTGGAAATGAGTTAATGGGATTTTTGGTGACCTGACGAACAGCTGAAGAGGGGGCCCATGCTGTGGGGGCTCTTCGAGTAAAGGGCCTATTTCTCTCCTAAAAATGGTGTTCATTTACATGTAGCTGCTTCTTAAAGCCAAAAGAGCCAAAGAGTACCTGGTATTTGTTGTGGTTTAATGCATGATGTGTCTGTAACTAACTCTGAGCTCCCGGGGGGATGTCCCTGTTTGCACTAGGACAGGGTTTCCTGGGAGTGCTCGATGCCTTCACAGCCATTTGCTCTTCACTTGCTGCAGTGACAGCTGATGACTCTTGGGTTTTGGTGTTTTTTAGAGGAGAACAGAAACAGCATCATCAACTCCAGCCTGGAATCCGTCATCTCTTCAAACGTTAACAGCTTCCTCAACTCCAACACTGCTCCCCAGCCCAGCCTGAACTCGAGTGATCTTGAACTAGAAGTAATTAAGCCCAACAGGCCAAATTCCCTGTAAGTACAGTGGTAATTAGTGTTTTATAGACTCTCCATCCTTAATCTTTAATCAGAGTTGTTTCTTATTCTCAATCTCAGCAGTTTGCTGAAGAATACAATTTAACGTTTTAATTTTTAATGGGCACCAAACGTGTGCCCTGCATTTTTAAGTTGGTCTAAGCAGTGGAATTAGTTTCTGTGGGTTACATCTGCCATCGGTTCCAGCTCTGATGGTTTTGCCCACGTGGAATATTTTTGAGCAGAACTCCCCAGTGCTGCCTGACCCATCTGGTGATAACACACACAAAGGACTTTTCTTCTGAGTTCAATCCTATGACTGTTGTCAGTACAGTTGATCTCCGGCCAAATCTGTGCTGTTGCTTCTGCTATTGCTTCCTTCATCTGGAAAGTTCAAGGGAAAAAACAGTGACCTTAGCAATGCCTCCCTGGGGACAGCCGAGTTATTTATGAAGTCCCTGAACTTGCCTCGGCGGAGCCCTCGCGCGATGGTGGCTCCGCTGGGGGAATTTCCTTCCTGCCGGGCCCGCGGGCCCCGCAGCATTTTCCCACAGAACCTCCCTGCTCGTCATGTGAAGATGTGCCCGGATCCGCAGGGGATGGGGGCGATTCCCCCGGCGCTCCCCGCGGATGGGCTGGGGGACGCTGCTCGCCCCACGGCGCCGCTGCCTGCGCTGACCACCCAGGCCAGGGACACCTCCTTCCCACCCCTCCGTCCTCCCACGGCCCCAGACACGTCCAGTTCCCGCTCAGCCCGAGCAGCCCCCGTGCCCTGAGGGCAGACAGGGCCGTTCCTGGTGTAGCTGGGCACCAGTGGGGGCTCAGCGTGGCCGGTGCCAGGGCAGGTGCTGCGGACGTGGTGACGCCCTTGGCATTGCCTTGGCTGGGTTGGGTTGGGTTGGGGGTTTGGGGTGCAGCTCTCACTCCGGAGTGTGTGAGGGCTCCAGGCCCTGCCAGGCTCTTCCAGGCAGGAAGGTAAGTGTAGAATGGACACACGCTTCATCCTGCTGCACCATCTGCTCTGCTTCCATCACCATCCTCCTGCCACTAAACCCTGAGCTGCACCAGCACCACAGCGGCCTCTCCTCGGCGTTCCTGGGGTTGGGAGGCCCAGCCCTGTGCCGTGTCTGCTCCCTGGGATCTTCCCACAGCGGGAGAGATGCCTGCCAGGAGCGCCGTGGGGGCAGGATGGAGCACCCAAAGGTAGGACACCTCCAAATCAAGGTTGTGCTTTACATATGGTACATACAGGGTCAAGATGCTTCTCTCTCTCATGCCTGGTTGAAGCTCTGGAGTCAATCACAGCCCTTTCCCCTAGCAGGGTGGCTTTTGTTTATTTGTCCTTCAAGGGGGGAAAAATGGTGTGTCTTACACAGACCAAGGCTTGTGAGCCTGGGTCTTGCTGGGACTTTACAGGGGTTGATTGCCAAACTCACAGTTTTTCAGATTCCAAGAGTTGCCTCTTCTAATAATTTGTTTCTCAACAGAAGTTATAAAGAAATTCAGCAGAATAGCTCAGTTAAAGCTGTGTGAGGCTGTGGGGAGCGGAGGCACCGTGCTGTTCCCGAGGGATTAGGTGAGCAGGCTGGCACTGACCCAGGTGCTTGTTGCCAGCTAAGGAGCCTTTAGTTCTGTGAGGTGAAACGGGGCTGAGCAGGACAGCGCTGGCAGCTTGTGGCTCTGACAGTGCTGGTGGCATCTGGTGATTTTCCTCAAGTCCAGGGATTATGGGATAATTTCTGCACGTGTAGGAATATACAGGTTTTTGGTCCGTTTTGAGCTAAAGGTTGAAAAATGGATCTTAAGGGGGCTAATGCTACAAGGCAAATACTCTCTGTGACCCCAGATATTTATATGGAATGTCTTTAATCCAATCTTCCAATGAGAAATGAAGCATCTGCCTTGATTTTATTCTAGCGTGTGTGGATGTCACTCCCCACTCCTGCCCAGGAGCAGGGGCTGTGCCTGTGGTTTTGAGAGCTCCGTGGGGCTGTGCCCTTGGTGGGGACTGGCTTTGCAGTGGTGAGGATGAGGAGGGTGAGGAGGGCTGCCCGCAGCGGGGCTGTCCCCAGCCCTGCCCTGTGGCTGCGGGCTGGGTCGGGGCAGGGTGTCTGAATGGTGCCAGTGTCCGGCGGCTCCGGCCCCGCTGCCCCGCGGGGCTGCCCCACTAATGTCCCATAAAGACACTTCTGTGTGTGCAGGCGCTGAGAAACACGGGCTCTGCAGGCAGCCTGGGGTGTCTGCTGCTGCCGTGCCAGGGCTGCTGGTGCTGCCCCACAATTCCTGGGCACACAGTTGGGATCTGTGGCTGTGGGGAGGATCCGGAGGTGCCTTGGCTTTTGTGCTCCTTCAAACACTGCCGAATTCTCTGCTGGTCCTGTGAGACCTATCCCTGAGCTCTGCTCCAGGACTTGGGGTATTTTTCTTGTGTTCTTCGCAATTGTCTGTAGTTTCTAGCTGTGGACCAGGGCCATGGTGCTGAGGAGCTGTTCAGGAGGGGCTGACTCTCCTGGCAGCGCCCACGAGCACATCAGCTGAGCTGGGAGCCTGTGCTCACCCAGACTGGGAGGCTGCAGGGAAAGGAGTTGGGTCATTCTGATGTTCTTCCATCCTACTAAGAAATCCTGCTGATGTTTCTGTGGAAATAACTCCTGTGGATACCAGCAGGAGCCCCTTGCAGCACAAATGTTGAGGTGTGCAGGCCTGGGGCATTTCATGTGTTCCGTTTGCGGCCACGAGCACCAAGGTGGCCTTTAAATGTGCCAGCTGTAAATTGTGAGCACCATCTGTGAAATGGGAGATGTTTGTTTGAGCTTCTGTTTACAAAAGCCCTTGGCTCCCTGCTAAATGCTCGTGTATCCCCCAGGTCTGCTCTGCTGGGAGCTGTGCCAATTCCTAAATCCCCCTCATGAGCGAGTGTCGCTCCTTCCTGGCCTCTGTGACAGCAGTGCCTGTGCTGGGGCTGAGCTCCTTCCACCTCAGTGCTGCTCCCCCTGTCCCCCTCCCCAGGGAAAAGGGCTCCTTTCCCTGGAGCACAGTCCAGAGCCTCCAATCCAGAGGGAAATTGTTTTGCTGCAGGCTCTTCCTTCCCAGCCACCAATCAGGCTTTTACGATGGGAATGCATTTATTTATTAGGGCTGGGTTTATTTTTATGGAAAAACTGCTCAGGGCAGGAGTTGTACGGGGTGAGTCAGCAGGACTGCTGTCCCGTGCCAGGAGCTGTCACTGCGGCTGCCCCAGGGACCGGGGCCACCAAAACCTGGGCAGGGATTTGTGTCCAAAGCAGTGTTGGGTTTCTGTGTCCCAAAGGGTTTCTGGGTCCTGTCAGGTGTCTTTGTCCTGCCCTTGCAGAAAACATCGAAAACTTGGCAAAACACGAAGCAGAAAGCGCCGTGTTTCCAGCACAGATCTGTACTTCAGCTGAGGTAGGGGAAGGACAAGGGGGAACGGCCTCATACTGATAGGGGAGGGTTAGATGGGATCTTGGGAAGGAATTGTTCCCTGGGAGGGTGGGCAGGCCCTGGCCCAGGGTGCCCAGAGCAGCTGGGGCTGCCCCTGGATCCCTGGCAGTGCCCAAGGCCAGGTTGGACAGGGCTTGGAGCAGCCTGGGACAGTGGGAGGTGTCCCTGCCATGGCAGGGGTGGCACTGGGTGGCTCCAGCCTGGGAGACACAGCCAGTTGCACACCCCTTCCCGTGTTCATCCCTGTCTCCAGACCTGCCAGTGTCCCTGGTGCTGGTGCCCATCCTCACCCTCAGGCTCAGGGCACTGGTGGCACGGGGGCCATGGGCTGGGTTGAGCCCCTACACTGCCAGCCCTGGCCCAGGCTGATGCTGCCCCTCCTTCGCCCTGGGGACTTGGCATTTAGGGAAATAATAACCTTGGGAAACTCAGATTTAGTCAGTACATGTCTATTTGCATTTAATTTCATTTTCTCACTGACCAAGTATGGCTATTTCTTGCCCTCCATGGGTATGGAAAGAAATGAGGAGCAGATCTAAGGTCTAGTGGTCATGAAAAAATAACCCACTTACTCCAAGGAAGAGTGGTTATTCCCACGTGCTTTTGGTTTGCAGGACTGAAATAAATTTTCATTAGGCATCCCAGTCAAAATTGAACATTTCTCTTTCCATGCCTGAAAACGAGAGAAATTTCAAATATTACTGAATTTACAAAACAGTCTCCATCAGGGACCTCTCCAAGTGGTTGGGAGGGAGCTGTGGGGCAGGGGGATGGTGCTGCCCAAGTGCAGGGCTGCACCTTCCTCCCATTGCTCCGTCCCTCTGCTCCACTCTGAAGTCCCTCACCATCCCAAATCCAAGTGCAGCATCACAGAATCATGGAAACACAGATTGTTTTGGTTTGGAATGACCTTAGAACTCCTCCATCCCACAGGCAGGGACACCTTCCACTATCCCAGGGTTCTCCAAGCCCCGTCCAACCTGGCCTTGGACACTTCCAGGGGTGGGGCAATGGATCAAGCAGGACAGGGTCAAGAGGACTTTTTTGGAAAAAATGGTCTCTTAAAAAATGCAAACAACTTAGACAGTTATCAGCTGGGGCACATAAAAGCGAAAGCACGTGAGGAGGAGCAAGCAGACCTTTAAATGCTGCTGGTTCCTCTGCAGGGGAGCTGGACAGAGCTGCAGGAGAGACCAGGCTGTGCCTGCTGTGCTGTGTCTGCCCATCTGTCCCCATCCAGAGGGGCTGTGGTGAGCCAGAAATGAGTCCTTAACCTGCCTGACCCCCAGCTCCTCTCCCTGTGCTCCCAGGCCCTTGTTCTGCTGAGCTTTCGTGGCTCTCTGCTCCGTGGCTCCTGTTGTTTATATTCCTGAAGAATAATGGCAATTAGAGGTGCAGAGGCTCGGGAGCGGGTCCCACCCTCATCCTGCCTTCCCGGCAGCCACTTTGGGAATGGCCCTCTGAAATGGCATCTCTGGGACTTCTGTTTAAGAAATTTGCTCATAAATCAAGTGCTCCTGTCCCTGAGGAACCTGGGTCCTCACCCCGATGTTCAACCCCACTTTTAATTTAGGAAAAGACCAGGAAAATGCACTGGTGTTCTATTTTGCTGTGTGTAACTATAAAAACAGATTGATTTGTGCTGAGAGGGATCCAGATCAGGAGGAATTTTCTTCCTGTAAAGGGCAGTCAGGCACTGGCAGGGGCTGCCCAGGGAGGTTTGGAGTGCCCATCCCTGGAGGTGTCCAAGGAAGGGCTGGAGGTGGCACTCGGTGCTCTGGGCTGGGGACAGGGTGGGGATCAGGCACAGCAGGGACTTGATGGTCTTGGCAGTCTTTTCCAGCCTCAGTGACTCTGGGATTCCGTGTGTTCCTCCTGGGTGGGAGAGCTGGTGCCCAGGAGGGGTCCCAGGGGATGCTGCTGGCCGGGGTGGGGCTGCCAGCCTGCTCCAGAGGGCCCCCCATGTTATGCTGGACTCTTAAGTGCCCCCGAATGGCTCTCGCTTTAGTAAAGACATTCCTATTTCACTTTAATTTCATTTTCTCGTTCTCTGTCCACATGAAATTGCAAAGCAAACCCTGTGCTCAGCGCGGGGGATCTGACATGGCTGGGAGCTGCCGGGTGCATTTGGGGTGGGGAACGGGGAACTGCGAGGAAATAGGAACTTGATTAATTGCGAGGCTTTGGGCAAAACAAAGCCGTTTCTTCTTCCTTCCACTGCATTGTGGCCACCTGGCCGCGAGCCACTGCGGCTCCAGAGACAGCCGAGAGCTGGGAGAGGCGTGCTGGGGCCAGCAGTGCAGGGCTGGGGTCCCCTGGGGACCCTCCTCTGCTGTGTGTCCCTGCTGCCCTTCCTGGGGGATTGAACCCCGAGCCCCCAGTGTGTGCTGGGCCCCCTCAGGAGACTGCAGGGAACCCCAGCTGGAAACTGGGGCTGGGGGGCAGCATCTCCCCCCGGGCTGCCCCGTGCAGCCCCCTAAAGCTCAGCCCAGACCCCAAAACTCTGGTCTTCTGCCTCATCTGGGTTTGGATGCCAAGGCCAGCCCCAAGGGGCGGATCTTCGGGCTGCCAAACAATAAATGGCATTTTTGAGGGATTAGGTAAAATCTTGTAATCAGAGCAACTCCGGAAAAGCCTTATCTAAATTGCTCTTTAAGAGGAGCAGACCTATTCCCAGCTGCAGTCCTGGGCTGGGACAGGGGGCTTTAACACCCAGAATCTGTGGTCCCAGTGGGGTGGGATGGATGGAACTGGTAGAAGAGGTGGCCTAGCTGGCCCCCAACCCTGGGTCCCCAACCCAGGATTTTGCTGCTTGAAGTGTTGCTTTCCAGGCAGGGTCAGGATATTCGATTATTTCATCTCCCCTCCCCTCGGTACCTCTGTGTGTGGCTGCCCAGGGTTTGGATCTTTCCCATCTCCACACAGGGGTCTGAGATGCTGCTGCATTGTTCCTGGGAACAGGGAAGAGCCCTGGGACACCCCTGAAGGCAGACCTGCCCATCCATGTGTCTGGGGGGCTGAGGGGTCTTGGCCATGAACTGTCCCAGCAGCTTCAAATCAGCCTGTGGCATTTGGTGCAGATTGGGGTGAAATTACCCCAAATGTGTTTCTTCTCCTGTTTGGAGTAATGGGAAATATTAAATGTTTATGAAAAAATATTGGGGACGGCACAGCAAAAATGAGGTGTCAGGTTCGGCATCCCAGAGAAATCTGGGTTTGCTGTGGAGTCTCACCGTGAGCACAGTGGAAGGTGATTGGCAGCACTGCAGGGTGGGCTGGGGCTGGGAGAGGGGAAAAGGCCAAATTTTGGGAAGAAAAGGGCAGATCCTCCAGCCATCCTGCTCTGGGGATCTGCCAGGTGCCCTGGGCATTCCCAGGAGCAGGGATGGAGCAGGAGCAGGGATGGAGAAGGAATGGAGCAGGGATAGAGCAGGAATGGAGCTGTGGTGGGGCAGGGATGGGGCAGGGACGGAGCAGGAATGGAGCAGGGATG
>VZTX01008963.1:184127-204712 GCA_013400915.1 Pardalotus punctatus | reverse complement strand
ATCCGCTCTGGCAGGCAAAAGTGCGGGGCGGTGGCAGTTTCTGGCCCCCTTCCATAGAAGCTGCTAGCACAGCCAGGGAGATGTGCACCCCAGGAACACGCCCCTTTTCCCAAATGAAAAGCTCACTCACCAAGGAAAGGAAAAACAGCACTGATCCGAAATCTTCCCGCAGCTGGCGGCTGAGAAGCTCCGCAGTTTCCCACTGCTGTCCTGTGTCGTTCAGGTGGTCAAGAGTGTCTTATCAGGGTCACCAGTCTCTCCTCCCCTCCCTACGCCTAAGCCAACTCTTTGTCTCTTACACAACAAAGGTTAATAGTCCTTAAGTATCCAGCCATTAGTAACCGAGCAGCAGGAATGGGGAAAAATTCCAGCCAACTCCCAACCTTCAACCATTGAGGTCTGGGTGGCAGAGCCCGAGGCAAGCGTCAGTGAACTGCCAACCTTTTGTGTAACAAATGCACAGGAACCTCTGGCACAGCCAGGTGAGGAACATTACAGGAGCTGAGGACTCAGCAGGGAGACTCCAGATGTCCCCGTGCAGACTGTGAGGGTGTAAAAGCCATGGGGTCCCTTTTCTGGGGGTCCCTCCTCCTCCTCAGCACCAGCTTAAGCTGTTTTTCTGTTGTTGCGCAATAATTACATTGTTTTAAGGACCCAAAGGTCTGAGACTCTGCTGTGGGAAACCTGAGGTGGAGCCAGTAAGGAAACAGGTCTGACTGTGTGAGCGTGGGGTGTGCAGGGAGCCAAGTGGGGCATCCATCACCTCCCTGGGGATGCTGCTGTGGAGGGGCTTTGGTCCCACTCAGGTGGTGCCAGTGTGGCTGACAGAGCTGCCCCTGGATACTCTGACAGCAAAGGTGCCTTAACACAGTCAAGTCTGACATAAGGAAATTACTTCCAAATGCAGATATTACAAATAAAAATCCAATACTCATCTAGGCTTATGCTACAAGGAATTTGTTTGTGAAGGTAAGAAGAATATAAAGCCCTACCCAACGTGGCTGTACTGACAAAAGACCTTACTGGAAAAACAACATTTTTTCTGAATAATAGCTTGTTTCCCCTCGGGACAGGTGAGTGGGAGACCACAGTGGCTTTGCTATATGTGTAAACTCTTTGCGTTTATAGCTATAATGCTAATATACAACATGTATGTCTCTACATTCCAGGAAAGGACTCCTTATGTAAACAAATGCAGGCTAAAGTTGAACCTTTTCTTGCTAAATTCCCTAGACTTCTTTGTTTTAAAAATCACCTTTCAGACAAAATTGGATAGGCTGTGTGCATTTCTGAATCTGTCATCCAGGCAAAATCATTTTGGCATGGCCAGAGCATTCCCTTTTGAAGGCAGTACTTTAAAATTAGCATATTCAAATGCAAGTAAGATATGTATCAATTACTGAACAGGAAATATGGGAAATATATAAGCCACCTGAGCATGCTACTTGTCCAGATTTTTAAGCTTCAGAGTAGAAGTTAATAAATCAAAACTATAAGAAAGCAATTGACCATGTTCTCTGATAGTTAAAAAGACTGATTCACATCTCTTGGAAGAGTTTAATAGTTGCCATATATCTGCCTCCAAAAATAGTGCCAGTGCTGGCATACCCCATTGCTGGCAATGCCTGTAACTGCTACTTCAGCATTTTCCTCCTCTGGTAAGCATGCTAGCCTACCTGCATGAGCCTGCCATTTGGCCTTAAACAAACTACTCCCTGGCTTTTTGGCTGGGGTACTTTGAGCATGTTATTTAAAATTTTTTACAGTCTTTCTTTTTTTTTTTTTTTCCCCTACTGACTTATCAAAAATGTTCCATATAAAAGACTGGGCTTAACGGGAACACGATTTATTCTGGCCAAGTTCTTGTCTTGGCACCATGCAGAATGCTGGGTAGCTATTGGTCTTATAGGCCCTGGGAGTGGTGACCAAGTTTATCTAGCAATTGTCTTCAATCTTCTGCCAAACAGGAAACAAGGCAAAAATGTTTTCAGAGTCTTGAAACAAAACCAGAGGCAAGAGTGTTGAAGGAGGACTGCAATGAGGAAGCAATTAGTCAGAACTGCAAGGATTGTGCATTTCAGCCAGGCATGTGTTCTTTTATTTATCTGGGTTTATAAGTGAAGACTACAAGGGGAGCCAAATTTTAAAGAACAAATTGTACATCTTTAGTATTTAAGTTCCATAAAGATGTAATTCTGCATGTCCTAAAAACACTGATCCTGGGCCAAAATAAAGTCAGTTAAAAACACTATAACAAAAAGGGAAAAAACCAAAAAGAAAGTAAAAATAGTGTGTTTTCATACCACAAAAGATCTGTAGATCATCTTAACCAAAAAAATCATGGGGGCTTTTCATATTAGATTCTAATTTCTTCCACTGTATGATTCATAGGACAGAAAGAAAATGGTACAGGATTTTAAGTATCTTTCATGAAGAATACACTAGTCTGAAATTACAATGTTTATACATGTGACTAGTGATTTATACAATTTTATAAAATGCAGCTGTGCAAAGAGCAGAACTCTGCAATAGCCCTTATCTTCCATCTGCTGGCACAAAAGATATATGTACCCTGCATATGTAAGGGGTGCCCCAAGGCAAGGTTCCAGACCAAATGCACAATTCATACAGACAGAAAGTACAGCCAGAGGCCACTTTATGAAACACATCACAAGCCCAGGTATGTCCAAAACCTTGGTTGATTGCTGGACACGTTAATATGCACCTTACAACCACCCCATGGCCTCGCTGCGGTCAGTCAGTGCAGCAGTGGTGTGGGTTAGGAAGAGAAGTCAATCCCAGTGCTGCTGTTCCAGCTTCTTCTGGCAGCACGCACAGAGCATGACATATATAAAGCCATAAGATCCTCGTTCCATGTGACTGCAATTCCATGAGCAAGGAAGACCAAGGTGTGGGAAGTTTCACCTTTTTCTTCCACTTTGGCTCTTTCTACCCAAAGCATGCCGGCTCAAGGCCATGAACTACACAAGGAGTGGGTCTTGCAGACCACCATAAAGATGAAGGGAAGCTGCTGGATTGGGCTCACCGTCATGACCACAGGCAGAATATTCCAGACATACCATATGCTGCTGGCATGTGAGATGGTGAATAATGAAGCGTGGTCTTCCTGAGCAGCCCTGAGGATCTTGCAAACATCCTGTCTTATACAGACTGTGCAAGATTTGTGTACAGGAGCTTTCTCTCCTTCTCCTGTTTCATTCTATCACATGTTTTTAACAAAATGAGACACATATAGTCTGAGCTTCAGCCCTCTGGCTAGGTGTTTGGTGTTACATAGCAATTACAAAATAGCAGGTATTTATGATGTGTGTTTATTCTTGTATATATTTTATCATATTTGCTTAATTAGGTTCTGCATTACAATTTTTCCTGTTATTACTTGCTCAAAGACAAGTGAAACCATCTAGCTTGGCTAGTGACTTTTCTTACCTGAAGGTTGGTGTTGATAAAAGTTAGATTTTCATTGCCAATACCACACTAAAATCAATGACTCATGAATACCATGTATCCATTTAGTAGAAACTTGTAAGTAAATATCACTGCTTAAACCAACAAAAAAAGAGAACAGCAGAATACAGTGTGGATGCCAAGTGCCCCACTAATTTCTCTGTATTTGTTGTCTTGAAGGTATAAAATGTTTGCCTTCTTTTACATGATTATTTACTTCGTTTATACTCATGGCATTTGATTCATTCTCTAATTCACTAGAAATAGCTTTCTTTCCATGTGTAACACAGGAGAGATGTTGGTCTTAGCTCACGTTAGAAAATGAGTAATGCCATTGCTGTTTCTCAGTGAGCTCCCAGTCCCTGTGGGTGAAATTCATCTTCACGGGTGGGGAGGAGGGGAGAGGAGGAGGATCTGCTCCAGACCTTTGCAACATTTGAGTCCACAGAACAGGGATTTAGCACAAAGCCAATATTTAAGCCTTCCAATCAGAGACTGACAAGCCATGAATCTGACAATGAGTGTCAGTCCAGAACCTTGTCCCCAAAAAGATTCAGCAGTCTGCTCCCAGCTTTCATGTTACAGATCCAAGCCTATGACTCAGATGCATGAAAGGATTTAGATCTCTGAAATAAATCATCAGCGAGACTTCAGTCAAAACATTCAAGCCTTGTGACCTCTGCCTAATCACACTGCTGAGTAAATCTTGGAGACGCCTCAGGTCTGAGGCAGGCAGTTCAATGGGTGCTTCTTGTCCAGCTCAGCATCTGTGCAGACGTGACTCAGAAAAGCCCCTGCTGAATTCACCACCAGGGAGGTCCATCAAGGCCCACGGATGCTCCCCACCTCAGTCCCAAGGTGCTGAGTTTAGGAGGCATCCACAAATCACACCAAACATACCCCAACAGCTCTTCCAATACTGTGGTCAGCCAGGAGAAAGCTGTAACAGTATGTTCATCTAACAGCAGCACACTCCGTAGGTGTCTACTGGCAGATTTTTACGTCACTCACAAAGATTAAGATACACAGCTCCTAAAATTAGTAGTTTACAATACTCTTTTTTGATACACTAAGTATTTTAGTTGGCTCCAGAAAGGATAAAAAGTGCACTAGCACTGTGAGGGCTGGCCAGAAGTTTTGTATTTCAAAATTAAATTCTGACAGAAACCACAGATCTGGATCTCCAAAAATGAGAACTTGGTTTTCTAACTGGCTGTTACAACTATCCACCAACTGAATTCTTACTCCCTGTCTCTCAAGTTTCCATCAGTCATTACAGCTTTTTTTGTAAAAATGTTGTCTTCCCTCAGCTCCACATACAAGTTACACATATAAATTAGTGAACTAAAAAGGGAGTTGAGGAATATTCACCAATAATCAAGGACACTAATAATTTACAAACAACTATTTCAGACACTGTCATAAAGAGGATGAGAAAACATCAGCCTCCGACATGTTTACATCACACAGCATTCAATATCATCATACAGACTGTACATGAAATTACCCACATTTCATGGCAACAATGAACAGTGAGATCAGCATTTCAAATATCACACGAATCATCCCTGTAATTAGTCACTAAGGAATGACTACTACACATAACAGAGTGTACTGAATAACTGATGTTCTGTAGTGCTAATGAAAAGCAAATCTATAGCTTATCTTATTATTAATACAATAATAAATCAGACACAGATCTTTCACTCACACTAAAACTGGGACTTTAAGTCAGAAACTAAAGGTCAGTTCTGTTCTCCATCACATCAGCTACTCTGAGGAGCTGTACAATTATAATCAGGAAATGCATAATTATAACTGATGGGATAATTCAATCTAATTAACCAAAATATTTTTTTGTATTCAATTAATTTGTATGCTACCAAGAAAAGCAGAAAACATGAGGTCATTTACCTGCTATTAGTCCTTTCCAAGAACTCCAGTATCTTTATGTACCAGCCTAGGACCCCCACTTTGCCATTCATTTCACATACTACGAGACCCGTCTCTTTGCAAAAGGGTTTTCTTTCTTGGTTTCAGACTATCACAATAACATTCCGACATCACAATCACATTTTAATGGCTCTATCCTCTGGATTGTAGATTTATTTGAAATTGGTAGTACAATTTAGAAACATTTTCCTCTTTAGGAAAATAGGCCCAGATTGTTTCAATGTTTTACCATTTCAGGTGCATCTTGTATATTCCTTGCCAAATTAAGGAGTAAAGATTTTCAAATTTGACTACATTTGTTGTGCATCAAGTGTAGATGTATTAAGAAGACTTCAATCTCTAAAATATTCTCTTGGAAATTTTCAAGAGTGGGGCAGACAACGTTTGATTCCACAACTCAGATTCACCAGTTACTTTTGGAAATCAAATCAACTCCTTTGTATAACCATGTTCAATAACATCAAATAAATCAAATGATGTTGCTTAAAACCAAACTGTCTCTCACCAGTTTTCCATGTGAGGACATGAGTAGGCTGTGCAGCACTGAGGAGGATGAGGGAGGCATTGGTGGGATCTTCTCAGAGACCCTGCAGTTTCAGGAGACTTGTCCCACCATGGCAGCGGAGGAGCAGGTGGGCTCTGTGCCATTTCCAGCAGTAAGTCAAGACTCTGTTGCAGATGAAGGCAGGAACCTGGTCACTGCCCACACAAGGAAGAGGGGTCCTGCTCCTCCTGAAGACAGGCAGTTTGCAAATAGTTTTGGTACCTCACACAGCAGGTATGAGGGTCTGGAACTGGGTGGAGTGCTCATGGATTCACAGAATGGTTAGGCTTGGAAGGGACCTTAAAGATCTTCCAGTTCCAACCCCCCTGCCATTGACAGCAATACCTTCCACCACACCAGTCTGCTCAGGGCCCCTTCCAACCCGGGCTTGAGTACCTCCAGGGGTGGGGCAGCCACAGCTTCTCTGGGCAATCTGTGCCAGGCCCTCATCACCCTCACAGCAAAGAGCTTCCTGCTGATCTCTGATCTAAAATGTTCTCTTTCAGTTTGAAGCCATTCCCCCTTGTTCTGTCATTCCATGTCCTCATGAACATCCTCCTCCATGTCCCTCTCCATCCTTCTTGTAGACTCCCCATAGGTACTGGAAGTCCAAAGCCTTCTCTTCTCCTCTCCAGGCTGAATAATCCCAATTTCTCAATCTTTCCTCAGAGGTGCTCCATCCCTCTGATCACGTTGGTGGCCTCCTCAGGACTCACCTTTATTTTTAAGGAAATCTATGACTAATTGTTCCATGTTCAATTCTGAGATGATTTTAACAATTAAAAAAAATGGGCAGACTTTCAAAACTTTTTAGCTTACATAACTGAGGCCAGATTTTCAGAATAGACAAGTCTCAGGCACAAAGTTCTTGGATATCCGGTCAGTCATGTTACAATGGGAATGGCTAAAGAGTCTGCATTTTCAAAAAAAAGGCCCCTAAACCATTAATTGCAATGGGAATTTAATGCACTTAGCTTCGCATATTTTCACTTCTTCAAAAGTTAAGCGCACAATACTTAGAAGCCAATAGTTTCTCTTACTTTAGCAAGGCTCACGATCCCATGATTCACAATCCTTCATGTTATAAGTCAGGAATGGGGTGGAAATGAATTTGTATTAAAGTTAGAGATGCAGGATGATGTCTGAATCATTTCCCCAAATCTTTAGTGTTTAGAAGAGTATATTTCTCATCAGTCCTATTATATATTTGCTTGATGACAATATTCCATTTATTCCACATTTATTCTACTTAAATAAGTTCACAGATGCAGTTGCACTGTAAATCATTAGTTTGATTAAAAACTGTACTTAAAAATGTTATTTAAAAACTGTTTTTCCTCTACAACTTCCCAGTGGTCTCTGAGAACTGCTATATACAGTTCTGGCAAGCACTGACTTCACAGCTGCTATGAGTTATTTATTTATGCACCATCCTACTTGGCACAATGGCTTTGATTTTGCTAAAGGCACAGTGAATGGGCACAAATCAGAATTTCCAAATTAATTCATGGCTATCAGCTGTTAATGCTAGAGGCTGAGAGCCATTGCTCAGACATCGCTCACCCTCCAGAACTGTGAAAGCCATAGAGGTCACTCAGCCTTCCTCTCTCAAATGTAACTTGGCCCTTAAGCTGAAAGAACAATCTTTGGCATCTCAGGCTCTGGGCCAACACATACCTGAGTGGACAAAAACCTCACAGAAATTACCTGAGTGGGAATTTTGGATCACGAAACATTTTCAGGGCCAGTGCCTTAACTGATCTCTCATCTACCATTTCAAAGTAGTCAGCTGATAAAACACTAAGGGCAAATCTTACAGCATGAAAACACTTCTCACTGGGAAGGTCCTGAAACTCAGCTTTCTTAAGGTGTCTGTGGGGTAATAGCTGCCACAATTCTGTGGGGCTTTCTGTCACTGGTGACCTCCACTTGTGTTTGAAGCCATAATTCCAAAACCCAGTGAGGTCCTGGGTTGTGCTGGGGAGGATGTGGTGTCCTGCAGGGGTCAGTGGCAGGACCTGTGGCAACCCTGGCTGATGTCATAGCAGTGGAGCGTTCCCAAAGTGCCTGACAGGGCACACTGTGACACCAACCTGTGCTTTGCAGCTTAGGACTTGGGGCCAGTATCAGAAAGACTTATGCAGCAGATGACACCCCTTTGCAGCCCATCCTGGTGGCAAATACAGACTGCTTCTGAGGGCTCTTGGGAGGAGTGCCTGGAAGGGTGGACAGGACATTTCCTGCTGTTACTGGCACTTGCTGTGAAAAGCAGCATGGAATATCCGTGTATGCATGCTGTAATCAAACTGGAATGTAGTTCAACCCTGAATATCACTAGAGTTACAGGTCCTGATCTATTTTGGGTCCAAAATGACAAAGAAATGTAGAATTTCATCCATTTGTAGGTTGGCCAGATACTACAGTCATGCAAACATCAAAAAGGTGTGTGGTAAATCAAGTAACTAAGCAGAGGTAGGCAGACAGAAATGTGAACTCTGAGATGCAAAACATTATGCCTATATCTGTTTTGGTTAAATGACACATCCTTCAGGATAGGATCTGCAACACTCGTGCTTTTGTGATACTGTGTAAGTAATACACTTCAGGCAATAACCACTAACTGAAGAAAAAAAGAAAAGTCACACAAAAAATTATGGCACAAGTACTGTCTTAATCCCTTTTTAAAAAAAAAAATTAAAAGCCAGGAACTAGAATATCTTGTACAAATTATGGACAACACTTCTGTTTTGCTTTTGTTTGTTACCAATACATACTGTACTACAGTGAACTGTTTGGGGTGCTTAACAAATGCATTCAGCCTGATCACATTAAATGGGCAGGTTCCTGTGAAAACTGTGTTTTTAATAATTTAAATATCATCTACCAATACTGCATTGTCCCACTGAATAATTCAGAAGTATATTAGGTTCATGTTATGAGATTTCAAACCTAATATTTGCATTTTTCAGTCACCCTTTCTAATGAAGTTTCCATAAATAATCTGATTAAGATAAATTAATCCCTGATATGATGCCTTGTGCTGATAAGTAAGTGCAGAGAGTTTGCAGGCTAGTTTAAAGTTGGGGCCATGTTAAAATGACCACTGTTTCAGTCAAATCTTTGGAATTAGATGATCACATCACACTGCTACTGAAAGCTAAACCACACCAGAAAATGTGGTGTCCACTTTGGGCTCTTCATTTCCACTTTGAGGGAGACTTGCCAAGGGAGTAAAAGAGAGCATAGCTGGATTTTGATACCTTCTAGAGATTTTGAATAACTAAACAGTGCTCTGCTACCAGCCTGCCTACCCCCACACCAGGAGCTTCCAACACTAGGGACTTGGAAACAGCTAAGACAGTTCTCCTTTCTCCTGCCTTGATTTTCCCCACTGTCAGTCAGACCGGACTCCTGCCCAAACACTACCCCCTCCTAACATCAAAATCAGATCAGTTTAGCTCTCACCCTTAGAAATATTTACACACAGACACTTTCTGTCCTTGTTCATAGAAGCATTGATGAGAGGCTTGCCAATACCCCACTTTTTGGCTGGCAGCTGTCAGACTCACAGGGCCAGGCACAAGCAGCCAGCTGTTCCTCGACTCTAAATTGTTCATGAACCTGATGCTCAGCCCCTCACTTGCTCACTCATGATCTGTATGCCCAAGCTTCCTTCTGGCAGGCAGTTCACCTCCTGTTTTCAGTGGCTGCTCTCTGCTATTGATTCTTCCCTAAGTTATTGCTTGTTTGGCATCACTTGTCCACTGTTCCACCATACTTGCACAACTTTGCCTCTTCCTTCTTCCTCCTAGAGGCTTGCACTATCTCTTGCCTTCTTTATTGTATCTTCGTCCTCCTTACCTCATGCCTGTTGCAGTTCCTTGTTCTCTTTCTCAGAGCACTCTTTCCACCATCTCTCCTGTTCTTCCTCTCTATTCCAAGCAAGCTTTTCTTGCCTTCCCCTGGCCAATTGCTTACTCAGCCTCTGGCACAGTTTCCCACCTTATTGCCATCTCTGCTCTTTGATGGTTTGCTGCTGGATGCTCACTTCTATATTCATGTTTCTCTTCCTCCTCCACATCTTCACACATTTCAAGAAGTCACCTACAGTATCTGGCTGTCACCACTTGGTGCAGACCCCTGCAATTAATACAACCCCATTTCTGTGCTGGTCTTTCCTCTTCTCCTTCATGCTGCCCATTAACATGCCTAAGAAAAAGTAGCTGGAGAATCAGGTTTCTCTTTTCCTGTTCAATTCACTTCAAACTGTTCCTTCATGCTCCTATACATCATATGTGAGTAATTTTCTCCTCAAATCTGGCTCTTCTAAGTCAAAAACCTTTTGCTGTGCTTCTCAAGCTGTTATTAAACATTTCTTCTATGAAGACTTTCCCTGTCCCCTCCAATGTTCTTTTTTCTTCTAGTTGGATGTGTCTGATGTGAGTAGATTGAATTTGCTTGTAAAGTCCTGAGGGATGTTCCTGACATGCTCTACGTTTATTTACTGTCTTGTATACTTAGGTCACAGTACTGTTTGGGACTGATGTGCACTTCTAAATGACAAATAAATACAAGTTATAAGATTGAGTTCCACTGCAGTCTGCAAATATTTTGCTGGTTTATCTAATGCTGATTAGCAATTAAAAGTCAGGTTTGACTCTGGATAGTCCTCCTCTACTCTTTCTGTCATTGTAAATTTCTCTTCCAGCAGCAAGTCTGAGAAATGCCAAAACCAGTGTGATAGGAAGAGTACAAAGAGAGAGCTGCAGAATCCTAACGGAATGAATTAACAAATTAAAACAAACAAGCAACCAAAACCTAACAAACAAAAAAGCAAACAAACAAAAAACCCAAAACAAAACAAAAAACCCCAAACACAGGAGGGAAAGCATGCACTTGGCAGGTGCATGCACTTGGTGGCCACATCTAAGATCAAAGACTCAGGCTTACTGCATTCACTGAAAATGAATCTTGCATTTTCCAGAAGCTCAAGGCAAACTCCTGGGCCCATTCCAGGCCAAGGAGTTACCTAATTTCTGAAAACTTTTCCTCTCTGTCAAAGAGAAAACATTTGACCCAGTGAGGCTGGTAGAAGCCTCTTCTCTAGTTAAAGTACAAAAAAGCTCACAGAAGTCACCCTCATGGCAATATACTACGGCAATATATTTCTATCCATCTCCTGAGGCCTTCAGAAAAACTAAAAATTAAAAATTAAAAAAAAAAAAGGACTGTTTCTGCTAAGTTTTTCATTAATTATGAAAGCTGTATCTTATTTTTCCCCATTATGTGTTAGCTGAATTTGGGGAAAGAGTATCATGTTTCTGAAACACCTCATTTAGGGTGAAGGGAGCAACATATTTGAAAAAAAAAAAGTTCTAGAAAATTAATGCAGTACCTGGAAATTTTGTTTAACTAGGCTTTGACCCACAAAAAGCTGTGGGTCATAGCAAATGACAGTACATCTCCTCCTGGTCTTCTTCTTTCTCATTTGCAACCCACAATTGTACTGGGACTAGAGCAGAAGATGCTGTTAAGATGTATACTGGCTGTCCTTGAACCTTATTGCACATAGTAAATCTATAGCTGTGTCAGGTGTCCTTGCTTGAGGATAATAATTTAAATAGTCAGAATAGCAGGGAACAAAATTTAATCTAGGGTAGAAATTAATGTAGGGGAAGGACAGGAAGATTTTTTTTCCCATTATTTACCTCTGCAGCCAATATAAAATCATTGGTTTCTACCTTGCCATTTGTGGCTTTTCTGAAGCCACCTAAATTGTCAGAGGTTATTGCTTCAACAAAGTCTCTAATCTGCACCTGCATTATTCATTTGTTCTTGTTGACTTACAGAATTTTATTTCATATACACTTATAAATGTGCGCTTGCATTACAATTGTAATATCGATTGAAAGGCATTTTAAGAACCACTCAGCATGTACTCCACTAAGTTGGCAGCAGCCATCTCTACACAAAATGCCTCTTCCAGCCTAATTTCAACAATCCCACTCTTAACAACAGCTTTCCTAGTGGGGAGCAAACATCTGCAGATGCATTTGAGTACCTATACAACTGTAACCACAAGCTAGAATAAATCTTCCTTCTTCTTACAAAGGTAGCCAGCAGTGATTACTATCTATTGCAAATTGCTACACTTAAATTTTACTCTTTTTTTATAATGTGCTTCTGCAATCCTTGCTGCAGTTTGAGTGTGAAAACAGGAGTGTGACTGTGCTTGTGTCTGCCACCAAAATATCAGAACAGCCCACATCCTGGCCCCAGAACAATCACACCTGCAGCTTTCTATAATGTGCAAAGAATTTTCCTAAGCCACAATGAAGAATTCATTTTGCATTTTTCTCTCTCTTCATTGCATCTCAGTTGTTTGTTTGGTCTGCATTCTGCATGCAGTATGTTCAACACCATTTACAGAGAGAAAAGTTATTTACCATCAGGGAAGGGAATGTTTGCATGTTTGGGGCACGCTGAAGTATGTGGTTAGGTGCAAGGGAGGTAGGTATGCTTCAGTGCTGCTTGGGATGGAAGCAGGTAGAATTACAGAAAGTACAAGGGTAAAAAAGCTGACGTGACCTTTTGAGAACCACGTGTAATGTTACACTATCAGAGTGCAATATAATGCGTACAGACAAATGGAAGAAGAATTTTAACATGGCCTGTTCCTGAGACAGTTGCCAAACAGGCTGAGTAAAATCTGCCCACAAAAAAGCATGAGATAATGCAGCCATAGGTTAGCCTGAATGACTGTATCACAATTAAATCATAATTATTTGAGAAGCATTACAGCAAAAGCAATATACCAAGAACTGCCTCAGTATAGCATGAGCTTGTTGCTAATACAGATCACATTCCAAATCCACTTCAGTCTGTGGAACATGGCCAAGTGGAAGAGTATCTGCTATGAGCTCATCATCCTGGGGGAAAGGGGATGGGCTGCAGGAAGCCAACCACACCGAATGGCCAGTGGTGACCGGGTGAGCCTCCTTCTCACTCAGCCAGTGGCACCCAGTGGCTTAAGGTCAGCTACCATCTCTACACAGAGATGACTTCTACACAGAGACATTAATCAGAGGGTTTACAATCACTTTCTGCCTCTAGCTTTCCTTCACTTGTCTCACTTTTTCTTTCTGGAATTAACTCTTCTGAGGGTACTCAGTGCTTAAATCACCCTTCGCCCTACTCTCTTGCAATGTCAACGATCATGGATTGTTTATTAATCTCAGAATTTCCAGAAGTGTTTCTAGAAATTAGGGGCACCTAATTTTTAACTTCCCAAGGCTTTCCTCTTTCCACTCTTCTCGGTGACTTCTGAACCCAAGAAATACACACCCCTCTACATCTCAGCACATAAACTGCACTGAGAAAAATGAGAGATCTATTTATTCATCCTAGTCAGCTGCAAAGGAGTTTGTGTACAGGTTCAGTTTTCAGGGAGCTGCAACTGATGAAGCCTTGCCATTTGTACAGTTGCCTCCTTTTTTCTTCCACCTTCAACTCATCTGTCACTGACTGCGTAGGTAAACATAACTAGTTTCTTCCAGTTTACAGTGAAATACACTTCATTTCAAAGCCTGGCTTTTTTTTTTATTATTATTTTTTTATTTTTTTATGATGTGCTGCAGAATATTGCACCATTGCTTACTGCAGTATTAATAATTCTTGTCCCCAGGCAGCATATCCTGAAAGATTTCTCCCACACCACATGGTTGCTGAGGCAATTGCAGTTATTTCACTGTGTAAAGCTTGGCATCTGGGTCCAGGAGCCTGATAACCAGAGGGCCAGTTCCTGCTGAATCCCCTGGCAGTCTTGAATAAACCTTTTAAGAGCTGAGACTATGGAATTAGTGAATTGGTAATTTGTGCTTAAGCTGAAAAAACTTGTGCAATCTGAAATTTAGACAAATTCTCCTACTGCACCTGTGAGTTTACATTTCATGGGTTTCATTAAAATTTTGGGTTTACACAAGTTCTTTGGTCTGGTTTTATGAAACTAATTGTGCTTTCAGCCACTGACTGAACCTATGTGAATGACACCCTGTTTTATCAACTGGAAAAATTCCCCTTTTGCTCTATCTGTCATTTTTGCTGTTAGGTCCTTATGTGAGACACCTGCATGTGTCATCCTGCTTCTCCCACTCATGCACAGATCTGTGATAAGAGGAGCAGCTAATAACACCATAGCCTGACATTTCTTGGCTAGGGTATAAAAGTTGGTTTCTTCACTAGATACCAAAAAGATGTACCTATAAACCTCAAAGGGCTACTGTTGTCTCTGGATCCTTGGGTTTACTCATGCTCTGTATGTCACAGGACTGGAGCTAGAGGGGGGTCAGCCAACCCTAGAGCCATTCTAGCTCTGTGCCCAGGGCGGATCAGCATTACTGCTGATCTTAAATTATACAGAGTTTTAACAGCTGCTGTGCAGCTTTCCAAGTAGCAGGGAGCTGCTGGAATGCTGCAGCCTTTTCCCATGATGTGCCTTCCATCCAGAAGCAGTCAAAAGACAAGACCCAGGTGAAACTACCTTTTACCAGCCATGCAGCAATCTGAGCACTCAGGAACAGAACCGGTACCTGAAATTTAGTTTGTACTGGACTACCTACAAAAAATTTCTGGTCTATTAGATTATACAGTTCCCAGTGCTTTGCCACCATTACTCACAAGTGACCTCACTGACCATCCAGAAAGAGTTCTAGGTCAGATGTAATTCTGCCCTGTTATTATATTTTATGCATCATTACTTTCTCTTGGTTTTGTAATGTTACATGGGTTTTTCTTACCAAGGTGAATCTCCATAAGAAGCAGCAAAAAGAAAGACAATACCAAACTGTGTTAGGCCAGATCCTGTCAACATCATAATCCATCCCTGAGAAGTGCAACACCCGCCTGCACTACAGCACAGAAATGCTTTTCTTTCATTATAGCTGATTGTGTTTGGTCAATTAAATTAACGCACACAATAGTTCTGCCTAAATCAGGGCTTTCAGCTTTGTTTGCACAGGCAAAAGGAAACCTCAACCCTTTCAACACATCCAAGAACTACCCATTCAAGCAGAATGTCCCAAAAGCAAACATTCTCGAAAGGGAAACCAGAATTTAAAACCTGATAAACCTTCAAGTTTCAATGCAATCTGTTTTGTGGTCCCATTGTTTCAGCAGAAATTGCTCCAATATGCAGTCTAGACAGTAGCCTTGACAGACTTATCTTTTATTCATGGAAGACATAGAGAGAGCAGGAAAGAGAGATGATCTGGCTGTTGCAGATTTCATTGTACACCTACTACTCACTCGCTGCTGTTTTGCTGACATCAGTGTGTTTTGTCCTTTTGCATCTATTATCCATCACCATATGTCCTCTGTTCACAAACATGATCCTCAGGGAATCAAATAGCAAAGCACTCTAAATATCAGATATTCAGATTTGTAAATTATCTGTCCCTTACACCATACACACACTCACTGTGTGCATGTCCCCACTACTGGACAGAAGCAGGTTTTCACTGAAGTTTTAGACCGCTTTTCCACAGACCATGGGGACAGGGCTTTAGGTCAGTCTACCTTTGTTTCATTTGAGCATCATGATGTCAGTCCTGCACAATGCTGATGCAGACAGCACTCAGACTGCACAATTCAGATGCTAAAAGTCTTCCACAGCCTTCTCCTTGTGCTAGGGTGAGAAGGGGAGCATCTTGTACATCCTACAGGCCACAGGAGGAAATTGAGGCCAAGCCATGCCTTGAAATCCTTCTGTCCTCTCCTTCACTCCTCCACTGGCCAAGGACTAACTGCTCTGCAGAGGAAAGCTGAGGAGCAGAAGAACAGGGCTCTGACCTGAGCAGGGGGAACACACCTTGGCGATGCACCAGCAGCCTGCAGTTGTCCGAGTGCCACGTCCTCCTGTCTACCTCAAGACACCCTTGCACAGAGCAGGAGGAAATGGAGGAAAAGCAGAGAGATGAATTCTTCTGTGACTGCGGGCATGCAGCCTGGAGCTATTTCAAGTTTCCCCTGCTTTAACTGGATGCATCATGCACCCTCATTGGTCTTCTCATTGCACTTCTCATTGGTCTGGTTCCTAGGCTTAAAAAAATCCCAGCTCTGCTGGGTAGCCATGACTTCTAGCAGAGAAGTGATATTTTTGAAACAGAAGGCAAGGAGATTCCAAGGGAAAAACAGGATGCCTGATTGTGCACCTCAGGGAGAGACTGAGTAATGCCAGGTGGCAGTAAACCTCCGCTCACTGCTGAGAGAGACAACTGTGGACAGGGGTGGAAGGTGGGAAAATGACTGGAAATACCGAAGACAGTGGAATATAAATAATTTTGTATTCTTCCACTGCATGCCACACTAGAGATTATTTTCCAGTTGCTACATTCGCAGGCGTTAGACAATCAAGAAATTCAACCTTCTGTCCCTTTTAACATCTTACACTTTTGGCAGCTCACAGCAGTTCATTTGGCAGGCGCGTGCACCAAATGTGCCTTTCAGTCTTGTAACAGATGGAGTATATTACACACAGGACTGCATGCCTCACGTACAATATCTAACACTTAAACTAGGAAAGGACATCCAACAGATCCCACTGACCACAAAATTACTTCCATAACACTGAAGGGAAGAATTCTGTAAATGAGTTAGAAGCAAATATTCTCTCTACATGGTAAATAAATGTGTTACGCCTGACTCCACAGCCTTTGTTTTCATAGATGCAAACAATTTATTCTTGTATTCATATTTTACTTTGGATATGTCTCACCTGAAATCTAAACCTAAATAATCAAATATCTTCTAATCTGTTTACTTTTGTGGTAAAACTCTTTCAGAAAGAATGAGTACCAGATCATTTTGCTAGCTGTTTGTTTTTAGTGCCTTCTTTGTTATATGGTAATAAATCCCAGAATAAGATATTAACCATACAGGATTATCAGGGATCATAGGCTTTTGATTAATTTACAGATTAAAATGTTTTACTGAATTCATTTGTCAAATCTAAAGGTACTGTAACTTCAAGTAATTTTCAGAAATGCTCCTAGCAGATTTTTGTTTCCTAAGGGCCCACAGCAGATAGGCTGATGAAGCTAAAGAAGGCACCTCTTAAAACATGGCAGCTACCAGGTGCATGGAAAGAACAGCCAGAGGGCAGAATAGAAAAAATAACAGAAGGGCAAAATACTAAAATATAAACACTGATGGTTTTATTATTTATATATTCAGAAACTGAGGGAGAGATTCACACAGTTGTGAATCACACAGCAAGTCAGAAACTATCAGTGAATGTTTAATATATATTAAATACATGTGCTAAATTATACAGAATATTATATAACATATACTAAACACTTATGGGTGCTTTCTAACTTGTGGTGTGATTTGAGATGAGATAGTCACTCACTTCTTCGATTTCAGAATCTGTCAGATGGGGATAAAACTATTTGTTGTTATCAGTGGTCTAGCCTGAGGATGTCCTGGAATTTGAATAGCAGTCATCATGTGTACAGTGTTACAGTTTTTATCACTGAATTATAGATAGTGCTGTCAGTACTTCAGCAACTCAAACACCAACATGAGCCATGGACAGAAAATCCTACCTTATTCACTGCAGAGCTGTACTTAAGAAATAGATTGTGGGACCATTTTCTCCTCTGTGATCGACATTGTCTCATCTAGGGCAGGGTCAACTGCAGAGACAAAGAAATTAAGTGTACCATGGATGCTGCAGTGGTAGTTGCTACTCAACATGGCTTATCAGAAACCACATGAAACTTCATCTCCTCCCTTCACTAATCTTGAAGAGTTTAATTTCTGCAATTTTTTATACATGTATATATGACTAGCTGTTTATTGATATACATCCTGACATGAAATAAGTCTGGTATAAAGCAAAACATAACACTTCATTTGTGGACATAGCAATGCACTGTTTGGTCATTCTGAAACTAACTATCTGGAGGATAACTGCATATCCAATTAGACAGTAACTATACATATATGAACAGAATTGCAGTTCAGAAAGTTTAAAAAAAACAATTGACTGTATTTGTTCTCATTTTATGGAAGATAACAACATTAGCTTTGCAAGAAAACCTCCAGGGCCAAATACTTTTCTTCAAAAAATTCATTTCCTGCTGCCACGGAAACAGTTTTAAACTGAGCAAAGCTGAGGTACAAAGTTAATTTTGACTGAATTCTTTCATTCCAAAAATTATCCAGACCATGGAGACAAGATAACAGACAAGGGTAAGGAACAACTCCTAATTCATGGAGAGTAAGAATTTACAAAGAGGAATACTCCTGTATTCAGCCAAGCCTTATCTCTTTGCTCCAAGTACAGATGGGTTTTATTATGGCAGAGACAAGAGCCAATAAAGCAAGTTCACAAATTTCTGTATAATACAAAACAATGCTGTTTACAACAGCAGTGTATAGATGTGTTACTTCAGTATAAAAGTATAACTAGCAATTTCAGGCACAAAAATTTAATCTTGCTTGAGAATTCAGTTGCACATATAAAACAAGATAAAACAGAGCAGGTAAAAAAAGAGGAATAAAAACCACATCAAAGTGGCTGTGACCAGTCCAAGCCTTCTCCTCTCACACTGGCACATGTGAACCTTCTTGGTTCTGCCATGCTATTGAATCTAGACAAAGTATTGTACCCCACAGGCCCAGGCTGCTCTCCAGGACAGGACTCTTGACTGTAGAGCAGCATTGGTAAAGTGTTGAGGACTGGGGCCTCATGGGGTTTTATAATGTTAATAATGATTGTATGGACAGAGGCACTGATGAAAATGCACTCTGCAGAGGCAGAGCTGTGCTACCAGCAAAAATACTGCACCAGATAAATTATCAAGCCTGAGTTGCCTGAGTTCTTTGCCTCCACAGGGGCATTAGCATTCATATATTTAGTTTAGCTGACCTTCGTTCACTATTTATGTGTAAGACATCAGTCAGTTTAAGTGATGCCCCGCTGTGCTCTGAGGTGACCTAAGCATACAGATTTCCTTAGACCTGACTCCAGAAATAAAAGTATAAATACGTGGAATGCATAGAGAGAGGTAGGTGTAGAACTTGTGTGCACAGTTCAGGACTTAAAACCATGACTTGGCAAGACATGAGGCAGATCATCTCAAGAACCCACGGGATACTGTGTTGTGCATGTACTGTGCTAAACACTCTGACTCATGGATATTGTCAGTGTTCAATGACAGATGTCACAGATTGAAAATTGATGATTCTCTGTTATCACCTACCAAGCAATAGTGTCAAAAAAGGCAGCATATGCCACTTTAGCAGCAGCAGTTCACATCCAGAACTTTGATTTGACCTGGTAAGAATTTGGGGTGCTAACACTTGTGGTACAGGACAGTCCCTGGCAAGATTTCTGATGGAAACTGCAGCAGTGAAAACCTAAGTAAGAGCTCAGATAGCCATATTCCTACTGTTGAACCCATCTTAGAATGCTGTCAGGGCTGGTTTGCAGGTAAACATGTAAATATCCACTCAAATTATCCCAAAGACATGTATAAAGGACACCTTTCCAACATCTATGCTCCTGAATTTTGTTTCTTGTACACTGAACACAAACCTACAGTGTAGATTTGCTGTGGGATTATTATTGGGATGTAGACTGGAATATGACCATTGAAACAAGCAAGCATCTTAAAAAAACCCCCAGCCATAAAAATATCAAATCAAAATAACAACAAAACCAAACACAACATCAACTAAACTGCATAGGTTTTAGTCAATTTTTACTCAGTCACCAAAGCTGTGTAAAAATAGCAATTAGATACCTATACAGCAAGCATGAACACAGTATAAATATTTTTGTTTATGTATTCTGAGTGTCTCAACCATCACTCAGAAAGATTATTAAGATAATAAAAATATCTCAGCATTAGGATTTGTATTAATCCTGAAGGCTTCTGCTAAAACTGTGTACAGGGGTTAGGCAACTACAAGTTTGAACTAGATCATATCAAATGACACCTGCTTACAATCTGTTATTTCACTCTTTTTTGCTCTCCCTTCCATTTGATTTAAAACACATTTTTAATACAGGTTCCATCAATGACACATTCTCAAAGAACATTTCCCATGATATAGAAGGTTTCCACATGGATGAAAGTAATGAAAAAGTCTTTTATTTCCAGTTTTGATGAAATTCTCAAAAACCGGTGTAGTGGCTATGCAGGTTTCTAAAAACAAATAATTCGAATTCTCCAGGCCCTAGACAGGTTATGTCTTGGCAGGCTTCCATTTCATCTTTCCAGATATTTGATAGAATTTGTGTGACTTTCTGACAGCAAAACTCAGTGTTGTTGCAAACTATTATTCCACTATAGCCCTGCTTCATGCTCATCTATCTGCTCAGCCACCCTTCATCTGATGTGGGTAGGGATTTTAAGACCAACTGCAGCTGCTTCAACAGTGATTACTTGTTTCAGTTTTGAAGACAGGTGTCCACTAAGGAAGGCGTAAACCTCTCTTAAAACCCACAAATGTGAACCCCCTTCCCTCCAAATTATTATAACTTTGGAATCAAGGGCTTTCAGGCAAAGATATGGGGAAAGGAATAACAGTTCTTTACTAGTATCTATGGCAA
>VZTX01008963.1:164593-183906 GCA_013400915.1 Pardalotus punctatus | reverse complement strand
CCCTTGTGCAGAAAACTGCCGGCACAGTCAGGAGGATGTGCCCTCTAGGAACGTCCCCTTCCCAGACAAAAGCTCACTAACCAATGAGAAGAAAAACAGCGCAGATCTGAAAAAACCTTTTCTGCCGCTGTAGCTGAGGAGCCCGTAGTGCCCCCTGCTGCCTCCTCTGTAGCCGATGGTTGTGTGCCGTATCTGATGACCACCCCTGCTCTTCCCTCCCCACGCCCAGCTAGCTCTTTGTCTCTTACAAAAGAAGTTAATAGTCCTTAAGTATCCAGCCATTAGTAACCTAGCACCCAGGATGGGGAAAAATTCCACACCACTCAACCTCCAACATTACTGCAGTTCACAAACTGCAATATGAGTTGAACATGGACCAAATTTTATACTGCTGCTGTGATGGTCTGGAAACAACAGTGGCCAAAGTGGCTTCACTGGTCATCATCCAGATGTTAGCCATAAAGATGGTGATCTCCAGGAGGGAAAAGCTGGGAAAAAGTGGGTGAGAATATGCCTTCAACACTGGGACTCACACTTGCTGCTCCAGCCCCTTATGAAAAACTCACCAATTCAATTGAATTCCATTCCCACTTGGCAGTAATACTTTCTTGCATTTTTATGCTTCTTTATCTTGCTAAAAATACCGTTGCTATTTTCCCAATTGGTTAAGATAATCATATTGCTTCAATAGCCAAGGCAGCTCCTTCCCATCTAAGTCTGGTCATGGTCCTAGGACACAGATTTTGAGCTTAGACCTCTCTGTTGTTATCTGTACCTTACCTTATTGTACTGCAGTGGGATCTAAATGAGGTCTCCTCTTCCAGACTTGAAAAGGTGACAATGGATTTGATTTTCAATCACACCATTTCCTGAGAGTGTGTGGTCACTGACACTCTTTGACCTTAATAAATCGTCTGTTGGATTCTGGGTGACATTTAGGAGCATAAGCTCTGATCTGAATAGTGTAAGAACTCCCTGTTTGGAAAAATGACTCTTTCCTCATGGGATAGTGTTAATGCATCTGCCAAAGATGCTGCTCCACCTGGAAGTCTGAAAAATAAAAGAAAGACAGTGATGGCAGACATTTCCTTCTATGGCCTAAGGTCCAGGACATCTTCATCTTTCAACAACACCTGCCTGGGATTTTTTAGACCAGTGCAATGGGTATCATTAGACACTGAATTTAATCTCATTGAATTTGATTCAGACATCTCCCCTCACTGAAGAGGCAAAGGAATTATGTTGCTATAGGTAAAAAGGATTTTATATGTTTTTATTTGAAGCTTGAAGGGATGCTGGGCACTTAAACTAGAAAAACAGTGAGATGCTGATAGAGCAAGACAAAAATCAGATTTGTTAGGGCATAGAAAGAGGAACCAAACTAGGTTCAGTCCTAAACTAAAAGACTATGAGGAGGATATTATGTGATTTCTCCTCAGCTCAAAAATCCCCCAAATTTTCTGTGTTATTGCAAACAAACAAACCAGAACAAACTAACCCAGCTCACTGCTTAGTCTCTTTTCCTCACTGGAATATCCTTAAAAGCCCCAAATGTTTTCTAGTCACTTGGACCAAAAGGAAGACAATTATCTGTGCTAGGTCTTTCAGGAAGAAAGAGAATTTGTGTGGGTAGATCTATTCCCTGCTGTTCTACATTTGTTCGTGATTCTGATGGGTGTATTATGGTTAATTAAGTTTTACATAATTTGTTATTTAAATAATTGCTAAATCATTTAATTCTCAAGTAATTGTAGGGTCTAGATCTGGAAATGGGTGGAAAAAAGAAACAATTTTAGTCAAGTGTTTTACTTTTCTCCCATTCTCTTTCTCTTTCTTCCCCACCTCTCAGGAGATGGGTGGCATTCCATAACTTGACCCCAATTATACCTTTTCTTGAATTATCTGACTTTTCCATCTCTTTTACTATAATGAACACCTAATCATTACTTGGAAACAGCTGGAAGCTCTGTAAAAAAGAAAAGCAGGGAGGAAATTAACAAGACAGCATGTTTTATAGTCCATCCAAAAGACCAAAAGCTTTCTCTCTTCAACACACCTCCACATAAGACTGTTTTGTAAATTAATTCAGGGTCCAAATTCAAAGAAAAAATAAATCAAACATAATTAAAAGAACTTCACAGACAAAGCTTGAAAGTTATTTTAGTTTTCTGCATTGCCCATTATTGACTCTTACCTGACCTGTTTGAAACGGAACATCTTTGTTTAAAAATAAATAAAATTGCCACTATCAAAATGATCCTTTGATTCCTCTCCATCAATCTTATCTCCCCACATGGTGGTTTGGCCACCTGTTTAGTGTCAGAAAAAGAGCCTCTTCCTTTCTTTTAGGAGGGCAGAGCCAAGGATGTAATTACTATAGATGGTACAAGGAACACAATTATCTTACACTGTCCAGCTTTCATTTTTCATTATAAACTTTGTTCTCCGTACCTTATTCTTCTGGGTAATTTCATGGTTTCTGGATTTTAAGGGGGAATGAAACTAGAATTCCATCACAGGCGTTGTTGACTGATAGAGAATGAAATCTATTTTTAGAGCTAGTTAACTAATAAGAAGTTTAATTGTTTATCACTAATGTTCCTAGACTCAGATGTTGTGATAATTGCAATGGATGGTCTGAAGTGCAATAAACAGATGATAAGACATAAAATGTGACACTGATGTAGTTTAAGTTTTACTTCAGTACATTCTACCTACTTATAGAAAAAAAATGAAAACTTAAAATCTCAAAAATTAAGCTTTACTTCAAAGATATCCACTATTGATGGAATTAGGTTGAGTCCAGAGTTCCACTTAAATCACTTGCTCTTCACCACTAATACAAGAAAAAGGATTTCAAAAACACAAAACCCATAGAAAGTGATTAGCACTTGGGATTTCTTTTTATATCTCTGTCCCTTCATCTTGTACACATTTATCCTTTATGTTGGAGGTTGAGTGGTGTGGAATTTTTCCCCATCCTGGGTGCTAGGTTACTAATGGCTGGATACTTAAGGACTATTAACTTCTTTTGTAAGAGACAAAGAGCTAGCTGGGCGTGGGGAGCGAAGAGCAGGGGTGGTCATCAGATATGGCACACAACCATNTGACTCTGGGCACTTCAGCACTGCTGCACCCACAGAGCTGACCGCGCCACAGCGCCCCCTGCAGCTGCGCGGGAGTCATCGCACCCGCCCTGCCCGGCCGGGAGCCCGACAGCGCCCCTGCCGGCTGGGACCGGAACTGCACCGAACGGGAAAAGCGCTTGGCAGCCCAGAGACTTCTGTCACCGCATCTTCTGGTTTTTGTTTGTTTGTTTGTTATTGCTACTGTTGTTATTGATTGTTTGCCTTGCCATAGATACTAGTAAAGAACTGTTATTCCTTTCCCCATATCTTTGCCTGAAAGCCCTTGATTCCAAAGTTATAATAATTCAGAGGGAACGGGGTTCACATTTGTGGGTTTTAAGAGAGGTTTACACCTTCCTTAGTGGACACCTGTCTTCAAACTAAGACACTTTACTTAAGTGGAATCACTTAACTTGTCCCTGGATGTTGTCTGGTCTAAACTCTTACCCAAAGCAGGTCTCCAAGGAGCCTCCAAGCTGAACTAGGTTGCTCAGTGTCTGGCCTACAATGAGGAATCTCCAGGGATAAACATTGAGCATTTTCATGGGGCACCTGTGCTAGTGTTTAATCACTCCTACAGTCAACAGCTTTTTGCCTTAGAATCTCTTTTGCTGCAAGCTGGGACTGTTGTCTTTTGTCCTTCAAGATCAAACCCCCGGGGGCAGTAGAGTTTCATCTTGTAAACAGCCCCCATTTTGCAGCTGAAGGCTTAAGTCTTCTGAAAATTGAACCAAACAAACCCATCGCCCTCAGTCAGAATATGTCACGTGTTCAAAGCACCTACTGTTGACCACACTTGAGTTTTGGAAAGATCTTTCCTGTACTGGGGTCCCAAAATGGGATACGGTACTCCAGATGTGGGCTCAAAAGTGCATAAAATGACGGCAGTAATCACTGGTAGATGAATTCTGGCTAATGAAGCCCATGTTTCATACCCAATGTCCACCTTACTCATCATGCTGCTAGTACTTAATATTTGTCTCTACAGGCACATGGGTTCCAAACAGGCCAAAATTTTGTTTTTGCATAAAGCCCAGTTGAAATAAAATCTATGCTATCACTCCTTTAAAAAGATCATTAAACAAATGTTAAAGATAATACCTCCGCTGAGGTTGTCTGATGAGCAGAATAAATGTCAATATGCAAATCTAATATCATAAACACTTAAGCCATGAAACATGGAAGTCTTGTTATTTCAAAAGGCTCTTCTAACCTCAAGCCTCCAACCCCTCACAGTAGGCATAAAACAATGGTTAGTTCCAAAATAGCCTGGGGTTAGAAACTAAATCAAGCACTGGACTTTACACTAGTTTAATGATGCTATTTTGCTGCTGTTACTCTGAAATACTATTTTACTCTGAACAAACACTGGTAAATAGGACACTGATTTTAGCTAGCAGTTTGAAAAGTGTAGTACACCATGGGACATTTCTTTTGGTCTGCTCAGGTAACTGTACATACGGCTCACTGTGGTAACCTCTTTTTATTAAAAGAGCTGGTGTCCTATTGAGTACTCCTATCTACACAAAACTGAAGTATTAACTTCAAGATATTTCACAAAGTTGTTCTCTTCTTGCACAAATAAGTTCTACAACTAACTAAGAAACAGTGGAGAACCAATTCTTCCTTTCTTTCTTACAAGTGCACTGGATTCCTTTTACTAAACAGAGCTTTTATACAGTCTATTTAAACATGTTGCTAGTCTTCTGAACAAGTAAAGAGCTTGGAGAAGATAATTTTCTTTAACTCGCTTTACACTACCTTTTCTTAAGCATAAACTACTTGTCTTCTAAGCGAGGTCTCTCAAACATCAGGTTCCGAAAAAGGAAAATTGTTTATTTTGTTTGTGCTACAAGAGTTTTCAGGATCTGAAATGCTGTCTGAATGAGATCTTTTTCAGACAATGTTTTTTCAAAGTCTGTCTAGGCACAAACAGTGACTTTGACAAAGCTCACAATAATGTAGGGATTGAACTAGTAGTTTCACAGATCATCTGCCAAAAGATTAGAGAGAATCAATAAGCAATTACTTGTATGATTCGGAAGTCAAGCCAGATCTTGCTGTGGTAAGAAAGTACAGCCACAAAATGAAGGATATACAAGATTTTTACATAAGAAGGCAAGTTCTATTAACGTTTATATCAACTGAAACTACACAATTATTTGTCTCAATCTTGGTGCAGGAACAAAGTGAACAAACAGCTGTTCATCGATGCAGATAAAGCCCGTATCATGAAAGGCACATCAGAGAGAGAAAAGACAGTCCTTGACATTAACTTCTGTTTCTCAATCAGCATCTCCATTTCCATCTCTTGAAGTTTGACTCTTCAAGCCTGGCACTGTTAGCCCTGCAACCCCATGTTCAGAAATATTGCCAAAAAATGTTAGAGACATACTTCAACAAGAAAAAAACAAAACAAAAGAAAACAACAAAATCACAAAGCTTTTGCTGGTATATACAAGTAAATTTGTATATAAAGTTGCAGCTCTGCTAGGAAAATCTCTTGACTCAGCCAAACTCATGAACACTATACAAGAAAAATCTTTCTGTAGGACCTGAGTCCTGCTTCCAGAATACCTTATACAGGAACAGGAACTACTAAAACCAACCCATTTCCCAGGAGTTTGAAATTGCTGGCAAGGCAGTCAGGCTACTGGTGGCCAGAGAAACGCAGCTGCTTGTCAGCCACACTTCATCAGAGCAGCATTAATTTACACATTTACACCAGCGAGTTGGTACACTCAAATGTCAACATCAAGGAACAGCCCTAGGGAAAAAACATTTCAAAAATTAATGTAACAGCATACAGAGGGGAAGAAAAAACAGTATGAATAGGGGGGTAAGTGAGCACAAAGTCATAAAAAAGTCAGAACACAGAAGCAACTGCAGAGCCCTGTGCAGCAGAAACAGGCATTTTCCACTCTTCAATGTAACTTGCCCATGTAACTTGCCAATGAGAACAGTTTAGTTCAAAGAAATTCACTTGGAGAAGCTCTGCAGGCTAGATTAAAACTGTGAAGTCACAGAGAGATTTAGTTTCTTTGACTGTCAGTTCAGTATATTTAACCCTTACCACTAGGAAAAAAAGGTAAAATTTTTTAATATAATATTAAGCAAATTACTATGGTCATCATGAATACAGACTACAAAACCAATCAGCTTGAATTATTCACATTTCATCAATTTACAAAAAACACCTAGCTGTATTTCAGCTTCAGACTTTATAAAAACAGTCATTTGTACACCTCCCTCTTCATATACCAGAACAATTTTTACACCTGCCAAAATATACTGTAAAAATTGCTTACAATGTTTCAATAGATTAGGGAAAAAACAAATCCCAACTTAATGACTATTCTCAAATGTTCAATATTCTGCTCATGACAAAAACATATTTCACTGCATAGATTCTCTTTGAAGCACTAAGGTCATATATTGTCACACAAATTGCTTCCTAATTAATCAATCAGCCTGGGAAAAAGTTCTCCATAGAAGCCTACTACAGTAAGCCCAAGTGAAAAATTCAATCCCTTTTGTCTTCTTATATTCAACAATTATTATAATAAAGGAGTGCACAGACAGGAATGTCTGCCAGAAGATGGTCTGTTAAGTGAACATCCAAAAATTAGAAGTATTCAGATAAAAAACGTGAAATTAAGAAAAATAGAATATTTTTAAAGGAAGAGAAACATACCTGATGCCTCAGGGAAAGCAACACACCTATCATGTGACTACTTTTTTCAACCAAAGCTAATAAACCTTGTAAGTATCATATATTAAATATGTGCAAAGAAGTACTCAGAAATTACATTAATAGGAACTGCTTAGCAACTTATTTCAAATAACAGAAAAATACAAGGAAACTGTAAGTAATTCACACTTAATTAACAGCAAGAGAACATATTCATTGAATAAAGGATTTGAATAAAATTATTGTCTTGCATCTCCCAGTTCAAGTTTCCATGACAACTTTTCTTTACTCATGAATAGCAGGTTGGAAGGAGTACCAAAGTATGATTCAGATGTACTCTACATTTATTTGAGCTTATCAAGCAAGATCCCTAGTAAAGAGAAGAGAAAATACATGTTTATTACATTCATTTTACAAAATACCTGACTGTGCACTACAAAAGACTCCACAACTGTGATGTGATGGCAATTATTTCAATTTAAACTCATGACTGCTAGCAATAGTGGCACATACTGAAAGCTTATGCTTACAAAACATTAAATTACCATAAATGAGGCCAGTCAAATTTATTTCAAATATTAACAAGTTTTGCTTGCAAATAAAATGTCTCCACATTTAGTAGGTTTAATCATGAAACCTGCACAGGAACTAAAACTCCTGTTAACTTCCAGTATCTGAATGACCAGCAGCAGAAAGAGCAACTTTCTCATGTGAGCGGAGTGTTAAATGTAAAGGAAAAAATTTATGGCAAAGTACCTGTCAGTCACTGTGATGTCATCACATGGAAACTAGTTTAAATAAAAGTATGGTTTGAGGGTCCTTAGTATCTTTGTATTCAAAAATACCCCAGCTTTTGAGGATGACAAGATTAAAAGAAATTAAGCAAGGAGCATTGCCACATAAATAAATGAGCTGCACTTCTTTTTCAGGATAAATTCTTCTTACACAAACTCCATTTTCTGGGTTCATCCATTTGAAAACCACTTTAGAATTAATAGGGCAGGTTTAAAAGACACCATCTGCAATTATCACAAAAGAAGTATTCAGCTTTTCCCAAAGGATACATATCTTTTTCTATTACCTCAAGGAGCTCTGGAGACAGGTGCAGAGACACATGAGCTTGCTCAGCACAGCTTATTAACTCAGGCTCAGAGTTATGGTAATGAAGCGATATGATCTGCAGGCCAAAGATGCCCCAGTTCCAGGCAACTTTAAGTGTTGTCAGAGGAAATGTATTCACTTTTTGTGGATGTCCATAAAAATCGCACTCACAGCCAGTATTTCAGCTTCAGGTGTTCATTCTGCTTGTCGCCAATTTTTGAAGCTCAGTGAGAGTTTTAGAGCTGCCCACATTTAAGCATCAGCTACATCAATTCCCAGGAACAGAGCTCATCATCTGAGTTTACTGAGTTCACATTTGAAAAGACTGGCCATGGTCACTGGTTTTCACTCTGAGGATGTTTTATTTCTAACTATGAAAAGCAGGCCTAGTCTCAACAGGCTAAGGCTAAGAATATAAGGCACATTTACCAGAGTGCTTTTTAGAGGATCTGCAAGGTGAGGAACACTGGCAGCTCTTCCCTGAAAAGTACTCTGTTCACTGTTGTGGAGCATAACTCCACATCTCCCACCAATTGTACTGAGGATTCTTATCCCACCAAGTTATTGAAAATACAGTTCATGTGCAAGTATTTCTGCCCTCCCTTTGTCGGTAACACTTTCCTCTATGACTAAGGTCTTGCAAATAGCCCTACTCCTTTGCTTTCTGTACCTGCTTAGGGAATGTTTTCTGTCACCTTGTGCTAATAATATTTACTCACAAAAGACTGTCACCAGGAACTACTTCAATCTGTTGCAGAAATGCTGATTTCAAGTGTTTCAGAGTGTTTGTGTGAGGAATTGATTTGATCATTGCCTTTCACTTTCTTGTGAAAGAACTCATTTTTAAGGACACTTAACCAGCTTCTGTTATCTTTTGCCCTTTTCCCAGAGATGTTAAGATGCTAGAATCTAAGATAAAAAGTAGGTTTGTTACATCACATTTGTACCACAGAAGGACTTTGCTTCATAGTCTATACACAGGATTCCTCAAGTGATGTTTAGAATGGCTGATTCACTCACATGAGTCAAAGTCACAAGAGTTAGATGAAATCCCAATTCAGAACTGTGTTGACTGATCTCAACAAAACAAAACAGTATGAAGAAAACACAGAGCACAGTTGAGTCCTGAATTGCCAGTTCTAGTATTTTAAAGGCAAGCCAAATTGTCAGTTGTTTTTCTATCATATATACAGCTGTATTAATGGTAATTTCTAGGGAAGGAAAAGTATTAGGAATACTACTAAATTTACTAAAAACCTCTGAGGTCTTATGTAATTTCTCATGTCATCCTACTTCTACACACTACACATACCATATGTATAAAAATAGGATTTGTGGACACTAAAATATGACAATGCTGTACAGCAGCTGCAATTCTTTTCTCTCATAGAATTTTTTCTTGTGTGTCATGTATTCAAATTATGGTACTAGAGAATCTGTAAAGCCATCAATAAATAATATAAGCTACCTTTTCTAAAAAAGCTATGGATTTGATGTTATTAAATATTGCAGTTGCCAAATATACTGAACATTGCAGTTTTAAGGCAAATCTTTGCTTAAAAAATCCAAGGCTAGAACAAATACTGGATTAAATTACATTAATAATGGCTCATGAATACAGGCTATTTTTGAGAAAAAAACTCCTACATAACTAATTTTTAGAAAAGTGAAGGAAATATTTTCTTGTCATGCTCTGTTTTTCCTCTAATCATTTGTTGTGTTTAGAGGTTTCAAAATTTGGAATAAATCTCATAGGTGATAAATTAACAGGAACTGCACATTGGCATGATCAGAGTCGCTGGATAAATTGCAGGTGGTCAGACAGATTACTAATCCTGCATTCATATAAATATGTATGTAGGAGATATGGAATGCAGCATTGGCAAGTCTCTCTATTTAGGTTTAACCTGAAAAACAGCTCAATATTGCAGGACCATACAAGGCATGACAGGTCCAAACAAAGAATGATATTCTCTTTTCCACAATGTAATGGTCCATTTGTATTTTATGGAATTACACATCTTCATTAAAAAAATTTCCAAGGGTGTGCTTACCAGTATTACAAATCCAGAGAACTACAAGAATACTTGTAATATTCATTACCTGTATGTGTCACCTTTTACAAGTAAACATACTTCCTGCAAGTGACCTTTTCTATCAAGACCTTAATGAGATAAACTCATGGTGCCTATCTTCCATTAAACAAAGCCTTGATTTTGGTGTCTTATCTGTACAGCAAAGCACACAAACAACTAAACTTCAGTGAAGAGTCTCACTAGCTTCATTTTGTGAAAATAATTCCATGAACCATAGTGAACCATAGCAAAAAAGTCAGCAAGCCTTGGCATCATTACTGTTTGGCAATCCTATCTGAATAGAGGCTGTCTTCAGCATGGAAGTGAAGAGATCGGGCGCTGCATATCTTTAATTTTACTTTCTTCCACTCCAAATACAGTAAACCTTACATTAAAACAAAACAAAATAAAATCATTTCACAAGCTACTTTAAAAATATATTCAAAGCTGTTGGTATTTGCACAGAGATAAAAAACAAAAAGGAGAAATGCGGCGGTGACCCAGTCCACCTTCTCCATGGATTTTCCTCCTCAGGACAGCGAGCCTGAGGGGGAGGTAGAAGATGAGGCTGGGGAATTTCCCACAGTTCCCACCCTTTGAGTTGCCCATCAAAACCCTGGTTTACACCCCTTTCCCCTCCCAGTTATTTCATATGTATTAGGTTATTTTAATACACATAAGTTNCCCCTTTCTGCTCCCCTTAAAAACCCTTGTAACGGTCAGTTCTTTGTTCTTTTGCCACCATTCTTTTCACTACTGTTCTCCTGTCCCTCCCGGGGCAGGGAATAAAGACTTGGTCTCTGTGGTAACTGAACACTTCTCCTCTCCTTTGCCTCCACGGCTTGGCTACAAAGTTATTGCCTGCTGCCAGACCCAGCTGGGGTCTCTTGAGAACTGCTCCTGGCTAGTGAGCAGGACCAGGGACTAAAAGGACACTTAAGTGGCCTCTGCCCGGGCACTAGTGTCCAAGTCACGCACTGACCACCAGGCGGTCAAGTGGGCAGCGACAGAGAAAGAATCTCAGTTTTAAGGATTCCACCACTTACGGGAAAAACTCCATTACTCCCCCGCACTATGAACCTGCCCACATATATATATATATATGTATATGTATATATATTATCAAGCCCTCCATATCATCTTCAGCATCTTCACCATCTGTTAGCACATATGACCAAGAAGGTACTTGTCCAGTAAAATCAATTTCATGGAGTTGTGTCTTCTTCTTAGATCACAGCTCCATTTGTGAAGCTGTGAAATGCTACACTTAAACCAAAACACACCATGATGGAATGACATTGCATAAAAGGGCACAAGCAAAGACACCATTTCGTGATGCAAAAATATGGTTTGGTTTATGATAAAGCAAAACAAATTTTTCTGAACTTCTTCCAGATTATTTCAGAGCAAGCAAAAAAGTATGTCAAAATTTTCAATTCACTTGACCCTATACACATAAGTCCTTCTCACATAGTCATCCTCCATCTTGTTATGGCATATATGAGCTTCTGTTTAGTATTACGAATCAAGACGATTTTCCATTCTGGTGTAGTATGTTACTGCCAAGAATGAGTCACCTTAATCACATGGAATTTTGGTCCTTGCTTTTTAAGCTGAATAAATGAAGTCTTCTGCAATCCTGACCTGCCATGGTCCCTATTTAACATAATTGTTTATCTTTCTAGGTTTAGGTAATTATAATAAACAAATACCTAGTTTCTGAGATGACTTAACATTTGTGCAAATCTGCAGCTTTGAATCTGAGTTCAGTGGAGTTATTGCATGGGCAGAGTGATGTAAGTTTAAAAATATTCCTTGACTAGAAACAGTGCTTTCTCTGATTTTTTTTTTTAACCTAGGCCTAAAATACAGCTCTCCCTCTAAAATTTCTTGAGTTATGGCTTCAATGTTATCTCAGATGCATCACCCTACAAAAACAAACCAAACCAAACAAACAAATAAAAAAAACAACAACTAAGAGAGAAAGAGGAAAGATGCTCAAGAACGAATAAAATTATGTCCTGGCCCTATCTGCTTTCAAGTACATTTTTCTAGAGATTGTCAGAAAACACCTTTTTTGCCTGCATTACGCAACCACTTAGCAGACACATAGCTTATATCGCTCGTTGCTTCTTTAGAAGCTACTTTATTCTCTACTTTAAAACCCATATTTGAGTATTTAATTTTTCCTTCAGTAACAAACTTGTCTTAGATATGAGTGCTTTTCACTCCCAAGCAAACTGAAATCTGCTTTTGCTTTCAATTTTTAAACAGCTATGTAACAGCAATATAAAGGATGCAAAAGTGTGTGGACATTTTTTCGGTTTACCTTTAAATTTCAGAATTAATTGTATGTCTCTCTACTTTCAAATCACGTACTTTCTTAGGCTCAGATCTTGTATTTATATGCATTTAACCGTAAGCATATAATTAATGGCACTGTTACCCTGCAGGAATTTAGGTAATCTGATAACATTGTTTTCACTAGCTCTTCGCTACAGATCAGGTTTTCAGAAAACAAGTTCTCAAAGTTGGAAATCAAAATTTTAAGGATTTTATTCACATCTAGGACAGCGGGCCTCCATTCTTTTCTGAGTCTACTGAGTGGTCTTCTGAGCACTACTGGAAATGAAGAGGCATATATTGGGATATATGCAAAAACAGTCCAAACTTAACAAGTGATTGCAATTTGGACCCTGCATGTTACTAAGTTTATCTGTAAAGAATGAAGATTAGATTCAAAAATAGGAAATTCTTTCCATGAGCAATTTAGGATTTGGAAAACCATCTCCAGCATGAGCATTAGGCTGTGCCAGAGAACATGTTTGGCTAGGCTTCCACATCAATGCTTATCAATTAACAGGGCTCACACGCACACACTCCAGTGCCTCCATTTCAAGGGCAAGTGAATTACCCAGTGCTCACTTTTGGGGCTGTGTGCAGTGGGCAGTGACATCTCTACCCTGTTGTCTGAGTTTTCCTGGAGGTGACCAAGACAGGCTTTCCAGGGGTAACTGAAATTGCAGCAGTGTGGAGTTCTGTTCAGTCTGTCCCACAAATAACCAACCCCTTGTGCATCTGGGCTCTGCAGTACTGCACACTGCTAAAGCTACATTACCGTTCATGTCTGAATGGCTCCATTTGACAACACCTTGCAGGTCTCTGCTTGAGTGAAGGCCATACCTTTCTCTATACATACACGGAAGTAGAAAGCCAAGACTCACACCCAACTTCCTATTCCCCTATAAAATTAAAGAATGTTCTAGTTTGTTATGATTGAATATTATTAATTGTTCTGTTTTAATGTTCTCTAATGTTCCCCACGTAGATATGGCCAGGCCCATAAATCAGCAGTCCTGAGGAGAGATCCTATTTTACATTGTTCATTAGATCAATTTCTGTTTTGAAAATATTGATTTTCTCATTATATGAAAGTGTACTACAAGATGTTCTGTGGGCAGCAGAACTAAGAAGCAGGCTTCTTAGGGTTGTGTCCTTTGTTCCCAACCTTCAGACATCACCTTCACAAAGGCAAGAAATAGAACATGCATCTGCTAACATCCAGCTGCCAGCTGGTTAATGTGCTGCCAAACACAAACCTGAGTAGTCAGTGTTATTTCTTTCAGTGACAGCTTTTGCTTATACAAAGTCAGTAGTCTTCATTAGATCTGCAGGAGGAAAATTTCTAAAAAAAAATTTCTTTTAAGTGTAAAATCTGTAATACTAACCAGGAGTGAAGAAAACATACTACTATAGACAGTGTAATATCCATTCTCTGTGTTAGCTGTGACTGTGTTCCAGCTGGTTGATTGCTCGAGCACCAGTTAGCTATTGTCTGCTTCTGGGTTTTAAACACTTCGTGGAACACAGGACTACCAACCAGTGTTTACCACATACTAGTGCACAGTAGATAGAGATTTCAAGCCTTGCTGTCCTTAGAATCTCTTCTTCACGTAGACAGAGAAACATAAAGATTTGTTGTTATCTCCAGACATTCTGCTTCCTTTCCATTAGAGAGAACGCAGCACATTACATTTGATAGTTTGGGTTTTTTGAAGTAATTGAGTAATAATAGACTACCTCCCTTATAGCCATATGCCAAGGAAGCTCCCTGTGAAGAGCTACACTGACAGCTTTCTGAGAATCAGATCATTACACATTTGAGAGGTATACAGATCTATTCTCCTGGCTACTTATGTTCCTGCCCATCTGTTGCAGTGGCAAGGTGCCTACTTATGGACAGACATGACCATTTCAATAAAGCAAAAATAACAATTATTAAGAAAAAAAAGCTTCCAGGTGCCATAAAATTTCCAGCACTCATACTTCCACAAGGAATCCCTCAGTTGCAGCAAGACCATATGCTCCTCTCACATCACTCCTAGTGACACGTGTGCCAAACTCTGGTGGAAGAAAGAAAGGACACCACGAGTTCACAACTGCCAGGATGACAGACTGAATACAGTAGGGGGAACCTGAGAAGTACACTAAGACAACATGTGGTGTTCAAACATGTCACAAAGAAGCACAACTGGTATCTGTGTCTGGTAAATGCGTTCATATCTGAAGTGTGTCAGTTGTAACTAAGACACTCCAGTTTGTCTTCTCTGCCTCCATATTAAAACAAAAAACTTTTTTTTTTCTTTACTGATGTACTGATGTCTCTTAGGCAGGTCTTTTGGGCATTCTGCATTTATGATTCTTCTGGAACTTTCATATCAGTATGTTCACATTAAAATGAAGTAATTTCTGACAAGCCCAAATTTGGCATGGGATTTGAAAGGCAAGCTGAGTTAATTCCTGTTTGCATATGATCGTGAGAACATTCAGCAGGAACAGGGAAACCTATTGTTTTCAAAGGACATACAAAAGTTGGCAACTTCATGAAGAATATACAAAAAGAAGACTCAGTGTATTCCTTTTAGATGAGTGAACTCTGAGGTTAACAGGAGGAAAAGTTGGTTAATGCTTGTTTATCCTATCCTCCTGAATCTAGTGAGCAGATCTGCTGAGAAACAAAAGCCTTTCCTGTAGTCACTTCCTGACACAGAGCAGAGTTCTAAGTTCTAAGTAAAAGAAATTTTGGACTAAATAGTATCTGGTTACCACTCTAAAGGCAAACTTCCAGAGTAGCTGAATGTATTCTGGATTTTAACTAATTGAAATGGTTAACATTAGGGAATTACAAATTGAATTTGGAAATCTGCATTTATTCCAGACATTTGAATGACAAATTTGAACCTGACCAGGTAGCAGCAGAGTCTTCTATTTAGCAGTCTGAGGGAAACAGCAAGTATGCCTTGGTAAGCAAAGCCAGCACTACACAGCGATAAACAGACAACGAGCACAGCAAAATAGTGACATCTATGTTTGAAAATTGTTTTCAATTGGATATCAAGGTGCTCTGAAAGGCTTCCAATCTCATGCTCATATCAAGTCATATGCCCAGGTGTGTTGCAGTGCAGAACCAGGACTTGGCTGATCCAGGATCAGATCCACAGTGGAATACAGGCTTCACAATCCTGAGTGTACTACAGCGATGCCACATTGCCTTGGCTTTGAAGTCTGTGTCTCTCTATCCTGCAAAGTGCAAGTTAAATATTTCAGAATGAGCATCAGGGGAAAAAAAAACAGTATTTTGAGCAAGTGCTACCTATAAGGGTCAATACAAAGCCTACACAAAAGTCTTAACTCTTCTCTTTCCAGAGTCTGGCATTGCATTTACCCCAGCAAGAAGGCATGTCTGCAAGGAGGAATGGGTATGTGAGGTGTCCAATGCCTCAGCTGGCTCAGCCGGGTCTGCAATGAATGTGCACGCCTGCAGTTGCAGCTGGGTATGTCCCCAGTGGACCCTGAACACAAGCTTCTCCTGTGGAATGGACACCTGTGACCAGCAGCTGTTCTAGACTAAGGTAAAGCCAATAGCTCTCGAGAAGAAGTGAAAACTTCTTTTCATGGTGAATAAAGCTGTGGAGGTTTTCTTATGCATGGGACAAGAATTGAAAACCTATTCGTGCTGCAGTACAAACGAATACTACAGTGTATAATTTATCATTTATAATTCATCACTCATAATTGCTCATAGTGAATGGGACAAATATTGTAGATTAATACTGACATTTTTCATATTGCAGCCTGAAAGGATCTTCTGCTCTGCAATTTCCTAATTAAAGAGGATGTGTGCAATCACAGAATGAAAGAAAAGCTCTGATTATCTTAGCCTATGTCAAGCCAACACATTTTCCACTGAAACTACAATGTTGAGGGTTAATGAGCAGCATTAATGTAAAACAACATTAATTCTGCATATCACCACCAGCACATAGCATTATTTCTCAACTATGAGCACAGGCTCACAACTGAATATTTCATTCACTAAATCACACTGTGCTGTGATTTCAAAAGAAAAATCTCCTAGAATTTTACATCCTACTCAGAAAGAATATATTAAAATACACCAAACTACACAAAAGATCAATGGTCATAAAATAATTCTACAGAGGTGCATGGCAGAAGAAGGGGAGGAAGAAATAAGGAAGGAAAGTGTATGGATTGAACTGATTTCCAGTTCTGGGGTCTGTTTGCAGCAAGCCAACGAAATTTTTCCAGCCTGCAGTTTCCTTCCAGATGCCCTCTTTCCTGAGGACTCTATGGAAGCAAGTCATAAGGCTCACAAATCGTCACATCATCTTCACCTTGCACCTAGCTGGCTCCTTTCAAAGGATCCCTCAAGAGTTGTCATTGATTATTCCATGTTTCTTGGAAGCATCAGGTGTACCATATAAGAAGGGAACTGTACTATATGCAAAACTGCTTTTGTGGTTAGGGGATAAGTAGGGCCCACTGCCACCACTAGGTAAAACAACATGGCTCACTGACTAGAAAAGCTGGTCATCAGGCAAACATAGGCATCTGTTGAAATACTCTGGATTTAAAAGGACACCACTTCTTTCTTATTAAAACAAATTAGGTAATTCCTAAGCACATCAGGACTATGAATTTCTAGCAGGGACAGAGAAGAGATGTCAGACCACTACAGAAAATGCCGCATGAAAGATGTCAGTGGTTAACTTTTTTGGAGGTGGCCATTTTTAAACCCTTCTCTCACGAGAAACTTTGTGTATTTGTCAGCACATCTCCTCCTTCCAGTTCCCCTGCTTCCCAGTAACCCAGAGACACAGTGATTTTCAAGACATCATTTCTATACAGTCAGCAGATTTTACAGTAATAATATGCCAGCACCCTTTTCAGAGTGAGAAACGCTGGCAACACAGTCAGTGCACAGGGAATTGTTGCAACTTCTTAAACCTGTACAGAACCAAAAGCCAGAACAGTGATGCATGACTCTTCAACACATCCATGGGTTCCATTCTTACAAAGCCAGAGGAGCTGCATTTATGTAATGTATTTACCAAGAAAATGTATCAGTAATTTGAGTACCCAGACAACATCTCCTGATTATGTGGACAAGAATAAATAAGCCCTTTTCTGTGCAACAAATGTGGTTGGATCCCTTCCACTCTTTCATCCCTAAAGAACAGGGAACAAGTAGAGAGCTCGGGACCTATCCAAGGGACTCTACAAAGAGAACACACACTGAAGAAAAGCAAGGATAACTGTCATCTTTCTCACTATTGTTCTGCCCATTTCCACAGGACTAAAAGAGCCTTGTTCCAAGAAAACCGAAAAAATTAGTCAAACAAAACCTAGAAGCCATATTCAAATGTGCCCAGTGTCAAATTAACTGAACATGTTATCCCTGGCTAACATGCAGACTGAACTTCTGTGGAAAGAAGAAAATTACTTCCAAAAACCACCTTAAAAAAGTACTAGCACTACCACTACTACATGGTGATAATTTAGAGAAACAAATAGTTACCATTTTCAGTCAATGCCTAACCTTGACTGAGCTTCTCAACAACAAATAAACAGTTCAAAGCCTTAACAATGATGGTAAGAATGAGGGAGTGTATGTTTACCTTAACTAATGTTTTGAAAATAAAAGCTACTTCTAGAATTACAGGATGTATCAGAAATTAGAGTTAACTTTTCCAAAAGAAGTGTAGTGTATATACCATACACAGTGCAAGATAGCAACAATATACACACAAAAACATCTTGCTCTGAAAAGAATCAGTCCATCTACTCAAAAATTAACAATCCTTTGGCTTCACAAAAAAGGACAAAGTTTCAGAATCAGAATCTGGGGCAGGTTCATCTCGCATTCCCACAGAGCAGCTGAGCAGCTCATATCAGACTGCTGAGCACACCTGTGGACACTATGCCACAGTATCATTTTCCTGCACCAGTTCCAAGTTTTCTTCTTAATTCAAGAGTAAATAGATATATGCTGCTGGGCAGATCTCTGCACCAAGCAATTCCCATACTGCCTTTCCATGTCTTTTTCAATAACTGTGAGAAATATTTATATGATAATGGAAACATGTATCCTAAAAGCATATTTAAGGGAGCCGACAGTTATTTGTCACTGATGCCCAGATTCATACATTAATAGATGAGTCCTCTTCTGATGATGCTCAGAGTGCATAAAAATCTGGTTTAGTAACTGATTTGCCTGAGCCTGAGTACTTATTTTGACCAAATATTCAGTCCTAGAAGTACTACAAAATAGAGTCAATCAGTGGATCATATCACAGGGGGAAAAGACACTTGCTCAAATAATTTTTTCTGTCCAGGATAACCTAGCCTATTGTCTTGTTAGTAGTGATAAAAATCACAGAACAGGTAGGAAAAGTCCTTCGCTCTAGGAAACTGGCACCAAACACAATGCCAGAAGAGACCTGTGATACAGAGTAGCTACAAAAATTTATGAACAGAATAAATTCTTACACATTTAATAGAATTCTTAGTGCACCAGTATTTTAGTGGATTTTATAATTAAACAAACTTAGCTAGTGAGGCTACCAACAGAAGCTGAGAGGACCTTCCAAATGGCCTGCACAAATCAGATGAATAGGCAAGTACAGTGGCTAACAAATAAAAAGTATAGAAGAAAAATATTTACACTAGGGGTCTGTCTTGGGGTGATGTTATGATAGACCTGTACACCCTATTGTTGGTGTGTATGCCCAGAAATGTGGCCCTGTATCTTTAACTGCATCCAGCAGCTGAGAGAAATTCTGCCGGCACGGGTTGTTTTGACACTCTCCCCCAGGTTTCTCGGCCGAGGAGCGAGGGGGAGGAAGGGACATTTCTTGCTCTGGCTGCTGTGGCTGCTGCTAGCTTTTTCCCTGGGATTTGCTTTTGCGTTGTCTCCGTTCTGGACTTCTGTTTTCCTGGACTTGTTTTCTTGCCCAA
>VZTX01008963.1:117837-164514 GCA_013400915.1 Pardalotus punctatus | reverse complement strand
CCACCAGAGCAACTCCACCCGGCTCCCCAGAGACCCCCAGAGAGGGGGAGCTACGCCTGAGGAAAAGGACACTAAAGTTCATAAGCTGTTTACTCAGGTTTCATAATTTGTTTTCCCCTTTCCCCTTCCCTTGTGTCTCACAGAGCACCCTGCATATTTTATTAAATAAACAGTTGGTTTTTTTTCCACTTTCACCCAAGAAATTCTGTTGTGGTGGAGGAGGGGATGTCGGAAACCTTTGCTTTGAGGGAGGCGTTAATTCAGAGCACTTTCCACCTAGAAAATTTGTCTCTAACCTGGGAAAGGGTCCTAATATATTTCCAATTAATATAACTTTTGAAAGAAACTGACATGTCCTTGTAGTCCAGTGAAGAGCTTTATTCAATGAACAAGTGCTGTTAGAAAAGGAAGGGATGGAACCATTGAGATAAGAGCTTAGTAAGATTAAGGCCATTCTTTGGCTCTTGGGAATATCTGAAAAGCGGCTAAGTGACTTCAACACTCTTTAGAAGACACAGCCAGCTTCATGCTTCTGGAGGTTTGTCAGCCTCTAACAGTCTCACCATCTACAGGTGACTTCACATCGACTTATTGCCAGCTTCATACCCTTTCCATAATTCAGCTGGTACTGACAAAAGACAAGGTACGCTGTAGACAGATCACTGCTACATTCTAGTAACACCTATAACCCCAACAACTCACAGAAACTTGGCATTACTGCCCTGGCCCTATTCCTCGCCATTCTTGGCACTACACTGACCTCTGGTGGGTTGCAGGAAAACAAGACACTGAGAAATGAAGGGGATAAAAAGCCATTTTCCAAAAGGAAATCACACTCTGCAATTTCAGTGGGAGTTCAGTGAGGGCACGCAGAAAGCCTGACATTTAAAGTGCCTCAAGACAGCAGGGCAGGAACAATGTCTAATTGTTCCTAAATGTCTAACACACTAATGCCTCACTGCTCCCAATTCACTTTAGAGATATTTCAGCTTTTACACACGATGTTCCCTTGAGACACTCAATTCATCTTGTGTTAGGATCTCCTGTAACAACACTAAAACACTGTATACACAGCAGCCCCTTAATCTTTATGAAGAAAAGGAAGCAAAGAATAGGTGGATCTGCAAGCTTCCTATGCAACACACATCTCAAAGTGCATATGTTTAACCTATCTTGACTCTTCTCAGGCTATATTTAACTATTTTTGTTTATTTTATTATCTTCTATTGCATATTTTAGTGTGCTTGGAGGCAAGTCACTTGTTTTTAGGAGCCTGACCGCTTCAGTGACCAGTTTTGTGGCATGCTGCCACAAATACCAGCACTGACAAAACTCATGGAGCAGTTAATTGATGTTGGGAACAGAAATGAGGCCACAAGCCAGGAAGGGCAGGAACTGGTTTTCTTGCTGAAGAAAGCACAACAGGGAATTTTAGCCTTACAATTTAGTGTTGGAATTCACTAAGGAAAACTGAGGACACACCCAGACAGAATGGAACAAAACAAGATGTTTATTGCAGGTTCAGGTTTTGACTGCTTATTAGTGTTCACAGGAAGTCAATGCCTACTGAAAAGGATTAGGAGCCAGAACTGTGTTTACTGTGCTTGCAGAGTGAGAATGAATATTGAACTTCATTCTTCCTTGCACATAGTGGTAAATTAATAAAAAACTAACTTAATTTGACATATTTCCTGGAGAGTGGTGGTGTGGGGACCCCTCTTCTGAGTATGTCAGTTGCCAGCTGTTGAATTATACTTTGAAAATAGGAAGTAAGAGTGAATGATCATAGCTGATATGCAGTACTTTTAAAAACTAAATTCAATGCCATTTAAAGCTTTAACAGGTTCTTTCAGTACTAACCTGTCAGAAATATTCTCAGGTCTAACAAAATACACCAGTGATAAGAAAAGACCTTTTGTACATGCTCAGGAAGTGCCTGAGAATATTTTAACAGAAAGGGGAAAATTTCAGCTTAGGTAGCTGGTAATAAGCAGCTCAGTGGAGCTTGAAAACACAAATCCTGTCCACATGTACTTAGAGACAGAGGTACTTTGCTACTGGAAGCCTGCAGTGCCACTTGCAAGCTGGTTTAATAGATTGAAATGAAAATTGTGGAGAAGAATGTATACACCAGTGAGTGTAGACATTATCAGTTCTCCCTCCCATGCTTTCTCCTTTTGGCAGGATGACAAGTAGTGCACACAGCACTTTCAGCCAGCCAGATGATGATTTTTCAGAAAACCTTCAAGAACTTAATATTCTCTAGCCATTTGACAAATTTGGCCTTAAAAATATCACCAATTGACACAAAGCAAAGTAATTCCAGTGATTAAATCATGGATTACACATTTAGGAAGCAAAACAGAAAGTAACATCTCACCATCAACTTCAAAGACAAAAAGGCTGAGTGTCTTTATGTCTTTCACTAGGTTGGTTCAGCTTTTCCTTCTTAATTACTGTAGCATCAAAGTTCTCCTCTTGTGCCCTGTGGCTAAATTGACAAACTGGAACACATCAACCACTGCATGCTGCTAGACAGTGGTTTAGTTCAGATTCCCCATAAGAGGCCACAAAACTACAACAGGGCTTTGTATCAGTGCAGCTAATCCACTGCTGCTAACCATGCAAAATATACAAAAAATAATCTGAACAACAGGGCCAACTGCTGGGACAGAAGTGTCCTGAACTGGCAAGGCAGGACTCACACTTTAACCTTCTGTTAAACCTCCCACATATTCAAATGTGGTAGCTGTTTCCAGCTCAAGAGGTTATTCTTATCCACTACATAATTAAGAATTACTGTTAGTTATGCCTTCAATTTAGTATATTCTGGTTTTGTGGGGACATTCATAGAAAATAAAATGATTGCAGATTCAGAGATTAGGAATTTAGACTCACTGTGATCAACTAGAAGAGAGGTGACATGGAGTCCTTCCATTTTGAATTATGTTGCCACTGTTAGAAAAATTCTAACCCTCACTAGGCTAAATTAATCAGTTTGAAAAAGAAAATAAATCCAGCTGTGCAGTACCATCTCCTGTCCTTTGTGCATTGTTCCACTGATTATTTTTACTGTCTTGAAAGTTGTTCAGTAAGGACAGAAACACAGGATGTGTGACCAATGTCCCTAACCTGTGTTTATGATCTGAAAAGCTTTGATCACTGCTTTTTCATGGTATATGATTGCTTCAGCAAGTCTACAGATGACACCAAGCTGAAAGGCTTGAGGGAAGGGAATCTATTCAGAGAGACCTCAACAATCTTGAGGGGTGGGTTCATAAGGCTTGGTGTTGTTCAGCCTGGAGCAGAGACAGCTCGAGGGAGAACTTTTAGCAGCCTTTCAACACTTAAAGGAGGCTTATACGAAAGATATAGACAGGCTTTTTACCAGGGCCTGTAGTGACAGAACAATGAAAAACGCTTTGAAACTAAAAGAAGAGAGACTTAGACTGGACATAAGGAAGGAATTCTTTACTCTGAGGATGGCGAGACCGTGAGTCAGGGGTTGTCCAGAGAAGCTGTGGATGCCCCCATTACTGGAAGTCTTCAAAGGCAGGTTGGATGGGGTGGCTTTGTGCAGCCTGGTCTAGTGAACGATGCCCTTACCCATGGCAGGGGGGTTGCACTAGCAGGTCCCTGTCAATCCAGATCATTCTGTGACTCTGTGACTCAGTAACAACCTCTGGGGACACCTGAAGTGACCACATTTTTCATACAGTCAATTAGTATTCTATAGATAGAATGTTTTCTCATTTAGCTATTCAAGCTCTCCTGCATCCCCCACGAAAGTAATAAATGTCACAGACATTGAAAGTTTTTCTTCACTATACTATTCACTTAGATAATCAAAATCTAGACCAGTTACATCTGACTTAAACTTCTGTCCAGACAGCAGTCCCTGAGCTGCAAATCAACACTTGACTGTATCAGCAATGCAGAGTAACAGATCTCCACTGATTGAATAGCTTAACTGTCAGCAACATCTCATCAGCCTCCCTCCAAGACCACTAGTTGTGAATAATAAGAATCATTTTACTCAAAGTGCTGACCTTCATGCATGCATAAGTTTGGCTTCAGGCAATGCCTAAGACAGTCTTCTTCATGTGGAAAGCAGAATTTCCAATGATAAGTCAAAATTACTGCAGGTGAATCTGCTTAAAATTAATGTTGACATTATTTTAGTTTCTGCTATAAACAGAGTACTAATATACTCTGTTTTGGAGATGTCTACACATAATGACACCAAAACTAATTTCTGTAAAACAAATGCTGCACCCCTGAAAGTATGTAGATTTCCCTGGAAGTTCTAAGTGGTGACATCTGTTTGCTCCTTAACTCTTACTTATCTTTAGTCCTCCTAACCGCCTCGGCTGCAATGAATCATGCTCTTCACCTGAGCATTAGGCAGCCTTTTCATGACCTCCTGTAATTTAGCTAAGACATCACACACCAGGCTGTCCTTGCAGAAGGGACTTGGCAACTCTGCCTTTCGCACACTAAGTGCTTTCTCTGATATTCCCAGGTAAGGAGGAGCCAGAAGAAGCAAGCCAGCCACGGAGCTCCAAGGAGAGGAAGGCAGGTAGGAGAGAAACTGTACAGGTTTCTCTACAGCTGGCACCAGCCTCATCCTGCTCTCCCCTAGACACGGTGCCATTTTACCCTCCTCGTGTACCTGCGTGCTCTAGTTCCCCCTTCTCACAGTATTTCAAATGTGTGAAAGCCACCACTTGCAGGGTGAAGAAATGTGGAAACTGCACTCAGACCTGAGCTTCTGCCAGCGTTCAAGCCTTAAATGTCGAGGACTATCACAACTCTGCAGTGTGAACTGAGGCTGGTTCCTCTCCATATGCTCCCGATGGGACACTGCCGGGATTGGTGTAGCCCATTTTAGACACGGAGCCAGATTTAGAAAGGGGACATTGCTTATGTCCCCTGACAGGTTCCCACAAATCAAGCACACCAAAGGGTAAAAGGTTATAGCTTTTACGCAGCCAAACTTTTATGAAGGCGCCTAACACATGCTCTCCGCCCACCTAATGCATATTTACTTCTGTGATGTAATCTTCCGCAGTTCTTGAAACACAGCCCTTTTCCTTATTAAGCAACTTCTATTGTGTTGTCTGGCGGCACTGGTTATGTTTACAAAAGACGAGGGGAATGCAGCCTGGGGACAGACAACTCAACCTGAAGGCACCGCGATCACGAGCGAGCGGTACCCGAGATGAGGGTGTTTACGGGCAGTCACCTCACCACGACGTGTCCCCGTAAGGACACAGGGAACTCCAGGAACTTCCCCGCCGCAGTCCCCTCGCCGCGAGGACCCGGAAACACCAGGAGCTTCCAAAAAGCCCAGAGAACACCGAAACCTTCCACAGGAAACAGCAACCACCGGGAGCTCCGCCCCGCAGCCCTCCCTCCCTCCTCCCCCCCCCCACGGCGGGCGCGGTCCTGCCCTGCCCATGCGCCCAAGGCCGGGTGGCGACACCCGCGTCCCTCTCTGGGGCGCCTCCGTCGCCGCGTTCGCGCAGAGGGCTACGGTAGGTGCTGCTCCGCACCCCAGCGCCTTTCCGGGGCAGATTCGCCTGCTCAGGACTCCTTCTGTTTGGATAGCAGAGGCTCTAGCCTCGCTTCTGCGGCAGACTCAGTGCATGGCCTCTGCACTGCGGGAGGAGGAGGCGGCGCTCGCCGTGTCCCCCTCAGTTTCGGAGGGATGGTTCGGCCCGCGGGGAGCGCGCCGGGAGCGGGGGCGCTGGGGCTGGAGCTGGGCCTGTGAGGGAGCTGTGGGATGAGGTTGTCGTGGCTAGGGTTATGTGACCTCGGAAGTCGGGCAGTTCCATCAAGTACGTATTGTTAAGACTCCTAGTCATGTTCGTTTATCTCTGTCGCGCTTCCAACCGTGTCTCCCCTCCCCCCCCCTTTTTTTTCCCCATGAAAGCAATGGAAGTCGGTCGGTGGCCAGAGCATGCACCAGCATGACCAAAAGATGTCCCAAGAGCATGGCGTGCTTGGGTTTTCTTACTAAATGTATATAAATATATACTGTGTATAAAACATTACTTAATTGTGAATTTTGAAGTGTTTGTCAACTGATGACTTGCTCTTTTCCATAAGCTTTGAATTTAATTTTGCAATGAAGTAATGAGCTCCAGTTCTTAAATTCTGGCCTTTGTGTTGCCCATTCATTCCTGTCCAGAATGGATGTGGTGTCAAAAAAGGCAAACAGGAATTCTTGCTCAAACTGTTTTAGGAAGCTGGTTATGTACCTTCCTCCTCTCTGTTTTTGCAAGGACAAAGAACCCCAAACAACCTGTAGAAATTAAATGATTGAGCAGTTTTGTAGTAGATTTTACACTTCAGTCTTTTAAAATTAAGAATCTGACAGTTACTGAAAGAGGAAAAACTAAAATTGTGACGGCCACTTTTAGCATTGCTTAGCTGTTCTGTTTATCATGATTCTTACATCTGCAAGTAATTGGTACATCATTTTTCAGGTTTCCCGAGGTGGCCTCTAGTTTTTCTATTGTAAAAAGACATTTACAGCTTATTACTCAGATACAAAAAAAGCTTAAAATCTTCTTAAAGGGGAAAAAAGATGTTTTGTATTTTTAGGTTTGTGGGTTTCTTATTCAGTAGTGAATATTGTCTACTCTTTTGCTGGGCTTTCCTTGATGCACTTCTGAAAGCATAAAGTATACTTTGGTATTGTCAGATTCCTGCCAGAATGCTTAATGCCAGGAATGCTTCTTACAGGTTTCTAGTGTGTTTTGCTGGAAGTTCAGGGTCTCCCAGAGATAGCCCTGTGTGGTGAAAGCCTCTGAGCATGAGAAGGGCATGTGGGAAAAAAGCTATGAAGTCCTGACTGCACAGCTGTGAGTAAAAATAATTCCTTGTGCAACTCTGTCCTGTAGCCTACTCTTACAATGAAGCAGGCTTTCTGCTGAAAAGGAAGTTTGGCACAATGACATTAGAGCAGAAATTAGAACTGAAACAGTGGGAGTGAGATCAGCCTGATGGCTGTATTCTTATCAACAAGAGCAGATTGGAAGCTAACAAGTAAAAAGTTTGGTGTGGGCTGCTTGTTGAAGTACTATGTCCAAGACAAGGACATGCATTTTCATGTTAGCTTTTACAGATGTTATTGTGTAGCAGTTCAAAATACAAAGACTGAAAATGTTAAGACTGGCAAAAACATGAAAGCTTCGAATCTTGTATGCCAGGTACTGCTTTGCTGTAAAGTCTTGGGGAAAGCAGCCCTGTTGAAAAGTTGACTAGTGCAGGTCAGCCCAAAATTCATGAGTACAAACACAGCATTAATAAAACCTGTATACAATATCAAATCTTTCTTTGTTGGTAAAACTGTGATTTGTGTAGCTACATACCCAAGGGTGTGACAAGTCATGCAAGTTTTTGAAGCCATTAAACTTCTAGGTCAATACTGGAAGCATAGTGTAAAAATTACTCCAGTACTACATCACTGTGTTTTTGTTTGTGGTTTGTTTTTTTTTCTCAGAAACACAAATCTTCAGTGAAGTGATGAAACTCCTTGAAGTTGGCTACAATGCTCTTGAAAATACTAATATCAGAAAGTTTCATCAATGAAATGTGAAAATCTACTCGAGCAACACAGATGCACTGAATGCTTTATCACTGCTGCTGGTCAGAAATGAGCCTCTGAAATCCATCCAGACCTTCAGCACCACAAGTAGTGGGGACTTTGCAGGGCTGAAGCATAAGGTGGGCACTCTTTGTGTGAACCTGTTGCACACTGGGAGGAGAAATATTCATGTAATCCTTTATTAGTAATGTATCCAGTAGCTGGGCTGCCAATATAAAACTAATAAATCTTTGTATTAGTTTGAAAACAAACCAGTGGAATATCACAAGTCAGGATTAAAATTTAATAGGAAAATTAAAAATAAGTGTAATAATACAAGGAAAGAGCACTGACAAAGTCAGATACAACCTGACACCCTGTTAGGGTGGTGGTAGCAGTCCAAATGTAGTAGCTCAGTTGAAGCAGTGATCCTGTGGAAGGTCTGTTCTCCTCCTGAAGATCTGGGGTGGCTCTTGTCCCTTAGGAACCCAGTAGACAGGGCACAGTTGGGCACGTCAAGGCCAGGTTCTATCCAGGTGGGAATGCTTGGCTCCTCCCTCCTGGGTGGAGCGTCTCCCAATAGGATGAGGTAAGTCCATGAGTCATGTGGTGGGTTCTTGATGGCCCATTGTCTGTTATCAGGGGTGAGTCATAGCAGGAGATAACAGCTACTGCCCCACAGCTGGTGGTAATAGAATACTTAAATGCGTCTCCATTGTAACCTAGGACAGTCATGTGTATTATTGGCTTACTGGTCTCAGACTGTTTTTATAATGCACAGTCATACTGTATGCATGAGTTAGTATTACAAAGTGTTACTCCTCCCACCAGTTTGTAGTTACCTTCTGAATTCTTGCTTATGTGGGCAAAGAGCCTCTCTTGCAAGCAGGGTCTTTCAAAACTAGATTTGCACATTTTACGTTTTTGCTTTTTCCCCAAGGGATGAGGAGAAGCTGGTCTTTGTAATTTTGTATCAGTCTTGGGGATTTAAGGGATGTTACTGAAAAGAGCTGTGTGCTACAAGTGTCCAGTCTCACATTCTGTTTATTTTTTTTTTCCCTAGGAAGAATTGTTAGAACCAGCCTGAGAGGAATGGCTTCTATGCAACACCTCCCTAACAAACAGAAAACTGTGTAAAAGATGGACCATTAATGCTCCATGTTTAAGACAAAGTGCATTTACCTGCATTGTGGCAGTGCCTGATAATGTTTATGTAGACAAAAAATAAAGATTTATGTTTCTGTTCTCTGAATTTCTGTGTTTCCCAGCTTTAGTAGGAGTTGCTTCTGTTTGACTTCCTCTGTGTTATTGTTGGGATACCAATGACCCCTTTGGACGAAACAAAGCCTAGGAGTTGCCAAGTGTTTGGATGTGACGACTTGAAGCCATGGCTTCTTGTAGTACTTGGAGAGGGTTGGCTGAGATTTGTATGGCAGTGAGCGGAAGTAGAAATTTAAGAAGTAGAAATTCAGGAAACCTAGGTTTAAAAGCAGCAGGAAAGGTATTTCTCCAACATGGAGAACAGCAAGCTTGTTTTATTATCACCTTGACCAGCTACATCATATGGTACTTCTGCTTAACTTGGAGAATACTCTTGAGACAACTGGAATTGCTGCTTATTTTTTCAGGAGGACTTAACATACACAAATGCAGCATTTGTTCTTCTGATAATATTGATTTATTTTGCAATGTCTGATTTTTTCAGTACTCAATATAAGTGTGCTACTTATACTAAGTGTAAGGTTGGTTTTAGTTTGTCAAGAGGGAAGGAGGTTTAGACGAGAGTAATTAATTTTTAGTGATCCAACATATAATTATTGGATGCACTTGAAAGTTTAGGGTTTTTGTTAGGGATTACATTCCCTGAAGATACCATCTGTTCCGGAGTTTTGCTCATGGGCCTTTGTTCTTGAAGTGTAAGATCGACAGGAGTAGCTTTTTTAAACTAAAGGAAAATCTCAAGAGTAACAGCTCTTGAGAGCCAGGTTTTGATGACTGCTATCTAAAATGTTAATTACCTTTCAACTGAAAAAAATGTGGAACCCCAAGCTTTAATGTGTAATGGAGGTTTTATGGTGGGGGTGGGGCAAGGGAGAAGTGGGGTAGAGAGAGGAATAGGTGGGTGCAAGGGCCACAGAGTATTTAAATAATAATGCTGGTAAATGTGAAGTACGGTGTTAAACATTAGGACTGCCTTTTATTTTGTGTGACTTGCTAACTGAATTGTACCCTTGAAAAAAACATCAGACTACAAGATTATGCTCAGCAATAAAAATGGAAGAGAAAGGAATAAGGAAGGGAGGGTTCATTCTTTCATTTGTGTTCTGGAACAACTTACCATGTGTACTGAAGCCCTACTTCCCAGGAAGGGGGCTGACGTGCTGATAAGAAGTAGCAAGAAAATATTCTGGGTTTGGGTTTTGGTGGTTTTTGGTTTGGTTTTTTTCTTTTGCTTCTGCTTTGTTAAACTCCTTTATCTTGACCCACAAGGATTTTTTCCATCAAATTTTCTCCCCCTCCCCCATTCTGTTAAGGAGGGGAGTGATGGAGCAGCTTGGTGGGCACCTGGTGTTCAGCCAAGGTCCACCCCACCACAACTCTTACTCTGGAGAACAAATACAGGAGACAAATCAGACACATTAAGGGAGAGCGTCTGCCATACTGGCTCTATCTGTATGTTTGGTCTGACAGCTTATGTAGTCTGCTGCTGCTCTCTGGTGATTTTTAGGTGAGAAAGGAAACTGGTGTAGATGTGCACTGGAAATACAAAGCTTACACTGACAACTTCCTGCTACAAGATAAAATACTTACTCTGGAGAAGCTGTATCCTCAAGTGGATTTTAATTGGTACTACACCTGTTTCTACCAGATGGTGGTGTCAAATGAATCCGTGTTTCTGAAGGCTTTGCTCCTTTGTATAATGTAAGTAAGACACACAGGCAACCATGAAATGCCCTAAAAATTCAAGTTTTACTTGACTTTTAAATAATCTGGACACAAGTATTGACACAGCCATCTATCAAATTCAATTTAAAATAAAGCACACAGCTGCTTCATGAATACTTAAATGTACACAGAACAAAGGTATCACATTGGTATGGTGATGTATGTTGTTTTCAAACACCTTTCAAGGGAGTTTTGAATTAAACAGATCTTCCTAAAAGAAAACACACTGTCTGTTCAATTCAGTATTTACCTGTATAGAGGGAATGGATTTGGCAACTTAAATGGTAATGACTTCTCAACCAACATCATCAATATCATGTGCTTGATTAGAACACAAGTTGCAAAGTTAGTGATACTGGTAAGAGGTGCAGTGTAGAAAACAGCAGGTCAAGGCTGGTTCCTGAGCAAGAGAAGCAGTACAGGATATACAAAAATGCTTTTGTGCTGTGGTTAGCAAGCCCTCTTTTATTGTATAAAATACATGTTTTGCAAAAGGTTGTACAACTGTTTTGTAGTTGTTGCTAATTGGGGAGAGACTTCTATAATTTACCAATGCTTAGCACTTACAGGAGTCTCAGAAAAGGTAAGGGCAGAGGCACAAAGTTAAAATTATTGGCCTAAGATCAGTTTAGGAGAATTCGGATGAGAACACCTCAAATACCAGTCCTTTGTCCAAGTGAGCACAGGTCTGTATGGCATTCAACCCCAGGGTAAACTTTTCCTGACACAGTTATGCATCTCATGTCTTTTGCCTGACTCATCAGGATGTACAGGTATTTTAGACTGACATCCAGACTCCAGATCTGAAATTGCAACTGCCTCTAGGCAGTGAATGCCCCAGGACTGCTGAGGAAGAGTAGCAACTGCAGAGAGAGCAAGGTATAGCTCAGAGCTGTTAAGGGGTCAGTTACAAGACATGTAAGACTGGCTTAGGTCTGCAAAACATAGCTGTGACACAGTAAGTGCCCTCAGTGATTGATCACTTGTGTGTGTCTAAGAAAAATAGAAATTATATAAGAAAAGGTGCTTTTCCTCAAATGATTGAGGAAAAGAAGCTTGAAGGGAAAGGAAGATCACATATATGGAAGAAATTTCCTTTTCTGTACTATTAGCTGACAGGGATGTCCTTGTTGCAAGTTTTGCTTTGTTTTGGCACAGAAAATGTGTAATAGAGGCATTATATCTTTATTTTGTGGATATAAAACTATAGTGTAGTGGCCCAGGCTAACATCAGACTTGCTAAAAACCTGCTTCCTACATAGTCTCATCAGAGAGAAGACCACTAACTCAAATCCGGGGCTCTCTCTGTAAATTTTTCATTCAAATGCAAAAAAGTTGGCTTGATTACAAAACAACTCTCCAGTGACTTGAGAACGGAAACCTTTCACTATCAGACTAGACAGAAGCCTATATTCTGATGTAGTGCAATAAAATACCACACACTTGGCTGATGGTATCCAGCAATAACACAAAAGCCCACAGGAAGATGACAGCATATGGAAACACGAGGTTGGATATAAACCGTCTTCTTGATCAATATTTAAAGATTGGCAAGATCGGAACACTTATTACATATACAGATAATTTTCAAATTGTAACAACACAAATCCTCCTGCAGTAGTAGATATGTGCTACTTCCCTGTGCCTGAGTAAGGATAGCAGACTAATGGTAATGATTTAGAAAGCAGCAAGTTACAAGCAAGTGTGTAATTTTCCACGATGGAACACCTTCTCAAAGAAACAAGGTGTGGCTTTCACTGCAGATACTCTAGTAGTAACTAGTTCTTATGTAGTTTGTCATATTTCAGTAGTCTTCCAAAAGATTATGATGCTCTCAATTAAGTCATTTTGCCGTAGTCATGTTTTTTAGGGGTTGGTCAGGGTTTTTTGTTATGGTTTGGGTTTGGTTTTTTGTAGGTTTTTGGGTTTTTGGGGTTTTTGTTTGTTTTATTTTGTTTGGGCTTTTTTAAACTGTTGTTTGTGACAATACTACACAAGGTCATAAACAGATCCTAAAGGATTGCCTTAAGTTGGAGCAATGACAATGAAACCATTTAACAAACTTACAAAACTAAGCAAATCCTTTAACCCAAGCCCAACAATGTCCTAGAATTAAATCGATAGTAAATTTAAAAAATTCTGAAGAACCTCTATGAAAATGGAATTTTTACTACAGTGGGGTTCTAACTCTCACCATCCCTTAGATGTGTTCATTGAGACTGTAGAGGCAGAGCTGTCCCAAGTAAATGACCACAGAAAAGTATTTATTAAGTGAATCTGCCTTCCCTGGCAGGATGGAGCACTTCCCGACCTGCAGACCAATCAGTACTGTGATAGGAATATACAAACTCTACGGCTGCCACCCTGACTACCTCCAATTGTGAAACAATGAAGAATCAAAAAATGAAGCAGAAAATCTAACACATTGTACATTTAACTTACCAGTTTAGCCAGTTAAAATGTGTATTAGTAATCCCATGCCTCTTGTAAAGTGTAGCTTAGACACCTTATGCTAACTCCAGTTCTCAAGCTTTTCTGACAGGGCTGCAGGTCCCTGGTGTTGCTGGGACTGGAAGACACAGGATCACTGCAAATCTCTGTGCATCGTGGGGGTTGAGTGTAGGGAGGACAGATGTGGAAAGGCACATGAGCTGCTACAGCTGTTTACAATGCTGTTTGACTAATTCAACACTGAGTTCGACAATTACACTTAGCAAAAATTACTTTCACTACACAAAGGACTTTGCTAAGCTCCCTAGTAAGTCAGCAACACCTGAAGTCTCACCCATGTACTGACTGTGGACAAATGGGAGGCAGAGAAATGATTTTCAGAAATGACTTTGTATGAAGTGATAGGACAGGAGAAGAGCCAGGCATCACTTCAGATATGTGTTAGGAGATAACCCACTCAATGTGCAGCATCATTAAAACTTAGTATTCCTACCATGACAACAGAAAAAAAAAATACAGTTATCATAACCAAAATACTGCCTTTGTCATTTTAACATAGTAGAAATGGCTCAGTGGAAAGTATCAGATTATTTTATATGAAAAGAGATTAAGGCAGATTTTGCTAATCTAGTTTAAAAAAAACAAACAAAAAAAACCAAAAAAGCTATTTGCTAGCTGTCTTAAATACTACTCCACAAGTTTCATTTAACCAGCACTGAAGTGCCTTGCTAAGCAATCTTAATGTGGTGGGTCAGTTTATATTCCCCAGTTTCCAGTGTGCTTTACTATAAATTGGTAAATGTATTTCTGTGGTATGGAATGTTCATTTAAACAGTCCCTCCACACAAAAGGACATTGAAAATTCAAACACGTAAGACTGCCCAAAGGAAAGCAAGTCTGTATCACCTCTGGAATTCACTGCTACAGCGTGTTATAGTCTATTGTTTTTGAGCTAAAATGGGCTGAGTCAAAATTTGTACTAATAACATAAGAACATCTGTTATTGTGCTAGGCTAAAATAACTTGTAAGAGCTATCTGTCCTTATGTCTCAGGACATAAGTTGATCCCCATATAAAATTGTGAAGATAATTTCCCCATATCACACTGTATTGCACAATTAACCAAATATAGGACTATTTTACTTATCTTGAAGCATGTGGTCCTTATCATGTCAGTTAACAGTCACTTTTTGGAACAAGGCTATTCAGTTACAGAGCAGACCATGACGCCTGTTTTGTTGCAGCAGGTTGTTTTTGTTGTTGTTCATTGTTTGGAAATGTAACCACTGATCTTTCAGTTTTGCTAAGACTTTTCTTTTTGGTTGTCTATCAGGCAGCTTGTCCTCAATCAGTCACACCACTAGAATGGTGTTGGTAATAAAAGCATTGCTTGGTGTTCTCAGCAAGCAGGCTGCACTTCCAGGTGTCCTGAAGAAATGACTACCGTGTCGGCTTCAGTTCCTTCCCTCGCACTCATAAACAAATTCTCACTTTCCGAAGACCAAAATCCATTCACCATCTCCAATTCATCAGTCAAGTCTCCACCTTGAAGCGTGACACCTGTACAGTTTTTATGACCTTAATGGTGGGTTTTCCATCATTAGTGGATAGCAGAGATGTTTCTTCTATTAGGCTGTCTTTAGATCCATTCTGTCTCTGAAGAGAACAAATTAAAAATTTTGTTGAAAAGATACAGCATAATTTAAACACTGGATTTTGCTGTTACTATGAAAGCCTTAAGCTATCAGTATAGCAATTTATATATACATATATATACACACACCAGGAATATTAAAGTCTCTACATTTATATGATCAAACAGAACTTTTTTCCCCCTCTTGCCTCATGCCAGCTGCTGCCCCTTTGTGCTATTGCCTATTAAGGAAATGCCATGATTAATTATTTGATAATTAGCAAAACACTGCAAGCAAGCACTCACAAGGAATTAATGGCCACTGTTATGAGGGAGCCTGGGGCAGAGGGGAAAAAATGGTGTTTGTAGACACTGAACATTTTAACATTAATTGTATGGCAAGGTAGGTATCTGGAATTCTCCCTTCCATGTTTTTGTTTGCTTGTACAAAAGACCTGCGAGTGCTTTTGAATAGAATCTGCTTCTCACATTCTGAGTTCAATAAAACCATCAAAATTGAGAGATATAGTAGTATAATATATGATAAAAGACAGTGATTAAGTTAGACTAAGAAAAGACAAGTTCTGTCTGTTTTAGATGTCAATAGCCAAAAAAAATATTCACTATTGGGGGGGCGGGGAGAAAAAGGAAAAGAAAAGAAGCAATGTTTCAAGGCCAAGCAACAAAATTCTTAAGACAACCTCTAAAAGAGGTGAATAAATGATGTGACTACAACTGTGTCACAAGCACACCTGCATATTTTAAGAAGTTGTGAAAGTCAGTTTTCCTTCTGTGAGGAGCAGGGATGCATCTTAAGGGTGCATCAAACTAGGAAAGAGTTCTCCAGCAGCAGAAGCAGAACGTGTTCACAGGGGCATATGCTATGCCCCTGTGAACTATATTGAACTATATTCAGAATTCTATTGAACTATTTTGAAATACAAATAAAGTGTAAGTAAAATACAAAAATTTAATTCACACTGCTGCTGAAAAAATCTCATCTTTACTTTTCACTGAAGAACAAAGACCATCTTAAATAAAGCACTAGAGCCTCACTTCTCCCTCCAATAAAAAGGAAAATTGTAGAGGAAGTACAATCACTAACCTGCTGAGTCAACTGGATGCTGGGGCCTTTCCCATCTGAAGATCGTGTGACTGGCAGTGGAGGGACCAGATCAGTTTTGACACTGGAATTATGATATCAAAAAATGGATATTGCTTTAATGAAGTAAACTGTAACTGTGCAGAGGAAGTCTAATGAAACTGACACAGACAGCTCTATAGATCTGAGAGGTTTTTATCATCTGACTTTAGATATCTGAAAGCTGTCATGCTGGTCCTCAGGGAGCACCTTCAGGGCATAGCCCATCCCATCCCTGTCTTCTCCTGGTCTTCAGAAGCAGCTGAAATTGATTCAACATCATTGAATCACAGAATGGTTCGGTTTGGAAGGGACCTTAAAGATCATCCAGTTCTGCCTCCTGCCATGGGCAGGGACACCTTCCACTATCCCAGTCCATCCAACCTTGGTCTTGAACACTTCGAGGGATGGGGCAGCCACAGGTTCTCTGGGCAATGTGTGTCAGGGCCCCACCACCCTCACAGCAAAGACAAGTCTCACCTGAAATCACAGTTGTGCCACACCTCCTTCAGGGTGCTATCCAGCTAAAACTTTCCTTCCACAAGGGGACTGCTTTTCATATTTTTAAGGCCTTGCTAAACTAAAAGTGAACTGTCGCTTTTCCATTCCTAAGTACTCTTCAGTCTTCTAGAAATGAGTGATCCACCCATTGATGAAGAGGGTTGTACCAGAGTTCCCATGAAACAAATTATAGAGTTAATACAGATAACATCTTAATTCTATCAAAGATGAAGGTATCTGAAATGCAACTCATGAATTCTCATCCCGTAGGCAACTTCATGACCTATCAACTAAAGACCAATACAGGTTTATTTCAGCCTTTTCAGTTTTTCCTCCTCCCAACTGGATTGAGAAAGCCACTGTGGCCCTGAACACACCATAATTGGTTTTGGAGCTGTTTAATTCATTTTTGGTTCTGAACACATACTATTTAGGGGATTTCCTGAATCTATGCCACCAACAAGCCATGTTTATGCTGCTTCTTATCACCATAATCTCTAAACAACTTTTGGGCTGTACAAGACTAGTCCAGTGCTAATAGCTAGGTTCACATACTTCACTTCAGACAGGACAGATCTCTCCCCATCGGAGCACTGGGACCGCCGGTACTGCCGGTAGCTGCGAGGGGAATGCGAGTGCCGGATACGAATGGGGTCGCCTTGAGTCCTAAGGGAGACACAGAATTCACAATAGTGCATTGGTAAACCAGATCTTTGGCACAAAACATAAATTCAACTGCAGACTGTGAGGTCCTCCCATTTCTAACTAAGTATAACAGATGGCTTCTTGCACTGGCTCATGTAGGCTCATAAAGGGCTCATGGTTTTTTTTTTTAAGTCTGCACTTGGAATTCAATGCTTTAGGAGAGCAAAGGTCACAAACTGGCCTGCCCATGTTTGAGAATGAAACTTTAATAAAGAATGCATTAATTTATACATCCTTAACATCAGCGTTTTCTGCCTAATGGTGTTGTGGAAGCACATTATAATGCAACCCAGGATCCCATTTGTGCCACATTCAGCTGCTTACACTGATGCGTGGAATCCCAAATGGGCAATTATAGCAGTGAAATAGATGTTGGTTCTAAAGCAAAAACCTATGCCCTGGAAGCTGCCCATGACAAGCCAGGGAATGGATTGCAGAGGTCAAAGAGTGCCTTGGATGATCAGAATATTTAAAACAAAGCAAAAGGTTAGGAAAAAAATGGATTTTTCTTGTTTGCATTCAATTCTCTTTTGTTCTGTAGTTTATAATATAAAAAAGATTCATGGCTAGCATAGGGAGACATACAGAACATACAGACAAGTTCACAAGTGTGTGGGAGAGATGAAGATGATTTTTTTTTATATATTTTGAAAAGGAAAAATACTAGATTTTAAGATTATTAAGAATCCTCACCCAACCCATCCTAGGTGAGTATCTGGAATAGATAAGAGTTTAGAGATTATGTGTAAACCCATTCCTATTTCAGTGAGACAGAGTTCACAGGAAAGTAAGAAAAGGAGGCTTTTATATTCACAAAGAAAAATTCTGACATAAACTCACTCTACTTTAGTGTATGGAATTTCTTTCAATTGCTCCTCAGATAGGCCAGACGGATCCACAAGCTCCTTCCTATAAAGGATTAGGAAAAGTGATAAATGTAACAGTAACTGTTAAATGCAAAAATATTCTTATTTTTTATTATATTAGGCTGAAAAGATTTACTAAAACAAGCTGTTGACAGCCCTGAAGCTATACTGGCATCAAAAGAGGAAACCTATTTTGAAATAAATGTAATTTTACCTCGATTGCTTCAACTGCATGTCACATCCTGTTCCACCTTCCTCTCACCTCCCTGATCTTGTTGCTTCACAATATAATGAACATTATGTATGCTAAACAGTCAATATGCTTTGGAATTGCTAAATGTCTTACTATGGGATAATGGAGTGTCATCCTAAAAGTGTCAGTATTACAAACAAGGGCATTTTGGAAGCCACAAAGGAATAAATCTCTAAAATTATGTATTGTTCTTTAATAATTTATTTACTTACAATGGTCATCTTTAGCCAGTGCACTCAGTGACCTGCAGTATCTTCCATACACAGCAGGTCATTAACACATACATAATGCACTGTAACTATCTCAGTGTAATGCCACAGTGGAGGGGATTTGAATCACTACACTGAAGGCAAACCAAGCATCTCTCAGACCCTACAAGGACCATACTTACTGAATATGTTTCCACAGTTCTTCTTTAGCTTGTACATCTGGGCTTCTCCTACAAATATCAACAAAGATGACAAAGCCTGAGCTGTGAAAACCATCATCTGACATGTTGCTCTTCAAATAACTTTTAACAGCACAGACCCTGCACAGAAATCATAATAAATGTAATCCACCAGTGACTTCAATTTTAAGGTTTGTTATCTCAGAAAATGCATTAAACTTTATTGCTTTATTTCAACTGAAAATTAATTTCTTGAATGACAGGCTCTCAATCACAATTCCAGTTCCACCAGCCCTCAGTAAGAGTGTACACAAAATATAAACAACAGCAGAATTCTCCAAGCCAAATCAGTGCCCAGTTGCTGCCACCACTTACCCCTCCAAGGACAACATGTTTTGGAATAACACTTCTGAGAAAGGCCCTCAGAAATGTCCTGTGGCCCACAGAGCCCATCGTGGGCAGAGGGAGGCACAGGTCACACCAGGCTGACACACCAGTAACCCCTGGCCACTCCAGTGAACACCAGTAAAGACCTGCAGCTCCACTGTGACCACAGTGCAGCCTCTCTGCTCATCTTCAAGAAGGGTGTCTGCTCAATTTATTTACTTTTTTCATCCAGTACAAAAAAAAATCCCACCAACAAACTAATCAAACCAGCAACTATGCCTACTTATGTACCTAAATATTTTAGCAAGTATTTAATTCACATGCAAAGCACTTACCAAAAAAGGTAATTTTCCTGTTGCAGACACAGAGATGTAGCAAAGTAAGTCTGAGGTGCATGTCTCGCATTTTCCACTGAATTACAGAATATATATTTCTAACTGGAACCCCTTTATTTTTACTTTTCTATTGCAAGCTTAATGCAAAAACCACCACTGTTGTTAAAGCTGCACCTAGAATTCACCCAAACCCATTCAGAGTAATAGACTGAGTAAAGATTTTACACAGTGGCAGGGACTACATTTGCATGGAGAGATCTTTTCACTGTCATCAACTAGACTGTTCCACACCATCTAAAATGTGAGGGATGCAACTTTTAGACACACCCAGCATGCATAAATGCTCCCAAGGTTTCTCAAATATCAAGTCTCACATCATCAGGTCATACAGCCTGATATTTTTTTCCCCTTAAACATAAAGACCTATCATATTCAAAGATGCTTTAGGAGGGATGTAATCCAAATTTAGATGGACATCAAGGAGGACAGCAGAGATCTGCATTTTCACACCTCTAAATGGGGTCTCCCTTGCCCAGGGACAGAGATGTATCACAAGTAATTCCAAACTGCTCTCTACCACTATCAGTTTGACTGTTTTCTTATTTCACCATTCCCATGTTTGGCTTATTTCCAGACTTCAGGCTAGGAATAATGTTCAGAGACATCTATATTGAAAGTAAACACTATACAGCTGATGTAAAGGGAGAGTACTTTGGGATGGTAATGTTCTGGGGTATTTTTTTTAGATTTTACAGGAGCAGAAGTAATAGGAGATCCTAGGTGACCAGTTTATAAACACCAGAGAAAGACCAAAGGGTGAAAAGCAACCTAGCATTTGTGTTTCCATAGCTCCTAGGAGGAACTAAATGAACTGAAGGAATAAAATGAACTAATCCATAACCTCCTCTGGCTCCAAGGCTTTCCAGGCAGGATGATTCCCATCCTTGACAAACTCCTTCTTCCAAATCCTCAGGTTCTCATGATGCCAACAGCTACACCCATGAGTGGCTTAGATTTGTTCTCCATGTTTAGAGCTTTTTAAGGTTTTTTGTGTTTCTGTTTATTACAAAGCATTTAGTTTTCTCTGATTTTCACTTCTATCTATCCTTCCCCCTTCTTGCATTTACTTTCTCCTTATTACATCTGTCCATGCTGCTTTTAACTCCCTGATGCAGTAAATGCAGTGGCATTTAACAGCCTTTTACACCCCTCAGTTTTGAACTGATTTCTGCTCCCATGAAGCCTCCTGCTCACCAAATAGCAGCTGCAAACCCTGTATTTGCCCTGGGGATGGAAAAATACGCATCCTCCTCTGAGGCTGAATAATCACCAAGCGGGGGATGTGAAAACTCCCTGAAAAATGCCAGCTTCTCCAGGAAGGTTTTGTAATGCTTACAAGCCCCAGTTTGCCCGAGGAGGCAAAGCCTCAAGGTCAATCCCAAGCCCAGGACCCGCACAAAGCAGGGCATTGTGCACTCCACTGACCCATTTGATCAGCTCATGGCTTTTACTTATTCATGGAAATCCAGCAGTTCAGGACCTGGCCTTAAGTCTCAAGTTTCATGAAGCATCGTGTGAAGCTTCACCAACAGTAAGAAGTATTAATTTTTTGGGGCAGCATGGAAAGAGAGTGGTTAAATAAGAAGACATCTTCATTTCTCCACTTTCTAGGAACTGTGCCTCCTGCTTTCCATGACCAGGTCCAGGCACTTTTTTCTGTGATTTCTACCATTTTCCCTCTTTCCATCCCTGCAATTACACTAATAAAAAAGACTTCGCTGTACAATACCAGTTTAGAAGTATGGCATTCCATGGGAAAAAAAAATAAAAAGAAAGAAAAGGCTAAATACAATGATTCCTCAAAGCAAACTTCTTTTAGACTTCACATCCTGCAATTAGTTATTTTCCATCTGTTTAAGAAGTGTTACCATACTGGGATAACCTTACAGCGTTTATTCAGGTTAGCTCCCCATCAAAGAATATAAGGAAATATGATACAGATAAAGTAACTTAATTAAAGCATTTTCTTTCCAAAAGCCTGTTCCTGCATCCTTTGAAAGCAAAATGATGGAACGCTTAAAAAAAGAAAGGTGAAATGTAAGATAAAATGTAGGTATTGCATATACTGCATAGCAAATTCATGTTTGTAAGGTTCTTAAGAGCCCACAACAAAGCAATTCTGTTAAATCTTTAAAGCCAGATCACAATCCCCCTTTCACTTCTTTTTCATCTTTTTATTGTGAATTGTTTTAGAACTCACAATTTTGATATACAGGAATCAGATTGTCCTATCTCAGTATCTGAATCAGTACCTTCTGGAAAATTTGCATGCTAATCAGTTTCTCTAATGCACAAGAAACCTAATGGGAATTCCCAGTAAGTGATGAATCTCATGGGGGTTTTTTCTTTATTTTTTATTTTGTTTGCACAAGCTGGAACAGCTCAACACATTAATAAGGTCTAAATTATTTTTTGTGCCTGCATCTGCATCCTTATTAATATTTCAGTTTGAGTCACAAATGGTAAATTTAAATAGCCATGGAATTTTATGGCCATTCTTCTTAATTAGAAAAAGCCCTTTGGCAACACAGATGTTTTACACGAGCTCCTGAAAATAAACCCTGTGGAACTAGAATTGGGAGTTCTCTGTATTTGCTGATTCCTTGAGGAGAAAGAAAGGTCAAATTCCTGTCAAATACTTTTATTCCCAAGACCAAAGAGACACCACCTTGCCACCACGAATGATTAATATTACTCATTATCAAACAAATGAAAGGCACAGTGCCAGGCACACTAACAAACATTTCAGCCACTGCTTCACATATCCAAAGTGAAGCTCTAGTCATGATGAGTGGAATAATGGACTTACTGTGAAAGAATTACCTGTTCTACTAAAATTAATGTTTTGTATCAATTTTTAAATGTGCACGTTGAAATGACCATCTGACAACATTTAAAACCAAAACAACCATACTCTACTGAATTACGCTTCCTTTTCTGCTGAGCTATACCACGTCAAGTAAACAAATAGTTGAGCCAAACTAAATTAAATTAATTCTCTTATAACCTTCTACAGGTTAACAGTTAAATGACTTTTACTTTTGTTTTTTCAAAATGCTTTGAAAGAAAGTTCCCATTTTACTCTTTTTCCTTCCGATTTGAATGGAATGATCTCTGCCATACTTAGGAGGTTTGGGCTTATTTCATTGGGGGTTTGTTTGTTTTCGTGGTTTTTTTAAACTGGAGAGTGTGATAAAAAGGAGAAACACATGAATAACTAAAACAGTAGTAAAAAGAAATGAGAAGCCTTCCAATATCTTCAGGATTTCCTCATTTCTTTGCTTCCTCTAGGACCTTTGCTTGTTAAGTGACGTGCTTCACATTCACCTTTTTTCACTAATATAGTTTAAATGAAATATAACTCAGAATGTCACTGTGCTGGAAAATAAAAGCCATTTCATAAGTTATGTTAACCACAAGAGGGAACCCGTGCTGTCCAAACAATGACATTTACCTGGCCTGTGGGTAAAAAAGAAAAGTTGGCTACAAATTTAATGTAACCATTACTAACTGAGTAAATTTCCTAGTTTAGAGCACTTTCTGTATAAAATAAAAAAAACAGAAATCAAATTTAATCAACTGTATTTTCTGGATTCTGTGCAAAGGAGCTTTAATATTCCTGATTATTAGCAAAATATCATTGTACAATTACACCTAATAACACATGGCTTTTGTGCAGTTGAAAGTGAACACGTCTGTACAAAGCCTGTTAAAGTAGAAATTCCAATATTTGGACCTTTAAAGGCAAATTCTATTCCTCATAAAGAATTAAAACTCTGCACTATGAAACTGGAGACAGCAATGAGCTCTAGCAACTGAAAACAGAACTCAAGTGGATTTTAAAGCTGTAAACACCAATGCTGACTATGGTTTTGGTGATACCAAACATGATACCAAACTGTGTGTCTATGCCCCAAAAGCAGGCTGTTAGAAGAAAAATGTAAATTAAAGGAAACCAACATCTTGATTAGCTTGAGAAAATTTGTTTCAAAGCTGATGACTTCACCGTGTCAGAACAGGCTGCCAGTAGGAACAGCAGTGCCTGGAACTACAGCTCCATCATGGAAATCCTGACATCAGGATGCAATATATCACTGACTGCTGCTTGTCAGAGATAATTTGACATGGAAACATCAGCAGCTGCTCTCACCTAAGACACCACTAAACATGTGTGGATATATTTCATAAAAATGTTTGCAGTAACCACATAAGACCTGAAAGCTTCCACAGACTTGCTGCCCAGAGGAGAGGAATCACAGTATTCATTGCAGAACTAATGTTCAGTGAGCCACAGAACCACCCAGAACTTCTTCCCAGGTGATGGAAAGAGCTCCTCAGCAGCTCTGTTGCAAAGCCCTCTCTGCGTTATTTGTGCCCTGAAATTCAAACCACTAAACAAAGGCAGTTTGACAGCAAAGACAAATCTGCTGCTGTGGGAGCCGGCCATGTGAAAATCCCTGCTCCTCAACAGCTGAGGGCAACCACCACACTGGAGATCCTCCTCCTGCTTTTTAACAAGATGCAGCAGCCTTAATTTACACATCAAAGGGTGCAAGGGTTACATACGATCGAGATCTGTGCCTGGATCGATGGTAGTTTGGATCTGCCTGGGTTTTTCCCTTCTGCCGCCGCAGCACAGCTTCCCACTGAGGAGCCGAGTCAACCATGTCATTCTCTTGCCGTAATCTGCCAAAGAAGTACCAGGGGTTTAGTCTGAGGGCTCTGATGCTGGATGCTCTGACAAGCAATGGGCTATTTATTTTTCTCCCATAAAAATCCAGCTCCTGCAATGCTGTACTTCACCTTTCATCTTGCTAAATTTTAACTGATGTTGCTAAACTACATTGAAGTGTAAGAACTATATAAAAGAAAACTCACTGATTTGTTATTTAGAAAGAGTATGAGCCAAAAATGAAGTGATCCATGCCTTTAAGGATAGACCCACAACTTGAATTCCTCTTCCCAGCACAAGACAAACATCTGGAATTTTTTCTGTTTACATCTTCCAGTCTACCTCACCTGCAGCAAATGGGAGACCCACATCATGCTACAAGGTTCTACTACTACAACTTTCACAAGTACTTTACTGCAGCATGCACCTTCCTATGATCCAGGGGAAAATCCCCTTGGTGAATCCCCACTCAGCAAAAGTGGTCCCTTCATCCAAACCTGCAACAAAGCTCACAATATGCATGCAGATCTCCTTCTGCACCATCCCCTAAGGCTTTGGTTCCTGTCATGGCTTGTGTGCGTCTAAACAACATGCTATGCCTTTTATATCTCCTTTTTTTAAAAAAAATCTGGTTTCTTTAAAATCCATTAATTCATTAGTGGAATGCAACGCAGATTGAGCCAAATGTCAAAATCCTATCAACTTAGCATGTTTGTTAGGAGACTGAAGTAATTCCACAATGCCACAACCATCTAGGCATCTAGGCAGTGTTTGATCAAAGTTCCACAGATGCTTCCCACAGTTTTGAGTTTGCACATGTGACTGCTGCGACAAAGTGCTAAGGTGGTGAAGAAATTGGATGTGTTTGGTCACAGCAGTCAATTCGAAATTCAGCAGGGATTTCAGAACACCCCTGGAAAACATCAGCCAACTGTGGATTGTCTGAGAGGATGGTATAACTAGCACACTGGAGAAACCAAAGGGGAACAGTGATGGGCAAAGCAAACAAAGAAGCCAACAGAGATAAAGGGATTACACTGGAGATGTAGGCAATGCAAAGTATGTTGTTGTTGCTCCTCGCTTCAGATGTACTTTTCTCTTTGAGTTCTGAATTGTATCAGGCTAAACCAGCTACACAGGCTTCTACTTTTCCTTTAATCAGATCTTCTCACATGCATAATGAATTTTGAGCTCAATCCTCAGCTACTGTAAACAGCCACAACTCTACCAAATGGTACAAAGCATCTGGAGAAGACTGCAGCCTCAGGTTTTGATTTCTAAGCAAATCTTTTTAAATCTGTAATCTGGTGACAGGTATTAACATAAACTTCTATCTAAGGATTTAGCAGAACTCACACAGCAACAAGTAATGAGTTGTGATTTTCATCCCAAATAATCCAATTTGCACAAACAGCAATCATCCCATATGGTATAGACAACCAACTGCCTCCCACATACGGCAGTCACTTGCACAAAAATACTGAAAATCTAAATATATAAAGTAGCATTGCAGCTATTAAAACAACCAGTGTCAGCACAGCCAAAGTATTGCTGGCACCACAGCAGAAATCTACTGGATGAAGACATGAAGAAACCAAACATCCATTTTGCTGCTGCAAAGAAAGGTCCTATGCTCACATTTAACAAGGTAAAAGATGACCAAGGTACAACAATCTCTACATTAAAAACATTATTTTGATAAAATGTTCAAATTCTAATAATTTTAGAGCAAATTTTCAGCTTTTTGGCTACAGAAATGACCAAAAAAAAAAAAGCTGAAAGAAATTTAACTCAAATTCTAAATTCCTATTTAATGATACTTTTGAATACAAACTGTTGCCCTTGTACTGAAAGCCCATTACAGTTTTCCTTTCATTCTTTTTGCTGAGCACTGGCACAGGTTGCCCAGAGAGGTGGTGGCATCTCCATCCCTGGAGATACTGAAAAGCTGTAGGGGAATGATCCTGGACTACCAGCTCTTGGTAGCCCTGCTGGACCAGTAGTTGGACCAGATGACACACAGAGGTCCCTGCGAGCCTCAACCATTCAGTCACCCTGTGATTCTGATCAGATGGATCTTCTAAGCATAGTCAGGAGGGAAACTGCTTCAGTACACAATGTCTGCTCCTTTAATACATTTTTATCTGCACAGTAAATTTTGACCACAGGATTAAAAAAGCAAATGCATTTCTTCTGTGGTTGAAATATGGTCATGACAGGTTCTCTTTCACTTTCATATGAACACCTGCTTAGGAGAAAACATTCGTATGATGGAGTGAAACCTCAAAGACTGAGATCAGGTAAAAATATTTTCCCTAGCATTTTTCTAGTGTTGTACTTTCAGAAGCTCTCATTTACATTTCTGGTTTTCTCTAATAATATGTTTTCTTATGACAAATAGTTCACAGTGATCTCTTGTCATGCAAACAATATATTTCATTCTACTTTGATCAGAAGCAGATTTCTTTGGTTAATGTGAGTATTCACTCATTTTATTCCAATAGAATAAAACTATTTTTTTTCTGCTTATGTCAGGGACCTGATTATTGTACTGGGAATAAATTGTATTAGTCTATGCAACAGGTAAAACTTGAGTAACACCAGTTGCAAGCCTCATTATAATGTCCTATTTAACCCTGCTAGGGCTGGCTCACCTCTGATAACAGGAAAGCTGCTCAGTGTCTCTGACCTTTCAGCTTGTTATGTTCCTGCTGTGGCTGCTAACAAAATGCAGAAATTCATTATAACTGGTTGTTTTCCAACACCTACTCACAAGGAAGGAGTCTTAGACTTGTAGCTCATTTAGTAGTTGTTTAACACTGATAATGACTTTTTAACAGTTCTGATTTCAAATGATGACCTAAGAACAAGAGATGCTGAAACATTAACATTTTTGCTGTACCTTACATTTCTGAAAATGTGAAAAACTTAGAAGCAATCACTGAAAACTGCCCTTTTTTTCATTTTTTTTCCCATGAAGTGAGGAAGAGTTGATAAAGGCCCTTTTATTCTCAAAAAAAAACAAACCTATAAGCAGTATTTAATCCTTCTTACAACTCAGTCTTTATATTGCAAGGAATTCTTAAAAACATTCTTGTGGTCAGTCTCTAATTTCTTTCACTTGCTTGTGAAGATCCCTGCACAAAGAGTTTCACAGGAGGAAAAAACCTGGCAAGAGTGTTTTAGGAGAAAGGAATACAAAATACCATTTACTGCTGATCACTGAAACTACACTCAGCATGTCATTTAAACTTCATCTGGAAAACAAATCTTCCATGCACACTAGGTTATTGTAAGCCAAGTACCTTACAAGGTTCTGCTCTGGTTTACATACACTTCAAAGAAATCTTATGTCTCAGGGATGCTTTATACCATCCCACGTGAGTGTCATGATGTTATAACATTTCTTTAACTTCTGCAAGCCATGCTTAAAATATAACTAGACTGCATACTCCTGCAGCACTATCTAGCATACAGTTATTTCCAGGAGCTTTCAGAGCTCTCGAAATCATTTATCACTCACAGTGCTGCATATAAGATATGAAGAAATTATGGCAGCCCATGCAGACAGCAACTTAGAAAATTTGCCTTTAAACTGTTCCTCTTTTGTCCAGTGACGTTTCTCTTGCACCGTATTTATGCAATATGAGGAAATTCTCTGCTTTTAAAAAATATATTTTCATAAATACCCCTCGGATGCTGTTATCTCCAGTGCAACATGAAAGACAGAGCTTTAAAGGCAATGTAAAGGAAAGCAGTAGTTATGCTTTTTCATACCAGCAACAAGAATAATAGAATATATAATACAGAAGTTGTTAGCATCACTTGATGTGAACTACTGTTGTCCCATTAAAATTTGATGCTGTACACATTTTGGGTTTGGGCCCACATTTGAAATTTTGGAAAAACAGAACAGTTATACAATTAAATGCATAAATTTAAGAACAACATTGAGATTCAGACCCATTAAAATATTTTTTACTTCTCAAACCCTTATTTTCTGCTCAAAAAAATATGAACTTGAATTTGTGAAGTATTGAAATATATGCTGAGAATATTGTTATCAAAATATTATTCCCTTTATTTGCATTTATATTGCAAGTCTTTTGTAAATGTGCCCCATATTTGATCTTGTGGTTCATTACTGTGCTCTTCCCAAGCAGCAGGAGGGCAGGCATTCATTGAGTATAACTATAATTATGTATTCTGGAAATTATTGCTCTTCTTATTCAGAAAAAGGTCTTAGGAGGACTCTATACACATAAAACATGTTAGATCCTTTCTTACTAGGTTTATCTGAGTGTGTTGGTTTTACTTGGCCCAGTTTTTGCTAGTGGGTAGGGAGGGGCACAAAGATGGCTCCTGTGTGTCCTGTGTGAAGGTTCTGGAAGTTTGTCACCCTGTCCAGCAGAGCCAATCTCTGATGGCTCTGAAGATGATGGACATGCTGCTGGCCAAACCTGGGCCAAGTAGAAATGTTAGTTACGCCTCTATGAAAACATATTTAAGAAGAAATCAAAACAATGGGTGCATGCACTTATTTTTAGCCAGAGGAGGAGGAGGAGGTGAAAATATGTGAGGGAAAACAACATGGAGACACCAAGGTCAGTGGAGAAGGTGGGGGAGGAGGTGCTCCAGGCGCCAGAGCTGAAAACCCTCTGCTGGCCATGGTGAAGACCACGGGGGGAGCAGGTGGTCCCCCTGCAGCCCATGGAGTCCAGGGGGGTGCAGAGATCCACCCACAGCCCGTGGGGAGGTGCCCACGCCAGAGGAGCAGGTGGATGCCTGGAGGAAGCTGTGATCCAGTGGGAGTCCCAGCAGAGACTGAGAGTTGCAAAGGCTGTGGACGAGAGAGAAAGGCCTTGGCCCCGGGATGGAAACAGCCTGGCCTCGGCTCGGGAGCCTGCACCCCATGGACAAGCACTCGTGTTTGCAGCAGATTTCGGCCGGGCTGCTGCTCGTGAGATTGGACCCACGCCAAAGAAGTTCTCAGAGGACTGTCTCTCGTGGGAGGGACCCCATGGCTGAGTAGAGGACTCTTCTCCCTGGTGGACTGACCCTGACCAAAGGGAAACCCCCATACCCTGCCCCACCCCGGAGTTGTTGGTTGTGTGAAAGAGGGAGGGGGGTGAGCTGAGAAATGGCATCTTAAGAGGGAGAGTGGTGAGCAGAGAAACAGTGTTTGTAGCAGAAGAATTGTGGTGATGGACTGACTAAGGAAAAACCCCATACCCTGCCCCCCACCCAGAGCTGCTGGTTGTTTGAAGGAGGGGAGGGGGTGAGCTGAGGAACAGTGTCTTAAGAGGGAAGGGGGGTGAATGAAGAAAAGGTGTCTTAAGAGCTTATTTTTACCTCTCATTTATCCTCTGACTCTGTTAGGTTAATAAATCACTTTGCAACTTAAGTTTCTTTCCTGTTTGCTCATTTTCTGTGTGTCCTATCCCACCAGTGCCTCATCTCAACTCATGAGTCCAGTGTGTTTGTGTTAGTTTGATTCCTCTCCTCTGCACAGCTGTGGCAGGAGAGAGCATAGAGAGCAGATGTCATAGGTCCCTGGAATTTGGCCAGGGTCAAACCTCGACACTGAGGAAAGTCCATCTCCATTTGCCTGTATTCCATGTCTCCGTGTCTAAAATATTTAATATATTATCACCTGTTTCTCTTCTTCCGATGCTCTCTGTTGGAATTTTCAGATTCACTGCCACTGCTGGTGTTACAGCGGGACCGTGATCTGGAGAAAAACAAGACATCAGGATGAATTTATCTGCTGACACCAAAATTACTGCAATGCTAAATGAGGAAAGAACAACACCTCAAAGACATCACCTGGAAAATCAGAATTAAAATACTCTGGAGGGCTTGTCTACGCCTGCAAGTCATATCTTTTTCTCATTAATTGATTGGGAAGAACTGCTTCAAAAGCAGGGTGTAGTATCAGGTGAGTGGTATTTTCATTTTGAATAATTTCACTGCTTCATTTTTTTTTATTTATTCATTTATTTATTTTAATCTCTCAGCATTCTCTATGTATATGCCACATCAAAGTGTTTCTTGGAGGTGTGAAATGTTTTATCTCTTAATCTGTGTGCATTCTGGCCTTTTCTTCTTGCACATTGTGGTACACCCAACAGAAATTATACAGCAATTCCAGGTTTGCAGGCAAAACAAAATGCTCACAGATCAATATTTTTCTATTCACCTCAATTTCCATCCTGCAAGTTCATATTTTCAAATGTTAGGCAGTATGGAAGAAACACCAATAACACTAGGATTCTGCTGCTCTTTATGAAAAAATGAGGCTGAACTACCTACAGGCAAACTGCTTTTGCTAGAGAGAAATGTCTTGCAACAATGGGACAGCTGAAGCCTAGGAAAACCAATTCAGCCCAGATTGTCTGAAGGGAATAAATTTGGCAAAGTGAAATTTCCCCACAGAAGAAGCATTTCCACATCCCCAAGCTTCATGCTTGTAATTTAAAGCCAGGAATCCAGGTTCTCAGCTAAAAGTACACCTTTCTGGGTGAAGCTCAAAGTGGGGATAAAAGATATGCATGTTACTATAGAAAACTGTAACCCCAAAGGAAAAAGGAAGATTAAAAGATGGTGTCAAAAAGAGTCACTCAAGCACAGTGGAAGAGTTAAGAGCAATAAATGCTCTAGATCTCCAGCAGACTTTACACACCCAAAAGTATACCTTTCCCCACCCCAATCTTATCAGATGTTTAATAAACATTCCACTCATATCATATCATATCATATCATATCATAAGTCATTTGAGCAACACTGTTCTTTCACACTTCCAGGTCATTAGCATGACTCTTTTTGTCTACATTTTTCAGTTTGGCAAGAATTTTCTTACTGTGATTTAAGTAATTTATCCCATAAGGTACCAAAACATCCAAAAATCACAGCGTGGCAGGCAAAGTACAAGATAAAATGTCCTATCTGATCAAACTCAAGATAAGCTTTTCTCTTAACTTTTCAGGAATGGAAATTTGATCTATCTTTTGGATACTGCACATCAAATTACTTGGTGTTCCCTGTTAGGAGAGCATTTGTGGGAACACAGAAGGGCTGTTGAGCTGTCAACTGAGTCTGGCAGCTGCTCATGCTTGTTGTCAGAATATTATCTTTCACTAAATATTAAATATCGGCTTTTACTGAACTGAATAAAATACCAAAAACGGGGGGAGAAGAAAGATGGTTTTCTAAATCAGGTGCAAGAACACATGAGATCATCCTGATCTCTGACAATTTTAAGGTACCATTCATCCTTTATTCCCCTGTTTTCCTCGTCATGCCATATATTTGACATTTTGCAGGTAGAATACCTGTATGGTCTGTCATAAGCAGCAGGAAAGTCATGGTCAGTTTGACAAAGAGACACAATAAATACTGTCTAGGAGAGGACTTGGAGGGCTGGGGAAAGCTCACATTCTGGCACGGTCTTTTTCTGATTAAAATGAGAGGAGAGTAGCCAAATTGTGACAAAGTGGAGAAGGTCTTTTGCAATATAAAATAAGAAACCTGTGCACAGCCTTTGGGAAGAGGTGGGGCTTTCCACCTGAGATGCTTAACTAAATCTTCTCTGATTTATGTGCTGGACACCTATCACAGGACTCCCACCGGCAGCTGGTAATGATAACATCCTTCCAAAAAATATTCTGTTATCTTACAATAAGTATAAAATATGTGAGCACTTTCTCTGTCTTCCTGTGATTGTCCCTGAGATGTTTGTATCTCTGCCAGAGCTCCTTTCCTGTGATGCAGCAGTGATTCAGATCCTGGGAGTGCCCCCTCTCCTTCCCAAGCTCCAGGAGCCTCTGACATTGAAATGTCACTCCATTCACATTGAACTGAAACTCCACTGTCTGCTCATTCCAGCAGTGCAAACAGGAGCACAGGAGTGAGGAAGAGTAGTCATGACAGGCAGATACGGCAAAAATCTGTCAAAAGCTGAAACTGTTGAAGGGCACACCCGAATTCACACCTGCATTCTATTTGAGATGTGACAACTAGTCAAGTCTGAAATGTGAGATGGGGATGGGGCAGGGGGAGAAGCTTAAGAAAAAGTCAACAAAAATGTGCCACACAGCAAGAAGACCATGAGGAGTTACGTATGCCTTTGCACTTACCTCTTGTAGGACAATTCATCCCAAATGATAGCACACTTTCTTGCAAAACAGGTTAATTAAAAGTGGGTAGAGAGACTGGAGAAGTAAAAAAAAACCTGCAGATTCAAAATCCAAAAGCTCAAACTTCTGGAACTGACTTTCAAGTTGCAGATAAGCCCTTAGGAAACTTTCACAAACTGTTTCTAACACAGGGTAGTAGCAATGTGCTGTGGTGAAGCTCTGCCACAGAGCATTTTAGCAAAAGATAAGAAATAAAAAAATTAAATAAGTATAACACAATAAATCTTTTACACATTTAAGAAGATGAGAGAAAGGGAATGGGGGATGGAGGAAAGGAGGGGATGCAGTGAAACAAAGTACGACCAGTACCTTCACTATCATTTCATAGCTGCTGTAAGTCATATATTTACCTTCTCCTTTGCTTTAAATCTGAATCTTCACCACTGTTTTGATTTTTCCTGTGACATTAAGGAAGTTTTAATGAAATATCATAGAGTCACTTAATACAAATACACAAAACTACCCATGCTAAAAAAACCTAAAACTTTACAAAGTATTTTGGGTTTTTGTTGGATTTTTTTTTCAATATGATGTCAGTAGAGAAAACAGGGCATGTGCTTGTTTTAAACTTTTTGGGACACCTTTACAATAAGTTGCGAAGTCACAATCCCATTTAAGCTCTCACTGCAAACCCCTGACTTGAAAATTAAGTGCAGCATGCTGGCCTTTACAGTTTCCTACTGTTTCCAACATAGCAGAGTCGAGTGGTTTCCTCTTAACTCCAATAAAGAGTGCATAAACAACACAACTATTGTCATTAACAGCTGGAAAAGGAAAGTGCTTGAATTAAACCAAGACTCAGGAAGGCATAATTAAGTTAGAATCTATCCACTATTGTCAGTCTTCACAGTCTCACATATGAGATAAGACTTTTAAAAACATTTTGTTCATGTGGTAGCACAACAGAAAACTTGCTGTTGAACTGCACTGTGTCCACTGACTAGATCAGCCCAATGCAAATCCCAGATGATAGAAACAATTTCCTGCTGCATAGTGCACAAACACTTTTCTTTTCTTGATATGAGAGACCTTTGCATTGCTCATCTCTAGTATTTTGTTTTCACAAAGCCAAACAAGTCCTTCTGACAACTAAGCTAGCAATGCATCTGAAAACCTGTGCTGGTTTTGGCTGCAGTAGTTAGTTTTTCTCATAGTGGCCAGTATGGGGCTGTGTTTCGGATTTCTGCTGAACACAGGGCTGATAATCTAGAAATGCTTTTGTTATTGATGAAAGGGCTTGCACAGAGCCAAGGCCACGCTGGGGAGGGGACTGGTGGTACATGGGACACTGGGAGGGGACACAGCCAGGACAGGTGACCCCAACTGACCAAAGGGATATTCCAGCCATATGACATCATGGTCAGGGCATAAAGTGTGGGCAAGAAGGAGGAAGGGGGAGATGTCTAAACTGATAGTGTTTGTCCTCCCAAGTCACCATCAGCATGACAGAGCCCTGCTCTGCTGGGGATGGCTGAACTCCTGCCCAGCCATGGGAAGCAGGGAATTCACTCATTTGCTTTGTTTGTGTGCATAGCCCTTGCTTTCCCTATTAAACTGTCTGCATCTCAACTCACCAGTTTTCTACCTCTCACCCTTCTGATTCTCTCCCTGACCCTGCTGGTGGGGGAGTGAGTGAGGGGCTGCCAGGGGCTGGGCTGGGGTTAAGCCATGACAAAACACATCCAGGAACACATTGCTGTTAACACCCATGAGGGCTCTATCCAGCAGAGTAAATCAACATAACTCCATTGCCTGAGAGAGAGTTACACTGATTTGAGGTCACTAAGCACACACCATGGGTGAGTTTCTTCTCTCCTGTGCCAGACAGCTAATGGCAGATAAAAGGTCTGAAACAGTTCAGAAACCTGGCAAGGACAAAAGCTCCACATCAAACTAGATTTCCTCATCAATACAGCTGCATTGTCAGGGACCCCTCTGCAACCCCTGGCTTTGAAGGCCAAACAGGTAATCATTTCAGAGCTGTCAGGAGATGTAACTCTCATGTGCTTGCTCCTAAGGCAGTTTTAGAAGACTGCAATAAATATGGCAAAGTGTCTGTGTTTGTTTATACTTCCCAACACATCACAGAACTAGGCAGGGTGCCCCAGCAATGAAAGCAGCTTCTCAGCAGGACCAATCATCCCAGGTAACACTCAGTACTGTATGACTTTACTTTTACTTTTGGGACATGCTCAAGGGCATGCAGCATAGAATCCCCATCCACTCAGTTTTTACTCCTCTAAGTCACTCAATTCAGCTTGTACCAATTGAAAGAAGATTAAGTGTCACATAGTTGTATTTTTACTGGTGTCCTCTCTAATGTAAAGTTGTTCACATACAGGACCGTTGAAGACAGCTTTGTGGCTCATTTGTTTAATCCTTGTGGCAGTTAAAACAAAGAAATGCACTTACAACACTGCACTGGACACTCATTGTTAAGCAAGCAAATCCATCAGTCCTTTTATTCATCAGGGGAAAAGAGCTGCAGTACCTAAAGGAATCTTGCACATGCCAATAATGCAATTTCTCTCATTTTCAACATCATTTTCCCACAACAGCACACAAGCAAACACACGACCAAAGCTTCCTTTCCAAACACAGCTGTGGCATTCCTGCTCAGGTGGGTTTTTTTAACTAACAACTGGCCCCTGGAATACCCCTCTTCCCAGGACCCAGCTGTGCATCCACGAGCTGAATGAGCCTGCATGACCCTCAAATTTCTAACGTGAGAAGCTGACAGTGATTAACCCCAAGGCTCTTACCTCCTCCGAACTGGCTGCCCGGACTCATTCTCACTGCCACCAGATGGGTTCCTTTGGCGAGAGTAGGGAAACTTTGGTGATTTATTGCGGTCGCTGGCAGAATTATACAGCCCACTAAGGTTAAAAAGGAAGAGCAAAGAGTCAGCTTTAAAATTTCCAGGACAGTTAGGCCAGCTAACTGTGCTTTAGCTTACAAAAATGAGAAAGTTCACACACACACACATGCACAGAGGTATTTGGCTGTATTGTGTCTGTGTGGAAGTGTGCTATATAAATGCAGATGGTACTGCTATCTAGCAATAAATTTTTCACACTGAACCTTGAAAATGTAGGAGTGAGACCTCTTAGCATTGCTAAGCAAACAACTCTAAGCTTACAAAATACAGATTTAAGTTTACCCATATTCTTCTAGTATAATAAAATTTATGTTCTTTAGTATGGCTTATCCAACCCAAAGTCAGGCATTCTTAGTATTTTCCATGGATGTAAGTACGAAAATTTCCAATTTTCTTGTCATGATATACATCTTCATCACAGAGCTGATGCTTGGGAACATGAAGCAATTTCTACCTCCATCTCTCCGCTGTTCATCCACACAAACCTCTGCCAATAGTGCAGAGGGGTTTCAAGATCCAGCTTTCTTTCTGCTTTCCTAAAAGCCTCTGGTCTTCAAATTGAATCCATTCTTCTTCATCTACTTCTGCAGACAGCTGATTACAGCACAGCTCTGCACAGGTGAAAAGTTCCCACAGCTCATCTCAATGAGAATTATTATTAGGAGCTGTGAAAGCCTCTGTGCAACATCCAGTCTGCTTATGTGTCTAAAACTGCAGACTGCTTTAGAATGAACAGATTTTCAAAAACTCAATCCTACCATTCTTTGGCTCCTGCAAGATCAAACTTCCTGCTGTCCTGAAAGCAATTTAAACACTAGAGCCATAATGTGACAAGATGACACCACATTTTCTTTAAAAATAACCAAGGAAAGGTCTGTCCTAGCAAGAGAATACTTGCTCACTGCTTTGTCCTTAGTCTGAAAACTGTTGCTCTTTACAGAAGGACCACAAGGGGTAAATCATCAGGATGCCCCAAATAACACATCATGTATAGATCTGAATCATCACAGAAAAGCAGGACCATTCTCAATTTTGCTTCTTATTCTCTCTAGTTCAGTATCCTGTTTCCAACAGCAGGGACCAACCACAACTCCAAACAACTACAGGAAGAAAAAAGTTGAAGGTGTTCACGCTCCCTGAGTCCCACACCATTCCCAGTTCACGGGACTCACTGAGCCAGCCTGCTGCACCTCTGCCTTCAGAAGCCCTTCAGGATTTCTTTTCCAAGACTCACCCAGCTTCCCCCAGGAATTCACCAGCTTGAATCGCACCTTGCAAAGGAGGACCACAGGTCTCCCACTCACGGTGAGTCAGTATTCACTGCCTTTCCCAACACTTTTAAACTACCTTCAACAGCTTCACCTGAAGATCCTTAGTCTTTGTGCTGGAAAAATACAGTCCTGATCTCTTTCTTTTTTCTCAGATTTCTAGATGTCATTCCCTGAAATTGCCTCTTTTACAGACTGAAGGAAGAGTCCTCTCTGGCCTATGCCCTTGCTCCTTGTACAGATTTACTGCAAAGCCATTCACACCTTCGATTACCTTTGCTGCTCCTCTCAAAGCCTATTCCTTTTGCTGAGATAAGGACATCAGAACTGCTCCCAAAACTCATGGAGCACATATGTGACTCACCAATTTATACAATGGCATAATGCTGCTCTCTAGCTTCGCTAATAATTGCTAATAGTTTTTCTGACTGTTACACAGTTGATTTTTTCTTTAAGTTGTCCATAATAATTCCACAGCACTTTATATTAATTAGGAATCTAGGGTTATTTTTTTTTCCCTCTTGGCCCTCTCTTTACATTTTTTGATTCAAAAGAATTTACACATCACTCACACTTTCAGGGTCCCTCTACCACTCTTCCCAGACAAATTACTCACTATCCTAAAAAATTTTGTATCATCACCAAACTTCATCACCCCTTTTCTTAGTTTTTTGACAAATATACTAAATATCAGAGGTCTATGAGCAAATCTCTCTAGAAAGCCACTGGTAACATCCATTCATTGGCAACCTCCTTCTACACATACTTTCCTAATTTTTAAATTTATTTATCTATGAAAGAACCTATCTACTTACATGCAATACACATCTATTATGAATCAGATGACACCTTAATATAATAAATTAATATCCTTCAACCTATTGCTGTGGCATGATATTTACCACTGCACAATACCTAAGACATCAAGTCTTGCCTTACCTCTGTGGGCCGTTTTCCTCCCATGGAGCGCTTGTTTTACTTCTTTGTGTTTCTGGACTGTTTTCATTTTTCATCTTTTTAAAGCTAAATAAAAGTACAGATAGATATATATCTTTTAAAACTCATTTCATACACATCACATTTTCTGTCATGCTGACCACCTACAATTTAATTCTGAAGGCATGTCCTCGTTACAGAGATCCACCCTGGAATATAGTTATTTACTCATTATCATGAAAGAGGGCAGAGAGCTGCTATGTTGAAAAATCTCTCCTAAAAAGAGCAATCATAAGGGGAGGGGGAAAGAAGAAAAAAAAAAAAAAGAAAAAAAAAAAGACTGAGTCAGAAAAACAGTCAATCCTGTCTCCAAATAAACAAGAACAGATGCTTAGGCAAGAAGCCTAATACGGCAAACACACAATACGATCTCATCGACTTCCATAATATGCAGTTAAGAGATTATTGAATCAGAGGCTTTATCTCCATTTTGTTTTACCTAGCTCTTAATGAAACTATCTTCCATGGATTTACTTAAACACCTCATGGACATATTTTAATTTTTGGCATAAATAGTGCCAAAGAGTATTGCCAGTATGTAAGAGTATGTAAGAGTAAGTGCCAGTCAGTATGTGGCTATGGCTATGACATAAATGATTATTTAATTTTATTTTGAAATTTCCACCTGCTTCCAAACTTCCATCCCTTGCTCCTGACTGTTTCTGTGATTACAGAAAGAAATAAAGAAAAACAAGCACCTATGGACAACAGCTCCCTAATCAAAAACTTCACCCCTTATTTTTTTTTTACATTTTTAACAACTGTCTAATCTCTTTTCCAAGTGAAAGAATCACAGACTACTTAATCTCTCCCAGTACAGAAGTCACCACATACCTCTGATTATCCTTATCATATTTCTCTACCATTTTTCCAGGTGTATAGTACCTACTTTAAAATGGGAGCAACAAAGACAGGGGTGATGATAACTATTCAAACGATGACAGATCACAGGTTCATAGGTTCACAGAGTAGCATATCCTTCTCATTCCCTCCCCAGTAAAGCCCTGGGTTTTATTTTTGCCAGAAAGAGATTGTTGAGGAAGAGGTGACTTCACTGACTGCTGCAAGGCAAAGTACTAGGACAGTCATCTGGCTTGAGAGATATATCAGTGTTTGTAATCAGTCTCACATACCTATGGGGATGGGGGGAAAAAAAGCAGGATGCTCCAATTCTTCCTTTATTCCTATCAGTGTCAGGTTTTACAGCTTCTGACCCATTAAAGCTCCCAGAAAATTGCCAGTTCAAATGCTGGAAAGTGGCTTTTAGCTGAAGCACATATTTGCACCCCTGTCCTTGCCAATGGCTCAGCAGAGCTTTTCTGGCAGCACCATCGCCAGAGCTCTCTTTGTGCATGAACAAGCTGCTCACCAGAGACAGAGCGAGGCACCCACATTGATTTCCATCAAGGTCTCCAGGAAGTGTTACTGACAGCAACCCCGTACAATCATTAATACATCATATATTTATAAAGTACAACTGAAGCAGAAAAAATAAAAGCTTTACAGCTGCTTACAGGGAGGAGGATATAAGCTGGGAGTTCTTTTCCCAGAGCAGGAGGTGACAGACTCAGCTTTATGAAGGAATCGTGGCTACTTAACTCACTAATCCACTTTTAACTTCAGCCTTTGGTTACTACAGGTCACTGAGTTAATCATTTAATTCTCACACAGTGAACAAAATGCAAAACCACAGTAAGTCAGCAGGAAAAGAAATTAAATTACACCTTATCAGGTAAATAATTCTCTTAATACTGCACCCATTAATTATTGACTCATAGCTGCATGCAATCTATGCCCAGGCTTAAAAATATGTGCCTACTATAGACTGAGCAAGTAACTCAGATAAATCTATTTCAGTCCCATACTGCAAAAAGGAATGGATTTGAACAATACCTGGGTTGGACTTAAAGAAATGTGAATACTGTTTTCAAATCTTAAGAAGAAAAAGAAAAAGTACCTGGGAGGTGAATTTACTGCATTAAATTCCCAAGTCATTATTAATTTGGAGTAGATACACACTTTACAGACAGAACGCTAGAGCATGGCAGCTCTTCAATTACCAGGAATCTCCAGGAATGCAGTTGCAAAAGGTACTGAGTTCATTCAAAGTATCTGAAAAGGTTAGGATCTGAATTTTATGTGAGATTACTATTGTTGGGGTTTTTTTTTAATTTATTTTGAGTTTATACCTCTTACACAGAAATGAACAACTACAGATCTCAACAGTGAACAAGATGTTAAATATGAAAACTCAGCTTGTGAACACTACTGAAAGATGCTCTGCAAGCACCACTGACAACTAATGCAAGAATTACACAGGATGGAGCAAGCTTCCAAGCAGTAAACACTACACAGATTTTGTGTGCTACCTCTCACATGCACAGCCTGGCAGACCCAAAAGGTGTTTTATGTGTGCAGACAGAGATGCAAATCAAATCCTAAATAGAAGGAATGCAAGAAAAACAACTTCCAACACTTTTTAAAATGTTTTTCTTGAAGTGACTAACACTGTCTAAAGCATAACTCAGTAAGAACCTGCCTGTGAACTGCTTTCAAACTGTCATGGTGAGAAACTGAACTCAGAAACCTTGAAGCTGTCATGCTGAGAGCCCCTTATGTTGGTTCTTCCTCTACAACCTGCCGATCCATTTCTTTTTAACAGTTCATTGCTAAAAATTCTGTAGTGAAGGACTCCCATGCCTCCCTAAATGATGATCTCTGCACTATGGAATAATGGTACATTTTGCTCTGTATCTTCCTCTCTCCTAACAAATCACAGAACAACAGAATGGTGGGGTTGTCAGGCTCCTCTGGATGTCATCTGGTCCAGATGCCTGCTCCAGCAGGGTGACACAGATTCAGCTGCCCAGGACTATTCCCAGACAGCTGCAGAATTACCTCCAAGGATGGAGACTCCACCAGGTCTCTGGACAACTTCTGCCAGGGCTCAGTCATTTGCACAGGGATAAAGTGTTTCCTGAAGTTGAGAGGGAACCTCCTGTGATTTAGTGTGTGCCCACCTGGTCCTGTCACTGGGAACCACAGGAAAGAGCCTGTATCTGTCCTCTTTGTGCCCTCCCTTCATCTATTTTTTTACCTTTGTATTGTTTTCTGCTTAATGGTTTAGCTTCAGCATGACCAAGTGGCAAAATAATAAAACTTTCTTCTAACACATGATTAGCATTACTTTCAAAGGACTAGAATAGTGGATTTAATTTCCCTCAAAATGAAGAAGGAATTTAACTCAGCTTTTCTTCTGGAGGTTAACTCTTTTAAATATTAGGCAGTAGGGAACACTATCCACATGTATTTGCGGTAAATCTTTTAGATCTTTTTTCAGAGGTCAGTGCAGTATGCCAAGCCCACAGCTTCAAGGCATAGATAAGTCCAGTTAACAGCTACTCAGTTAAAAAAAAAAACCCAGCTGTCGAGATTATCAAGCATGCAGAGACAGCTATCCAGTCAACTAAACAAAAGAGTTAAGTGCTGTGGTTTTGACTCATTCTTTTGCCAGATCACTCTTCTTCTGATTCAGGTGCACAAATTCCACCTAAAATTAGGGGTGGGGATATAAACCCCTTTCTGAATCTGAGCTTTACCTCTTCCTTTCGAATATGCTTAATAACCAGATAGGCCCTTCAGCACTGATAAATTAGACACAGCAGACCACACAATCCAGAGGAGCCCTGGAAATTCACTACTCCTATGGATCAGAAACAAATACTCCTGAGTTTTATTACAAATTGAACACGTAATGGGGAATCTCTGCAAGAGTAACAAAACTGCTGGGAGAGAGCCCATGCCCACCTCCTCTCAGCCCACTCACCCCAAGCTTGCCCTGTTAGAGACAGAAAGCCCTGAGGGCTCTGACAGTCAGCACACAGCTCCCAGGGGAGACCCTAATAGGACTACCCTGACCAGTACCTGGTTTTTTTCCTATTTAAACCTGAGACTGTTTGCTTTCCCATTAACTTGTGCTGATTTGTGGGTGTTCAAATGATGTGTTACCTGAAATCCCTTCCACACTGATTGGAAGATCAGGGTTTTATAAAATTAATTACTTGGCAACACTCTCTGACCTTTGTCAGAAAATCAGATGGACCTGAACTCCTGTTACTAATGCTTACTAAACATGTTCCTCTATCCAAGGCATCATACAACCTCTTAAAAGCTGTAAGAAAACTGCAGGTCTACATACCTTTTCACTGGAGAAGGTGCAATAATTTTGGTTGTTCCTTCATTTTCCCCATTTGTTGTAATCTCATGGCTCATGTTCTTAGAACCTGAAAAAAAGAGAAGCCCAAAACAGGTGAGTCTTGTAGCACAAATGTTTGCAGACCTATTCAGCACAATCACCTAAAGAACACAGGGCAGCATGAGAGATAAAATGACACACGAGATATCTGGTATGTGTTCTACTTCTTTGGGGTGTAGAAGGATCACACTCTTGTGTCTTATTCTTATTTCTAGTTGTACCAGAGCACAATAAAATTTAACATGAAGCACATTCATTACTCTTCCACATCAGACAGAGAAGTCTGAAGCCATTGTTCTCAAAGGGATATTCTGCCACTGTCAAGAGAAGGAAATTCCCTGCTCGCTCAACAATGAGGATAAAAGTGTGAGGAGAATACAGACTGGTTCCCGCTGGTGGTACGACTTCAATTTCCAGGCTATGCTATTAATATTAATCTGCCATTTTTCTTCAGTTCACACATTGTCTTTCCACCTAACTGGCAATTTCAGACATTTCTTACAAAACTGTTACCAGTTACAAGTAGAACAACAAAACAATATCATTATTGACACAGACCTCCTCTGGACAGGATTCTGAGCATGTGCATTGAAAATAATGAAATAGATTGAAGATTATAATACTACGTCCTCTGGGCACAAGCAACAGCATCACTGTATTGCTAATATAATGGTACAAACCCCAAGCCATTTTGACTGGCTAAAACAAAAATGTAATGTCTTAAATTAAGCTGTGGCAAGATTTTTTATAAGTTTTCTCCCCAGCCTCAGAGAAAGCATCAGATTTCTTCACTATCTCCCTGAACTTCCTACACCACTCCTTTGGCATACAAAGCCTCTGAACTCTCCTCTACCTCAACACAAATACTTGAGATATTCTAAGGCATTTTGTCTGCCCATCAATTGTTTCTCTTACAGGTTAGATCTGCTAGTCTTCTGCAGAAATCAGCAAAGATATGACCTTTTCAAACAAAGGACTTAATCTCAGTACTTCACATATTCTCCTGTGAGGCAGCTTTTGACTGAGCCACATAAAGTGCTTATAACTTAATGGAGCAATAAGAAAAACAAGCAAAGGTCAAATTATATAAAAGTGATAGACACCTCCAAAATTGATCCTTTGCTGTTTGGCAATAACCTTATCATTCTGCAGGCACCCAGTCACCTCTGGTTGTCAGGCCATGGTGGGTTAATCAGGAGCTTTCTGACTACACTTACAAAAACAGTAATAATTGTCTTTAAGTATGTTCCACCTGGTGTATCTTTTACTGACTACAGTACTATTCTACCAACTTATACCTCTGTATGATAGAATTACCTAATATAAAAGAGTAGACTCCAGAAAAACTGTCCAAACAGTAACCCTATCAGAAAAACTCAGCTATATCACCATTTCTTGCATGCCAACGTAATAGGCCTCTCAAAAATACCTTAGACAGACAAAAATCTTGAACATTGCATTTGTGAAAGGTTTTCCTGATTGTTTATCTTTGGCTGGATAATGTGCTCTCAGCATTCACTGCACTGCACTGAACTTTTCCAGTGAGGTGAATGCACACACTTAATTCCCTTTTACAGCCATTTTGACCCTGATTTGTGTATTCAATTCAAGCCAGGTATTACATTTTTTAAAACTCAAGTGTCCAAAACCATATCAGCCTGGCAAGGTAGTTGGCCTGTCATTCCTGCTTCTTATCAGGTAAAGCCAGTTAACTGACGTTATCTGGAAGCAGTGTTTGTATTTAAACTTCATCATGAGAGCAGCAGAGTGTGAGCGAATGGCAAACATGCAGTAAGAGCTCCTGCTTTGCACCCTGTGCTATTAAGAACCTACAAAAATGAATGGACTTCCATATGTCTACACCAGCACAGCCTACTCTGTGATAATGGCTGTTTTTCATATTACTTTCCAAGCCTGTAGCCTCAAAAAGTTTGTTCATCTCACACCCCATGACTGAAATGCAGAAGCAGTCACACCCAGCCTTTTATAAAATCTGGGATTTTAAGTAAACTTTAAAGCATAAAGTTCAAAGTAAATAAACTAGGAAATAGATAAAATCATCCATCTTCCCCAACACCCCTAGATCTATTTTCTCAAAAATCTAACTTTCAAACCCAATCTCACAATTTTCTGGGAAAATACTCTGGGCCAGTCCATGTACCATAGCTGAGGCTGGCAAAGCAGGGTAGTGACAGGTATGTGTGGCAAAATGGGATTTCTTAGGGATTATCACAATACAGAAAGTACTGTAATTGTAATACCCACACCCAATCCTCCACCTGGCCTCTAGATCAGAATGGCAAAACTTATTTTGCACTGGTTTATACAACTGACCAGTGTGAAAGACAGGAACAAACAGAGTCCTTAGCCAAGAAAAAACAACAAGCTCTCAGCAATGTGTTTTCCACTGTCACGCACAGCAACAGGTCTGGTCACATCAATGTCTCTCCTGAGATGATGTTGCCTTAGAGTTTTTCATGTCCAACATTCAGCCAAGATAATAATGAACATTTTCACCCTATGTTGCAAAAGCGTAGCATTATCAGAATGGCCCTAAGAGGGTAAGACAGAACAGTGAGAGATCCTGTTCCATGTTTGAGTTTATTATTTGCATCCAGAGCAAGATGCAACTGTAATTTTTTCCCAGCTGAAATGGGAAGAATAAGACAATGAACCAAGCTTACCAATGAACCAAGCTTATTTCACTCACAAGATCTGACAGAACAAAATTAAAAAGCCTTTTCACTAAATGAACACTGACTTAAATCATCAGCCAAAACATATGGCAAACCCCCCCATGCACTAATATAAACCACAGTCCAAATCTAATATAAAAGCATAGCCATTAATGTTTCCTGATATGATTTTTCCACTAGCCCTAGAACAATTGAGATATGAAATGTATCAAACAAGTAACAAAATGGAGGTTACTGCATTTTAAACCACTGCAATCTGTATTCTAGGACAATAATGTGCCATGCTAAAGCCAAAAGGTCTGCACTGTGCATCCTATCAGGCAAAGCAATCAGTGGCAATGGCTTTTATACAAGAAAAATAGTTTCTCTCTGTTCACAGTATCATCTCCCTCAATCTCTCTGTTAAACCACAAATATTTTTACTGAAAACAGAATTAATATTTTCTATCATTGTCTTGACACCTGCTTTAACTCTTAACCCAGAGTTCATCAAGTGTCTGTAGTCCTAAGGACTTTACCATACTTTAATGGAGCAATGAGACAAAGAAACATTATTGCTCATCTCTGCTAGGGATAAATAACCTCTACCTTCAGGTGACAGGAAAAAAATATAAAAAGCACATACTATGTTTATAGCACCAGGACATGCATACAAAAAGAAGAAACAAGGGAAAGGATTTTAATTAGATGTCAGAGGTTAGAGGTTTTCACACTTCACAGGCACTTATCTGATGGAGGCAATGCTAATTTTATATGTTGCAGTCATGCACTTGTTCTAACTGTCCCCAAAACCACTGCTGTGGCTGGTCGTATCACTAGCACCAATTGATTTTAAAAAAAACAAAAAACCCAACAAACAAACAAAAAAAATAAGCCAGAATGGCTAATTGCAGTGGCTGCAAAAATGAAGCCTTTGACTTTGCCATCTTAGGAAAAGGAAAATAGGGAAATAAGCAGGTGAGGAAAGATGCTGAACTCAGAGAAGGTGGGGAAAAGTTATTTCATACCAGCTATTTGTGAGCTGTTGTTGGATTTTGGGAAAATAAATGGAACCCTGACTTTCACTCCAAATTATAAGACATGTCCAGTTGGACATTAATTAAAGTGGTATTTGACAGGAAATACCTTAAGATATAATACATGCAAACTAAAATAACCCTGTTTAAAATGTTGGATAAGTCATATTTAATCTTATTACACCATACTACAAACAGAAAATTAAGAACAAAGGACTAGCCATCACTGATGACCATCTGCATAATGTCTTTATGCAAAAGGAGTATTTAATTTAAGAAGAAATGTCCTATTATTTTCTCAAACATTTTAGTCAGGGAAACTTTTATATAATTCATAAAACTTATTACACTACCAGGTTAATTTCCAAGATAAAAATTAGTCTATAAAATAAAATCTACATTGGAATACTATATTTAAGCAAGTAATACTTAGAATATGCCAAATAGTCTTGGTTTATTGTGCAGAATGGTTTTTGTAATATCCAAGAACAATTTTAGGTGAAAAGCGGTAGATTTATTTTTTGCAATAGACTGTCACGTTGTCTTGACATAGGGAGGAGAGGGAGCATTAGTCTTCATTCAGCTTCTGAAAGCCTGTTTAAACGGAGAAAGAGTATTCAATGTTTATCATTACAAATAGCCAAAGACAAAATGAAAAAAAAAAATAAAGAGGAGAAAATATGTTTATTCATAGGGAAAGATGGCATTTGAATGACACAACTTTCTTCCCTCAACCCTTATTTTGAGCAGGAAATGAAATGCATTCATTTAATATTAATATCATTTGAGTTAATACATTTGACCCAGCAGAATACGACTGCACACTTGGAACACACAGGTAATCAGTTAAGTTGAATTAAAAGAGAAAACAGATGGATGATAGAGATTACAAAACTACATGTAAGTAAAATGGTGAAAAAGCAGCTGCTTTATTTTAAAGTGAGACTAAGTGTTTAAAGCCACCAAAACAGCAAACATGCTGCCCAGAGCATTCTGCATCACATTACACCAGCAGAAGAGGCTACGGGAAGGTTTCTGTTTTCTTCACATTTCCAGCCAAAGAGACTGAAAACAAAATGAACAAGCACAATGCATATTCAGCCTTGCAATAACACAGACTCACCCTCGCTGCCTGCGCTAAGGTGAACATTTATTTTCATCTATGAGCTGAGTTTTAGCTGACAAATAGACACACACATTTCCACAAACAGAACCAGGGACTAATGAGGTAGGAAATGCTGTTTAGCTTGAACTACCGCCCTAAGAACAGGACAGTGCAGCTGAACAAAAAGTTTAGTTCATTAGGTTCGAGGGTGAACAGCTTCTTGTCCTCTCACACACCCCCTTAAAACTGCAGACAGAACAAAAAATACTGGAATCAGGAAGCAAGGCAATTCTTCTCTTTTTACATAAAATAAAATAAAATAAAATAAAATAAAA
>VZTX01008963.1:76863-117651 GCA_013400915.1 Pardalotus punctatus | reverse complement strand
TGAATTATGTTACACTTCAAGAGCCACTGCAGCTAAAAGGCAGAACTCACAGCTTTTCTTCTGAGCCAAAAAGACAGAAAACGGCATTCAGGATAAACATCAGAGGTTGCCAGAGGTATATGTCTATCTTCTCTCTAAAAATAGCTTCTCAGATTTTATAGTGGCATCTTAAACCATGATAAAAGAGAAATATTTTACATGTTAAAGCCCAGACAGGTTTTTTCTCAAACAGGAAACACACACACACACGCACACACATGTGCTTAACTCCATGCACAAGTTTGACTGAAACGTGTGTGCCTTGTGTTATGGATGAAGCTAAGCTGTACCCACGTAACCACAGGCAGAACTGGAGCTTGACATCTCCATTACTAAATTTCAGGAAGTATCCATTATTCAAGGAATGACTTCTGGGATCCATGCTTAATCCGACTTCCTCTGACGCCTGTAAAAACTTCCAGCTTGCCATGACAGCTTCAGAATGCACAATAGATTTCCAGCTCACACATCTGAAGCCTGTTAAAACTGCATGGCACTAACTTCTGTTCCACTTAGCATCAAAATAAAGAAATACTGCCCCTGAACTGGGAAGACTATGCACAACAGTGGCACCTTGGGTCAAGCAGCCCAAACAATAGGACACCAACCAAAACACACAGGTATAAAATCAGTCTGCAAGAGACAGGACTCCTGAGAAATAAACACATGCTCACTGCCTGTTTTCAAACTCCCCTTTCAACCTTTACATTAGACCTACACACATGGGGTTGTATCACCTTTAATCCACAGAAACTCTTTTATCTGGAAAGCTGGAGGTTTTGCATCCTGTTAAGCTTAGATATAAATACTGACCTAAGGCAAAACAGAGAATCTGTTCTGAGAGATCCTGGAGGACACTGCAGCAGCTCTGAGTCACCTCATGATGACAAAATGAACCAAAAAAAAGAAGACATCTGCCCCCAGGTCAGCAGAGAAGGACCTACCTGTCTGTTGTGCTCTTTTGGGGTAAGTCTTGCTGCGACTTCTTTCAATGCTCTGGTCAGGCCGCGGAAGCTGCACAGAAGGGTCTCTGGTCATTCGCAAAGATGTTTTGGCACTTTAAAACACAATAAAATCACGAAAAAGCACTTGAGAGAGTTATCAAAGAGGATCCTTAGACTGAAAAAAAAAAATGCATAGGGTTTGGATAGCATGTTTTTTAGTTATTCACCTGTCATCCCACCTCTGCATCTCCTGCTGAGTAGCACTACTCTGAATTTTGATTTTAATCAGTCACTGGCAAAATCATCAACAGGTTGCACCAACCTCTTCTATATTTAGAATTTTCAAGTGGAGATAATCCACTAAAACAAAATGTGGTTTGTTAGACATAGGTTAAGATAGCATGACCTTTTCCAACCTAGAATATTCTAACATATGACTTTCTTAAGTAGTATTATTTCTTTCTGAATTTTTTCAGTAAGTTTTCCTCCCAGAAAAGCTTATTTAATAGTGTTCACACATATTTAATATTGTTCAGTTCCAGTCAGTCAGGGGCTACTCCTCTGCCATATGGAATGACAACCTAAAAGACTGCAAAACAAACTGTAATAAAGGACTCTCACTAGCGCAGCCTCAGATGGCAACAAATTGAGTAGAAGTTCTGATTGCCCTTTTCAGTAAGGCTTTTCTTCACTGCACAACTGAAGTAAGCTATTAAGTTTAAGTAAATTCTTTTATGTTCATTTCAATGTTCCTCTCCCTGTGACTTAGCAGAATATAACATACATAACAAATATCTAAAACTCTTATTCCTCCCCAAAACTTCATATTTGCTTCTGGAAACTTACTACAGAAGAGAAGTAATTGTTACTACTAATTCCTTAACACCTGAAGTTTGATGATTTTGAAATAAAAGGTATTGTACCAGAAAGTATCAAGCAACCATACAGGTTTTCCAAATGCAAATTTTCTGAATTTTGTGAATAGACTCCATTAAATACTGATACTATTTTCACCAGCAGTCCTTCACAGACAGTCAGCACTGCAGAATTCTTATCTTCTCAAAATTGTAAAATAATTAAAGGACAAAAATGTCTCAAATTCTAACCTTAGATCACAGTAATGCTTCTTCTTTATAAATTCAGTTTAAAATACCCCCTCAAGTTAGCCAGAAAACTCTTCTGCTCAACTTTTAAGTTTGGTAGTCATAACAATCTTGCAAATTCCAGAAGCAATTTTAACATAACATCTGGAAATAGGACCTTCCATGCCCACTAAGACCCTCAAAGCATATGAGCTTAAGAGAAGAAAATTACCTTCCTGAAAACGGTCTGGCACATAATAAGAAGTACCCAGAAGATTTAATTTAATAAATAAATAAATAAATAAATAAATAAATAAATAAATAAAAGGAGAAGAAAGAAAAAAACAAAACAGCAGCAAGTCAAATGAGAATATCATGGTGCCTCCACATACACAAAAAAACAGTGGGATTATGGTTTCTGCTTTGAGCTAATGATGTGTACAGATACCCAACATTGTCACTGCTTTTGGTGCTACAATGGGGACCAAAGGCAAAGAGGGAAGACAATCAAAGTTGTCAGTTATGACCGTCACCCCAACAGGGCAAGCCTGATCACAGACCACCCACAGAATTTATTAAAAAAAGGAAGATGAACTGAAATGCACCACCAACAGCAATAGCTCAAATACAGTTAACTACTTCATGGCATGCTGGTTTTTCATGGATTGGAAAGTTTTTGCCAGCACAAAACTTTCTCCTCCCCAGCACCAGTGCCCTGCCCCAATTTTCTGAAATGGACCAACACAGAAAACTCATCTGCAGTACTCTGGCAAGAATCCAGTAAACTCCTATCCAGTATCATAGATGGGGAAATACAGGTCAGGATCCACTACAAATGCAAAAGGCAGGACAATCATTCCCCAGTTATCCACAGCAAGGAGAATCTGGATCATGCCAGGGAGTGTGATAACTCAAATAATCTGGATTATGAAATAGACAAAGTGACAAAGATCTGAGTAACTAATGATTATCAGCCTTACTCATTATGATCCATTTATTTCTTGCATGCTAGTGGAAACAGTGCTGCGTATCCACCCTTAATTTCAAGCCTACAGCATCTTTCAAAACTTAGAGCCTTGAATATTCATCAATTTTGTCACCTATTCAAGTCAGAAAAGATACACCCTCATTTTGGTATTTCCCAGCTGCCAGGAAAGCCTCTTTAGGACATGAACATAATTTCCGGATTTATAAGGAGATACTGATTTAAACATTGCCAAGGCTGCTCCCACTTTGTGTACAGGCTATAGCAGACCTCAACCAATTCTGGAGATCTGGAGAATAGAATAAACTTACATTTGTCCCAAAACTGCCAGACTCCCAAGGAGAGTCTGTTAATATGGCCCTGATTCATCCTTTGTCTTCAGAACTATACTGGGTCATATTCTGGGTGGGGGGTTTTCTTTCATTGGAAGGAAAGGGGAGAAAAGAAGGAATGAAGGAGGAATGAACTGAAGTTTAAACAATTTTAGAAATTCACCTGTACCGATGTTTATAACCTATGGATCCAAACTTGCTGACTTTTCTTGACAGAGAGTTTGATTCATTCTCTGGCACCCTGTGTAGTTTGAAAAATGAAACAGTGGAGTGAGTTGCAAAGGTAGGTCTGAGTTATAGTCCCCTTCCCACGTCAAGAAAAAAGAATACAAATCTGGGCTCAAAAAATGATTTTTTTTTTCTGCTAGCTCCTCTTCATCCCTACCCCTGGACACTCCTATGGGGTTGAGAGTCTCCCAAAGCCACCTGCCTGTCCCCTCCTATTTTGAATACACACCTCTTTAATTCAGAGTCAAGTGTAAGCTGCTGGCAACAGCACCCTTTCACTTAATTTTGGGAGAAGGCAAACTCTGCCACAGTAGTGAGACTGCAGGAGGGATCCTCAATTCACTCATTTACAGCACTGCTAAAGGCAGCCCCACAAACTTCATCCACCAGTTCCCAAATTAGACACCCTAGCTCGCTTCTCTTGCTGTTTTCTGCAACAGTAAAATCAAGTGCTTTAAGATGTACCATATTGGGAAGATTTTATATACCTCAGTACTCAAAATGTTATGGAAATTCAGTTAATTTCTATTAACAAAGAAAGTAATATTCTGTGCACTGTAGAAAATAGTAGTGTCTGAATTCCAAAGGTCTCACTCAAACCAATGCTGCTACAGAAAATTTGACGGTTAAATACATCAAAATCTGTATGGCAACTTAAATCCTGCCATATACATTTGTGAATGTTTCTGTTACAGCCTACTCTATGCAGTCTGAAGTACTATTTAGAAAAGAATGATAAGGCGAAACCACCAAACTATCCAACTTCAAAAACACTGTTCCACATCACTGGAAGAAAAGGGAAGGTGTTGGGTTTTAAAAGCATTCTATAACCAGGAGCAAAAATGTGTTTCCAGGCAGCAAGCCTTTGTTATACTTCTGTGCAGATATAACAAGGCTCCTACAGACTGTAGTGGCCTGACAGAAAACACAACTTAACTTCTGGATCACTCACCTGAAAAATGTGTGATGTTCTACACAGCATTTCCAGAGGTGTTTGCACGTGACCTTGTTACGTGCTTCGAAAAAGAATGAAGTTTCATTGCACTGAAGATAAAACAAAACAAATGAATATTCTTATGAGGGATCCTGCCATTGAAGTAAATCTCATTTGCTGAACACAAGAACCAACCATCCCATATCAGTCCATGCAAGAAAAGAAATCAGTATGAAGAAAAGCAAGTTCTACAATTCTGTAGAATTCTTCATTTAAAAGACGTCTTCTCTTTCAGAAACAGTGGAAGAAGATTGTTGAAACACTTCTGTTCCTTCATTCTTATTCATAGACATCAGTTTTTTTCCTAATTAAAACACAGGAGGTTTTTTTTCAAAAATTATGTTTCTGATGTTTTCTGAAACTGCAGCTCAATCAAAAACAAAGTAAAGAGCTCAGGCAAGTTTCTCCCCTTCCTCATTTTTTATTATTTATTACTATCTGCAAGCACCTTGCAAACTGTGAATTAATTCTGCATGTTCTCTACAATTCAAAATTTCACTCTATAACCAAAACCCAGTTATATCTCTATTAACAGCTGTCAGACAGCCTCACAAAATCACAAATTCTCTCCTCGAGCAGCTTTTCCTTCACCTTGAAACAAACAACAATAAAAATGACAGAATTTTGCACCTGTGGTTAGAATAATAGAGATTTCTTTCCTTGACAAAAAACACGTACTGAAAACATACACGTGACCTTATTTTCTCCCATGCCTTATTTTAGTTAAATGGCTGGTTGGAACAGTCCCAAGGAATAGGCAAGGAAATAAAATCCTCTAGTCTTCCATCAAAAACATATTTTACTCTCTAGAGCAAGAGAGATGAATACAGGGAGTACAACAAGACACACGACCACCAAGAATGCTGAAACCTAGTATTCATCTGATACTGCTGTGATTATCATAAAATGGCTTTGTAGCGCATTGGTCCCATAAATACATTCCCAAAATCCCTTAAAATACAATGTCAGGTTTGATAGGGATCATCATCTCTCTGCAGGATTCACAATCAGTTTAAATTACAGCAAAAGTAGGTTTAATTCATGAAAAGTAATGGCTTCCTGAAAAATCTTGAAAATAGTCAAGGAGAAAAATCAACTTATCTTGGAATCTTCCAGAGTAACAACATTGCTCTTTCTCCTCTGATGACTAGAAAAAAGAGTCTGCCTACTGATAGATCATAATGCATTTTTACATTTAAAAACTTTTACAGAAGATATGTCAAGGGGTCCTTTACATTTGCTTATTTTGCACATAGCAGAAAAGTAGCTTTAGATTTCATTATCTGGTTTACATTACAATTTCTGTATCAGACTGTCATCTGATGTGATTTCATATAAACCCACACAACTATAGTCACCTTTGAAAGAATAATATCACCTGGACCTGTAGTATTGCAAACTTTATGCAATATGATGAGTCAGTTTAGCTTCTGTTAGGAAAAAACTCAATGACTCATTTTTAATATGCAGGGTCTTGCTCCTTCTTTGTCTGCTCCTATTTTTAGGCAATGAATCCTCTGTTGAGCTTGAATTTATTTAATTACATAATCTCAAGAAAAAGAGTTTCTGGGATGTGGGAAGGGAGGGGCAGAGAGAAGCCAGGTATGCTTTTAATTTTTTTTTTTTAAGATAATTTTTTAATGTATTTCTGTCATATCTAGCTATTAGACCAGTTTGAATACTGCTGGCATTCCATGAAAGATTCCTGTTGGGGAAAAAGCTTTATTTCTTCACTTTTTCTTCTTTAAGCTAAACTTTTGGAACTTTCGCATACACAGAATAAACAGCACAAGAACCCATGAAAATCAGTAAGTGACTATCAGAGGGACAATATAGTTGCACTGCCATATGACAGAAAGATCTGACCAGCAAACATTACTGATTCCATCACATGGAGACAATATTTTCTAAGGTGGAAAAAAGTTCACCCGAGCTGGTAAGAAAAAATGTTGATGATGTTGGATAGAGGAAAGAAAAAGAGGATGGGGAGGGTAATAACCCTACAGATCCAATTTACAAAAAAGTTATGGAATTCATATCTGGAAAATGAAAACAATTGCCTAAAAATCATGGGATGGACCAACAAGCTTTCTGATAACACACCCAGGTTTATTTATTTGAATTTGAAGGAAAAACCATAAGTCTGAAAACTATTGCCTCAAAACTGATGCTTGCAATAACTCAATAGCACAATTAATTTTACTAAAGGGGGAGGAAAAAAACCTAAAACTCATCCTCACCTAAGGGGAAACAATTCATAATTCTTTCACCATTTCTCACCTTATCTGGGAAGGATTCAGCAACTTACTGCATCTAAGTCCAGTATGACGCTGCTTACGGCAGAGCCAAGTTTAGGGCTTCCTCCATATACTTTTTTAGACTATCTAAGGCTTGCGTATATGTTAAAGTTCATGCATATATGAAGAGTAAGCAATCCTGGACACAGAAATGCCCTTCTGGTTTAACCTTTTTCCTCCAAGGGAATGAATTAATTTTATAGGTAGAGCAAGGATGACCTTACCTGTTAAGACCATGAACTTTTGTTTCCAATAGAAGATAAGATTTCTAGCACTTTGAACACTGAAATTTCCTACAGGCAGTCAGTGTTAGCTGGGGGTTTTGCTTACTATTCTCACATCTCTGAACCAAAAGAAACAAAGACCTATTGTAATTTTACTAATGATTTAGAGAAAATTACAATTCCAAACACATTCTGTGATGTTTGGTGCCTCACAAGCTTCTCCTGGATACTCATCCTGCTGCTTTCAGAGTGCCCAGAGTACTAAAGGCGAGGCACTGCAAATCATGAGCTGTTTCCAAAGCAGTCCTGGCTGTCTGCACACTCTGGAGATCTCTCTCCTTTGAACCATCTTGGTGTTTCTCTGTTCTTTCAAGAAGCACGTTTTGCTCATCAAACAAGTAGAGAAAACCACTTATTTTTGCATGGTTATTTTCAATCCCATCTGTGACTTGCAGGAGCAAGGCAGGGGCGGGACAATGGGACCGGAGGCTGCAAAAGGACCCTTGCAGCCTTGGCCAGCTGCGTGACTGCCTCCTCCTGACCCTGACAAAAGCACCCACTGAAAAAACGTGAGGACAGGCATTAAATATCTCTCTCCTTTCAGGTGCTTTAAAAACTTGTCCTGCAGTCTCCAAAACATGCTACAGCTCATACTGCTATAACCTCACCACCCTTTTTACCCACTTAAAATGGTAAAGAGGAGCTCAGAGAGCTTGTCTACACAAGCTTATACTCAGCTGGACACTCAAGCCCTTCTCTGTTTTATGTTACCTCTCAGAGCAGCCAGAAGACTGATCTGGCAAGGCCTTTAAGATCTCCACTAGAGAGCGGGGAATTGGTAGAGTGACACACTGTAACACCCACATGCCTCAGCTGAAAGACTGAAAGTGTGTTACAAAACCCTTCAAAGGAGACAAGTCAGAGGGGTCATTGCTCTGCCTAAGCACAAAACACCTCTGGAACTACAAACTTGTTCAGGAGTGCTTGGCAAACAGCTCCCTGCTTGTTTTGCCATGCCAGCCCAATTGCACAGCGCTCAGGCTCAGAGCTGCTCTGCGCCCAGCCAGCTCAGTTCCCAGGCAGGGCAAGCTCAGCTCCACCTGGAAGAGAGGACACACACTAAAACAACAGCTCTTCCCTCTGGGGGCCAGAAGATCCCTTGTTCTTGGCGTTCATGGATTGCTCCCAAGGTAAGAGACCACTGTCAGTAGATTCACACCTATTCCAGGGAGCACTGAACCCACCCACAGAGCAAAAATTATTCGAGAAGAATTATTCGATACAGAGCAGGCTTTAACTACCATCATTTACAAGGTATATTTGTGCTCCCAGCGATGAAGGCTCAGAAAATGAAGAAAACCCCAAAAGCACAGAAGGAACGCTGTGCTATCACACACCCCACTCCTCCTAGTCACAGCGAGTGTTACTATAACTTGAGGAGGGATCTTGCCAAATGTGGCAAGAGCACAAGGCATGTACATGTGCTACACCTGCACATGTAACAGAATTATTAACACTGGCTCTGGAGCTACTACTTCAAACATTATTCTTTGCCAGGTTAGGCACAGACCTGGATACGATCAGCTGTTAATTCCAATAGGAAGCATTCTGTCTTTATACATTGACATAATGCAGACAAATCAGAGTTTATGTAACAAACAATGTACTATTATTGGTTACTCAAGGTCAATCTTTAAGAACATTATAACAAGCCAGGAATTAAAATTGATAAAGCCGTGGCACTTTGCATGTCCAGGTTGGCACAAACATATCTCAGCTTTATATTGCAACAATTAAAGAATACTAAGGAAGAATTACAAAAAAATTTTTAAAAAGCTGACAGTATCAACCTAGTGTCAGTGAATTTAAGTTCATGCAGGCCTTGAGCCAGTCTTACAGTCTTTCTACAACAGCCCAGAATGTGATTAAGAAAAGGCAAGAAAACCCCCAAGCAACCAAAACAAGCCAAAACTGTTTTATATGACATATTAATATAACTGTGCTTGCTCACCTCCACCCTCTACCATCACTCTGACTTAAGTGGGTGCAAATGCAAATGCTACAGAAGTCATTTGCAATTCTTAAACCATGAAGATCAAAATTTTATTTTTGTCTGGAAATTACATATTAGATAAATTGGACTTAAGACTGAGAGGAACACATCCACAAACCCTGTTCAATTTTCCCAATAAACTGCAGGAACAATAAACCAAAGTAGAAGCTCCTGGCTGGAACTTGTAACTCAAGATGGAATATAGCATTTGATAGGAAAATAAGGGGCACAGCTGAACCACCGTATTAACATAATTATTGTTCAGACTTCTGACACTTACGAAAAGCAGACTAAAAACACAAAGCATATTTACAATGTTTTCTGGACTATTTGAATTAAAAGAAAATGTATTGTATTTAGACTAGTTTCAGCCACCAAAATGGGGAGTATTATGCACTTTGGACTTGAATCAGTGGTTGGTATTGGTCCTGAAGAGACCTTACCAATTTCACCTTATGAAATCAGCTGAGGGATGCCTCTTCATCTGAATATGGAACACTGCAGAGGAAGGCACAAAAGTCTGTAAATCACTTTTAACTGCACAGTTTGGGACGCTGTTCTGACTTGAAAATACCCAAATTTCAAGATCTCCTGAAATAAATTTTTCAAAACTCAAGAAGACCCTTCTGTTACAGCAAAAACAACGAAAGCAAGTGTTTTGCACATTGAACCCTTTCTGTCCGGTGAAAGAGAAACAGGCAAAGTAACAAGAACAGAAGCTTGGCATAAACCCTGCTAAGGAGTGAAATAATTCACGTGCATGTTCAGACACAGAGCAGCTAACGCAAAAGGCGCAGCACCGGGTTGCAGAGAAGAGCAGAAAAATACTCGGTACCTACAGGCAAAAAAGCTCCACATCTCTCACTCCTGCCTATTATTACACTTACATTCCCAGCCCACACAGTCTACCAAAGCATGTTTTTCTCTGTTTTCTTTCATGTCCCTAGTTGAGAGAGAAATCCAGGAAGCTGTGCTCCTCACATGGGGAAAACACAGGAGGTATGCTGGGCACCGCTTCACTGCTTGCTTCCACATAGTGCACCCATTGTGATCCAGCTCTGCTCTGCCAGTGGAGAGGGGAGGGCTTTGGCAGCCACCTGTGCTACTGGACTGTTTCCTGCAAGGTTGCTCAACAGACGTGCTACCAGAATTGTGCACAGGCATTAGATGGATCTCTCAGTTTTCTGAGAAATACACTTCTCTACTCTTCAAAAATCCTTCGCAAGCATTTGTCGTGTTCAGGGAATGCGGACACGTGCAGTCCTTGCAGAGGAAGGGCTCCTAATTTCACACTGATACTTAGAGGTGCCACTGAAAACCTAACAAGTTTATATCTCAGAATCCACAGCCTGGATTCACTCAGGGGACAATGAAATACTGATTGAATGATTAACAGCATTAACATGATTAACAGATTAATGAAAAAGAGCTTCAGTCTCACATGCCCATGGGTGGCCAAATATTAAAAGGAGAATTTTGTTTATGAAGGGGCAACAGCAGTGGCCTAAGGTAGAAAACATATAATACAAACAAAGCAGTGAAGGATAAAACCAAATTACTGGTGGTCATGCTTGTATGCAATAGCAATAGGTGCTCAGAGAAAATAATGAGGCAGCTAAACATACAGGAATTATTCTCATGGAAGAGGTATGAAGAAGTACAAGAGGTTACACTGCAAAAGAGAAAAGCTGAAGCAACTTATTTTATTATAAGACACTAACCAATGACATCCTCTGCTCAGTAAACATCAAGTTTATGAAAAGTGAAGTAATGTAAACACCAAAATGAGCAGCCATAGGTTTGGCTGACAGAGATACAGTGTCGTGGGGGTTTAGGCAGCCTAAAGACATGGACTTGTACATTTATACTGCTTGTCACCTGTCAAGAAGATCAGAATGTGCATTTCCACCCCTCTGGTGGGAAATACACAGATTTTTCTGCACATTTGAAACAATTTCACGCAAATCTCAGGAAGCAACAATAAAGAAGTTACCACAAATAACTCTGTGTACGGAAGGAGCAACAATTCATTGGTGCTAAAGGCATCAAGAGCTTCCTCTTTATGAGCAGTACCCGTGAAAGGCACCAGCCAGTGTGAATAAGGGTACCTGGTGTGTGTGGAAACATGGACCAAAACCCAGCATGCAGGGAGTTTTCACTACACATGGAAAACATGATTCACACAAAGCACTCAGTACACTCAGAAATAATCTGCTCCATTACATGGTGCTAGCTCCTCACTTTTAAGCCAGAAATTTAAAGACATGGGAAAGTCCCCATTATTTCTGCTCCTCCTGAATCTCTTCTGGAGCACTCTACAGCTAACTGGAAACAAGCAAAACATTCCAGACTTGGTATACCACATCTGATACAAGGAACGCATTCATTCCCTGGACTGTAAAGTGAGATTCCAGGAGGCAGGAGAGAGTGAAAATGGCAAATTTATTCTCATATAATACATTCATGTATCATATGGGATGACAAAGCAACAGTATTTTTAAAAAAAAAACAAAGAGGAAAAAATACATTTGTGAATCAAATATTTTCAGAGTATTGGAACCATACATTCATACAAATACACTGATGAGCTTTTCCTCCTCTGGGTGCAGAACAGCACAAATTGCTATGATGACTTTAATACAGAGACTGAGGTTACTGTCTGCTGATTCCAATATGTAATTTTGTTGAAAGCACCACCAGACTGTTAAAAAAAGGAAGAAGATTTTTATGTGCCATTTTGGCCCTTCCTGATCTTGTTAGGATATGAAGCGCTGTAGAAATATGTCAGATTAGTATTAGTTGCAAAGGCCAATTTAATGATGGCACACACCCCTGTACTTACTGTTCACTTCAACAATTTCCTAGAAATTCCTGTCGAGGCTTGAAACCACCAGGTTCTGTCAAAATGTTTGCCTTATGATTACAATAGTAAGAGTTTACCAGCCATCAACATTCACAGCCTCATCTTTTCCAAAACCTTCCAGGTTTTCTACTCAGCCTTTGTGATTCCACATGGTTAAAACAAAAACTGTAGAAATGTGACATCAAACAGAAGCTACAGCTTCACCTTCAAGCAATTCACTCCAAGTCAAACCTGGACTTGTTTATACATGAACTATCACTCACCCTTTACATGAAACATGGTGAAAAGTTTTCCTGACCTTCCCCCACCTTCAAACAACTCTCCTATTTCAACAAACACACCCTCAGAAATAAAATTCCCATCAACTACCACACCAAATATAAACAAACCACTTGGAAGTAACAAAAGAAAGATTTGCCAATGCATCTGCAAAGATATAAGAAATGCTGTCCATGACAGAAGCAAGACAAATGTCCTCACGGGAAAACATGGATGAGACTAACAACCACCACACAGATGAACAAAGACACGTAGATAAAGAGTAAAGGGTGTTAATGCCAGCAGGTTAATACTTCTTGAAACTGTAAACTTTCAGTCCCTATGAAACTATAAACTTTCATATTCCAAGAAGACATATGAAGTATTTTCAAAAAATAATTCAGCAAACTAAACTTATAACTAAGCCAGATAGCAAAAACCACAGACTGAGTGCAACTATTTTTTTTCTTATTTTTTTCCTACATTCTCAACAGTCTCCTCCTCCCCCTACTCCACATGCTTTGTAAGGGATCTTTTTTTTATTTTTCACTTGCTCTGTCTTAAAACTTCCTCTCTTGTTAGCAACCTGTTGTACTTGCCCCACTGGAACCAACACTGCTTTGTCTCAAATGGTCTAAGAGCACAATGAGGTTAAACTGACAAATGGTTTCAAGCTATATGTGGCTATATAATGCCTGTTTTGTGCCTGACAGTTTTATGAGGTTCCCTTCACCCACATTTTGTTTCTTAAATTTAGATAAAACAAATTACACTTTGACAGGCATGCAAAATTTCCAACTTCATCCAACCTGAGATTAATCTTCTATCCTTTCAGGTTTAAACAAAAACTTACATCTTTTCCCAGGACTCGAAGTTCAAACTGTGTTTCCTTGAAGTGAACTTTTGTAATTCTAGGCCTGTAATATTGAGAAAAAAGGACAGACAGAACTTCATGAGCCTTTAATTTCATGCATAATAAAATATAAAGTTGTATACATTTACACACAAAGATAAGAAAAAAATTCACAGGTAGATTTATTTATCAGGTGTGCTGCAGATGTCAGCAGAAAAAAAACAATATGTAAACATTTCAGAATGAGCATGGTAAAGGTGATCTACTGTTTCCAATACCTGGATTATCAAAGAATTAAAAATCTGCATTATCCAGGCAAATATTAGGAATTCCATGTATACTTTATTTCTGTTGCTATAATTAACCTTTCAAATAGATACACACATTTCACAAATCACTGATTTCCATACAACATTGTTTTGTTTTAGTGTAGACTGCACATTTAAATAATACATACCAGAAATACTTTCCTACTTGTTTTTTATTCTTGTAGACAACAACTCCTATGGGTGTTAATCCTAAAAAGTATTCAGATTTGTTTTCACCCTGGAAAATAAAAATCCACATCATTCATACAGCTGCAAGTAGAATCACAGTAGCAGTGTGGTCCAGTGAGGAATTCATCCTGGTGACTCGAATATATTGTTTCACTCTCTGTGCAAATGGGAAAATAGTATTTGATCTACTGATGAGAACTCCTATATGAAAATTTTTAGTTCTGGGGGCAAAAAAGCAAGAAAGAATGGCAGTGAGTGAAAGAATGGGAGTTTTCACACACCATGATGAAAAACAAAAATACCATTTTTTTGTTTTCTTGCTGAATTTATTTGTGCTACTTGGCAAATGGCCAAAACTCAGAAACTAAACTCCTAATTCAGGCATGAATGTAACAGATATTCCAACTTCCAGATGAAAGTAAACAGTGGTTTTCTGACCTAAAACACAACCACACAGCAGCATTCCCCTCCTAAAAGAGTGCCAGCTGTTGCTGCCTCCAAGTGAAGTAGCTTCTTTGGGAGAGTCAAGTGGTATTTTTTGTGGTTCAGAAAGGGCAATGGCATGCAGGGAACAACCACATGCATCAACTCCTCCAAAGGAAACCATTCCTGAAGTCAGGATACAAATCTCAAACTGCGTTGGCAGAGAACAAGGACAAAATCATGGTGCTGAGTGGTAGAAGGCCCCCACCTCCCCAGTTCATGGTCAATAACGAAAACCAGAAGCATCCTACAGTTGAAAGAGTGCAAATTCTAGTGCATGAGGTTAAGACAAAGTCAAAATGAGCTGTTAAAGCTCATTCACCTGCCTGCTTGAGGCAACGAGGAAGAACCCTGCAAGCTCTAAACCAGCAGAGAATGAACAGCAAGATTATCAACTGTGAGAGGGACAGACTTGAGACACTGAGGAAGTGTCCTGGGTGATTACAGGGCTGACAAAGGTCAAGCACACCTGACAAGCTCTGCCTATGCTCCTCAGTGAATTTGCTGCTAAAGGCAACTTTACTTTTAACACGACCAGAGGAAGAAAAGAACTACATCTCATGAGTGCAGGTTCAGTCTCAAAGGAGGGCTTCTGCTGCTGTTGTAATGTAAGTAGGAACAATGATGTTCACAGGTTACCCAGGCAAGGATTCCATTGCACAACAGAAGCAAGCTATAAGGGGAAAAAAGTAGAATTCCAGGCTGTGCTAATTTAACATGGCTTTGTTGGATCATGTTGAATCTTGCTCCAGTAACTCCCCAGGTTTCTATGGGTGGGAGGTGAAAAAAGCCTGGGACATGAATACAATTAAGCCACAGGGAGCATTAAAACATACTTTATATTGCAGGCTACACATTTTTCAGCAGGAAATACATAAGTAGTCTTCAGGTAGTATCTTGATTTCTTTATTTTCTTTCAAGTAATTTTACAAAGTACTGACATCTAACTCAGTGAACTATCTACACTACAACTCCCCATTTGAACTCCTGATTTTCTTTTATTCAAAAAAACCCTGCCACAAGCAGAATAATTCAGACAAGATAGAATGATGTTTCCACCAGGAGAACATAGCCTCCAGGTGATGACTTGGATCCAATCCCAACATATGTGCTGACAGACTAAAGAAGTGGCAGGTTTTTCTGAGGCTACACAGACAACTTGCAATGCTGCATGATACAACATGGGAAAAAACGGAAACGTACTCTGGATCTTTCTTAAACCTTCACAATAAATATTTTAAAGAGCCAGACATGCTTCTGCACCCTAATTTTTGCAATGGTATTGGAATGGTTTCAGGACACACTTGTTCTTATTTAAGCAAAAATAATGTGCTAATTCTTCTGTCAAAACACAAAGGCTATAGCCCTCATTCACATCTCCTGACACTTGCAAAAATTACTTCTTCATCAGTTCTTAATTATTTCTGAATCCGTTTTTTTTCCGGAGTATAACTGATTGGTTTTTATAGGTGTAATACAATCACAGCATTTAATCTGAAAACCATTAGGCTTTTGTATGTATGAATGACTGAATCCTCTCCATCTGTAAATACATGTTCCTTTGCATGGTGTTTCTTTTCAAGTTATTCTGCAGCAACAAAACTATATAAATATTGTTTCACATATTAGTGTAGTAATTATTTCTCACAGCTACCACTTACATAAACAGGATGGAGATCCACTCCATACATTTCCAGAGATTTGGCCACACCTAGGTAGTTCACTTCTGCCTCAGCAGGAACTTGACCCCTGTAAACACAATTATTTGTAAGAACCTTGCAATTCCAATCAACATATGAAAATAGATCATATTAATTAACAGAGCTTTCTGGACACACATTTGGTCCTTCTTACCAGGTTTTTAGACTGTCACTGTCTTTTCAACACTGAACTTCTTCTTATTCCAAATGAGACTAGCTCTCTAATGGTCTCCTATCACAGACATATATGCTATCATATATATGATGTTTGCCGAATGCAGTAGCCAACCTCTTCCTTGCTGTCACAAACACACTTCAGACATTTCATTTTTAGGCTTCAATATGCAAAACAACTTTTTCCCCAATAAGTACATGGTTCTTAACAAAGCAGGAATAGTACGAGTGACTGGGGTCACTTAGCAGTGCTGAAGATATAAATGATTTCTGAAAGCAAGGTACCTAACTTCAGATAAACTATTCCTTTCTCCATAAAATCTTGCCTACAGTAAATCACACCAGCTGGTAGTACCTATGTCTGCTACATTGGAAACAATGTTTGGAGTCTGTCTCATGAGATTAGCCATTTCAAAGATCCAGCCTGCCTTCCTACCTGCAGATATCAATCCATCAGTCAAAAAGTACTACTGGCAGGAAACAACTGGGGAAAACTGGTAAGGGAAAAATCCTGGCTAGTAGGAACATATTCGACATCACTGACAACAGATTTATTTTCAAAAATAAACAAACAACTAAATAAATTCAAAGCCTTGTCCTCAGAATTTAATTTGCTCTTCCCCTAATATCTGTCATTGATACAAGAGCAAGATTCTCTTTCGTAGGTTTGAAATAGTTGAAGCTGTATTTTCATTTCCACTTCTTTTCAATACTTCTCTGAAAGCAACTGGACTGTTTTTGGGAAAGTACAGCACATCTTGTAAAAACATCAGCTCAAAAAGATGGATATCCTGCTTCAACCTGTTGGTTTTCTTGGGAAATACCTTTCAGCAAGGATTTGCTACCTTTCAAATTCAAGGTGTGAAGCAGAGCATTCTAAATTCAACATTTTGACTCAAGATGCGTAAAAGTCCTGCAATATGCACATTCTTGCTTCTTGTCTCCCCATTCTCTCTAGCCTAGAAGCTACCATCCAGGTTTTCCCAACTTTGTTTTATGACTGACAAAGTAAAAAGCACTTCCAAGGTCAAAGGTGTGGGCCAGCAGTGCCAGCATGAGTGCAATAGGTGTTCAAAGGTATTCAAAGCCATTTAAAATGCCTTCTTTGTATCTGGGAGATGGACTGCTTCAGCTCCTCTTATCCATGTAGCAGCACTGCCATTCTTTCAGGTGCTCATCTCTCCAAGGACTCCTGGAAAAGTAGCAGACCTGAAGCTTGTACGAGAAATCCCTTTCTTCAAATCCCAGTAGATGTGTCATTCATTATCTGTATTCAGAACACGGAGAACACTGGATATTCAGCATGCCAGTGATGTCACATCTGTCATGTCTTCTATACACAGTTGCTGTAAAAATTTACTCTGCAGCTTGATTTTTAATTAAAAGTCTTGCAAGTAGCTCTCAGAAATGTAAAGCAAAATGTTCACAGAGGCAGTATTGTCTCACTGAGTTCCCAAACAGGCTAAATACCAGTCCTAAGCAAAGTGGATTACCCCTTTACTGAATTAGTGCTAGAATACAACACCAATTTAAACACCGCTGTTAAGTCTTTCCTTACTGGCCATGCTTAGAAAAATTCTTGATGCCCTTATTCCTCTATTCTCACCTGTCCCCAAAAGGCTCAAATGTCGAGTAAGTGTTTGAGTGTGTTTTTATAAATACTTTCACAGTAATATGTCATGTATTAGAGATAGAATTTGCAAAAATATTGAAGGAAGTAAAGACGTGAGCTGGAGCTTCTGATGAAGCAGATGGAAACCAGAGGAAGGTGTCCTCCAAAAAGCAGATGGAGAAGCCAGAACATGAAGGCATGAAGGACTGTCAGGGACTGAAAGAACTCCCATTAGTACAAAAGGTGTTTCAGGTTTTTTGTGTATGAAAACACAAACTCTCCTCAGCATCACATCCCAAAACTCGAGCAGTCTTTGCCACTGAGAATGACAGAGCTGGCAAAGTAACAGCCATGTAGCTGACACACACACACTCCTTCAGATGGACAAAGGGCTCCTGAGTGCCACTTGAGGCCCTAAACTATACTGAATGCTACTTTTAAAGCTAAGTGTCAGGGGAATTTTTGCATTTATGCCCCACTGGCAGCATGAAATGTTGATTCAAAGCACAGCAGCAGCTGACTTAACAAGCACCAGCCAGTGACAGATCTCCCACAGCCTGAAACAGGCACTGTCAGCAGTGCAACACCAGCTCCCCTGTCTGCACTGAGGGATTCCATCCCTCCTCCAGCACCAAGGGTTTGCTTCCTCATGTGAGAGCCCCAAAGTGACTACTTGATCCTCCAGACATGCACGACAACATATGGCCACCTCACACTGCTCTCTGACCTTGGGACTCTCATGCTGGTTTATAGAGGGGATGGCAATCAGAGCTGGCAGGCCACCGAGACTCCATGCAGTCAGAAACCTCCTCCACCTTCCCTCACCTTCCTTGATTTAGAAACTTGCTCAAAAAGCTGCATCCTTACTGAATCACTGAATATCTATTGTGATGTGAAAAAACTGAGAGAAAGTATGCAACCAAAAAAGTTCTTCTGGACATAATTCATAACTAGGAGAAGGAAGGTATATGAAGCACCACAGCTGTCCAAAAAAAAAAAAGAAAAAAAAGCCCTGAAGCCCTGTGTTTCCATGGATCCAGAAAGAATAAAACAGCTCTTCCAAACTATATCACAAACCTGACCCTAAAATGTCTCTCGTCAGTGAGACAATCTGGGATGCCTTCAACCATTAGAACTTCACATTTCTTACCTAAAGAGACCACAATCACCTGCACAGGAGTCAGAGCTGGCAGTGCTGATGGCAGCATCTGGGCCGAAGTAGCAATGAGTACACCTCAGCTTTACTCTGCTCTGATGCTGCTAAATCCCTGACACCCAACTGCAGCCAAGCAGCAAAACAGTCCCAGAGCTCCAGATCAACAAGCATATAAAAAGAGTAGAGACAGAATTATGACAGTGATCACTCCCCTTCACAACCACTGGCTTCTGAATTTCAATGTCAAGGCTGCAAACCTTTTGGGGCAAATGGGAACTAATCTGATTTACTACACTATAGAAATTTGAGAGGGAGGAATGAAGGCTGCTTAGCTCATAGCAATTTATCTCAAGTTTCATTTCTCACAAGCCACCATTTCTGTGATCTTGAACCAAACAAACTATCTCTGACTTGGTGTCCACCCTCTGGAACAAAAAAACCAACACATTTTTGCTTCATAGAACTACCTGTAGCAAGTTCTCTGAAATGTATCAATTAGTACAAGGCTGTCATGTAACCACACAGTAGTAATTATTGACAACAGACCCTACTCCCTGGAAAAGAAAGCTCAGGTCAGTGTGGCAACTGGCACAGACTCCAATTACTGGAGAACTTTTCAAAGAGAACAGCTGTGACCCTGAGTTAATCCCCATTCTCATTAAACAAGACACATATAACATTAACACACAATGCTACAGGCAAAAATACTTAAACTTTATCCTGACTGTGGCTTCATTATAGCAAGAGAATCAAGAAATTTAGATCTACTATGAGATGTGTAACTGATTCTCTTTGCATTTCTTTGACAAAGGGTATGCAGAACACACTCATGAAAGGTTCCTTACTGCTCTCATCTTCATAAATGGTTATATCACAATTGCACCTAACTTGGATTTGTTAGAACAAGTGTCTTTACACTTACCAGGAACATGAACTTGGAGATAAGCGAGTAAATGTTTATTTTGGCTCTACGTACGGTTGAATTTCTGGCATATGTTTCATTAAAACTGCCAGTTCTGAAGCACTCCTACCTCGGTCTGACATACCTCACATTTCCAGTTATTGTCCTATTCAGCTCCTAAAGAAACAGCTTCAATTATGTAAAATTTTTCCTGTTTCTGATTCCCTGTGTCCTTTTCTCAAGTCTAGAAACCCCCAACTCTGCACCACAAGCTGTTTCTCCCCACCTACCAAGCATCCCTGAGTCTGGCATTACCTGCCAAGCTCCCCACAGTACTGAATTCTTACATCAGAGTCTTGTGTATCCGCTCTATGGCATCCTCCAGCTCTTCCTTCTGGTCGGGAACAAAGCGATACTCGGAGACGTAACCTGCAGTGTGCTTGTATGGGTCATAGTCCCCCAGCTCAGCTAGAGGGCACAAGGAGAAAAAAAAGGTCACCTATGCTTTTTCTCAACCAAAAAATATGTTATGTAATCCACCCACTGGTGCCCAGCTACCCATTTCCAACTGACGGCCAATTTAACCTGCAGTCAAATAAGACAAAAAGGAAAAATGGAAGAGAATGCAGAACTATTCACATCAGCATAAGTAAGACCAAGAAAAAAAGTCTTCACACATTCTAAAAGATATATAGAAGGTTAAAGTTAGAAAGAGCTAGGAGCCTTGACAGGACTGCTTCTACAGGCCAGACAAAATTTTGACCAAGCCAGCAAAGTTTAAATTCAATGATATTGATTTTTTGGCAGCATATGCAAAACAAGTGTAGAAGTCTAGTTTTGTAATATCTGTGCTCTCATGATAAGCTGCAATGTTACTGGCAGAACTGATCCATATTATTGCTGGGACTTTAACATAAATTTCTGGGAATACAAATGGAGGTAAATATCCTGAGACTCCTAGAGGAAAGGTCTTCTAATGGTAAGTGTTTCTAGTGAAGCATCACAAGCTTTCCTCTTTCAATAAAATATTGATGTATTTCCTGGATATTAAACTCAATTTTAAAATAAAAATAACTTTTAAAAGAATTTACTTAAATAAAGCAACATAATGAATAGCCAATACAATTTTCTTTGAAACAACCCTGAATTTGTACACATTAGTCATGTCTGTTTATATGTTGTAACATAATTATAAAATAAACATACACCTTGGCCAGACGTCACATCCACTGATCTTAACTACAATTGCATCTATCTGAGAAAGTCTGCAAAAGTTCGTATTTCAGTTTTTTAATAATCTTGAGTAGTATCTGTAGAGTGGGTTTCTCTGAGAAAGACTTCACAGGAGGATTCTATCCAATATTCACTAAGCCAAAAACATGGCCAAAAGGTGGTTTCAAGAGCCAAGAAGGAAAAGCTTCATCTAATTACTGATGTTTCCTTCCAAAATGTTGAAATGAAGTTGCTAGAAAGACAGTGATCTGCTCAGTAGGGACCTTGAGAAGTTTCTCTTGAAAACCTCCACAGAAATCATGTGTTCAGTGTCTGACACAGACATTTCTCAGGTGTCTTTACATACTCTGAACAACTGCAAGCCCTAAATAAAAGGATAAAGCTTTTTATAGAGCCAATGGGAATGTGCACTTGCTGGTGCCTGGGCTAACTTTAACCCAGTCTTTGTAACCCTGGCCATGCTTTACATCTTCTCCCGTGAACTGTCTCAATGTTTTCCAACACAGTATTTGAGATGAGAATTACAGAACAGGACACTACATCAAAACAACAGCTCTGATCACCGTACAAAATAACTAAAGGTATGAATTTACTCTTTTTACTGATTTCTCATAATAAAATGAAGATGTTTCCATCACTGCGTATTTTCCTGCTTCACACTTGCAGTATTTTTGTTAGGGAAGGCACATGTGTGAGTAAAGTGAAATGTGCATTGCAAACAATTTTAAGAGTATTTCAGTCATATTTCTTAGATGGCAAAATTAAGTCAAAATAGTTGTACACAAATAAATGCTACCTGAAATTTTAGCTTTTCAGAGACACATAAAGCACCATCAAATCCTATACAATGCCCATTCCCACTCACCTGCAAGTTACTCTCCCTTGTCATTCTCAAATGGACAGAAAAGGAGGACTATTCTGCTATATTAAGTGTTGTTGAGTCACACTTGTAACACCAATAATACAAATAATCTTTCCTTGATACATATCACTTTAGATGAACCTAAATTTAACACAGAAGAAATTACAAATAGAGGTCCTAGCATGGCTCTTCAACCAACAATTTTTGATTACCAATTGTGTTTGAATATAGATCTTGAGCTGTAAAGGAAAAAGAGTAATGGCTCCAACAGGCAGACAGCTCCTTTCTAATTGATTAGTAGTTCTGTTAAGTATGCAGGATATAACATCCACTTCTGAAAAGGTCTCTACTGATGGGTGGATGCAGATAAATGCTTTAAAAAAAAAAAGAAAATGCTTTACTTCAGGTCAAATCACATCCTCCTTTCAAGCAAACATGCATTTATATTGACAAAATGTAATTTTTGAAATGACCTTTTCTTTGGCAGATTTTGTGATTAGAGGCTGCCAATAGCCTTTGAAATCTGTACATCTCCTGATGAAGGTTTTGTCATACTCTACATGTAATCCAAAGTCATAAAGTTTTTGAGTACATAGTAAAATACTCCACAGCAAAGCAAAGGATGTTTAACAGAGCCTTCAGACTGACTTTTTAGTTTCTTCTTTACATTAATTTCCATATTGCTCCTGCATTATCTATTCAGAGTGGTCATTTATTTACAGTTCTTGAAATTAAATCAGACACACTATTTTTGTTCTGTTTTGAAATGAATGAGTAAAGTGTTAATGATGTCTTCAGTCACCACTTCAAATTAATCACAACAAAGGATTGAAAGAAATAAGCTCTCAGTGGGCCAGGAGAACTTACACTGAATTATGTACGCTCCCAGCTGCGCTGCAGTGTTGATTGGACAAGGCAAACGGCCTTGTAGAACATCTTGCTTTACCTGCAAGAAAAACTGATACCTAAAACACAGAGAGAAAACAAAGTTGTTATTTCAAGTCCAATTAATATTTCAAAATCATCCTGTTTACTGCAGACATACCATGCACCACAACTTTGTGACAGTAAAAGCCTGTATTCCTCTCTAAATTACTTCCCCTACTGATCCTGAAGTAACAACTAAGATTAATCCAGTCAAAGAACCTAGGTAAGGAGCACTCCCTAGTTTTCCAATCTGCTAATATTCTGCAGATACAATTAATTATCCCCCTAAAAGCATCATTTCCCTCTTCTGACTTTCACAGAGCATACAGGAAGTGGGGAAGAGTGATAGTAATCAGAAAAATTAAACAAGAAACCTATCAAAGGCCAAAAGTTTAACCTCATTGATGGATCAGCATAAAGGAGGACTGGGTATTGGATGCTTCTTTACTCAAGTATTTCATCTCCACACACCAGAATATACACTATAATGCAGCAGATAGGTTTGATGAAGTCCATGAAAAAGATGGATGTGTGTGCCATCAGCAGCTATCTGTATCTGTCATAGCACAGGGTACTCTCCTGCTTGGAATAGAGGTAGCAGGGGTTAAAACGTAATTTTCAAAGTCATAGCCTGGTTCTACACTTGATAAAGCTGAGACCACTTAGAGTGAATCAATACGCACAAAACAGATGGAAAATACATGATAACAAGCCATTACATAAAGGACCTGAAGCTTTGCAACTTCCCATAATGATTTACAAGAAATCTTTTAAACACTATTTGGATTATTTCTGGTTTTATCACAAAGATTTATGCAGTGTTTCACATCATCTTAAGTGAATTTCTTTCACTGATTGCCTACAAAAGGTAAAAATACAGAGAATGTAACTTTTTACAGAAAAAAAAAAAGGGCTTCCATACAAGCCCATAGCTTTTCCATTATTTACTAGTTCAATTTTATCTACATAGAGCCATTCAGCTATTCTGCAAGTAATTTATTCTGTGTTAGTACAAGTTATTTATGAAAGCACCTTGGAACGGTCTGCAAGTACAAAGTGCACCTACACTGATTTCAGGGAAGTCTACAAACTGCATGTTACATGGTAGCTGATTCAGAAAACTTAAGGTCCAACCAAATTTTCTAGACTTTATCAGATGAGATTCTGAATAAAGATATCCACGTCTTTCTGAGTAATGATTCCCCCAGAATTTGTGCTGTGCCAGATGTTATGGTAGGAATGTCCATCCTCTAAAAAATGGTTAATGTTCTCTACCTTAAAGGAACAGGGAATTGCACAAGAATTTTCTGGGAATGTCATTGGGCAACACAAAGCACAGACATTCAGTGTTTCTTCACTCTAAGCAATACCTCAGTCCTGCTTCTTAGTCCTGCAGTCCTACCTAGAGAAATCTGCCCTGTATGAATTATGATAATGACAAAGGATTTTACGTCTTCTGTGGAGTATACAACATCTTCTTTCTGACATGAAATGCATTTCTAATGCGCACCCACACTTCTGTTAGAATTTCTCCACCTCTACAAAGGAGACATTTGTACCAGATGATGCTACAAATATGTTGTCCTTGGAGCAGGTATCTATATTTCTGCGGTCTCAAAATAAAGCAGCATAGGAAACTTCAAAATACACCTGCATCTTGCACTGTTAACTGCTTAAGTGACCCCTGTAAGATGAACAATCTCAAGTCCCACTGAAGCCACCGAGATCCTCACAAAACCAGGCTTTGGTTCATACCTATACCTAAAGTACTCTCATCTTGTGCGCTGTCATGTTTGTCATGCATATATTAGAGTGCCTAATTGCGAGTTTTCTCTAGCAAACACATCCAGCAAACACTGCAGTGTTGGCTCTTGCCTAAAAGCTAGACAGATCCTGCTACAAAGCAATTACGAATTTGACAGGTTTTCATTATTTGCAAAGAGTAATCATGTAATGACACAGATCATCAGAATCTAATAACAACAGAGTTTGCTCTCATGTTCACTGAAGTAACAAATACATGCTCCAAAGAAACACATCTGTTAGCACAAAGCAGTTAACACATCACTGGAATGACACACTTAGGCAGAGAATTATTATTATAAAGGAAAATAGGACCTTTAATGCCTCCCACGTGGAAAGACCTTTAAGGGTCACTTCCAACCCAAATGATTTTAAGAAGGTATTATTATTGTTATTGTTGTTACTGTTATTTTCCTAACCAATAAAAACCACCAAAAAAACAGAAAAAAAAACCTCACACCAAAAACAAAACAAAAAACTACAAACAAACATATTCCCTCCAAGATTTAACAGCCTACGGGAATAAGTGCTCATAAATGTTAAGGCTATTTGACTATTCAATGTGTTTTGTAGAAGACTGGCAATACCATCATATTGCTCTCCTTGGCCCTCCCTCTGTACCATCCAGAAATGCCAATTCTGCACAACCAGATACTGTGAAGTCACAAACAGAAGCTTCCTAATTACACTGAACCATATCTTGACTGGATTCGCACACCTAATCAGCAGTGCAGATCACTGACTGGCCTTATCACAAGGCAAAGGGAGAATTTGTGAAAATTCAGTCCCCTGCCTCCACCCGGCCTCCCAGGAGGTAATCACAACAGCTTCAGGGGCCGAAGTTCCCTTTCCCAGGGACTGTCTTTCCCCATGAGCAGGATTTAAAGCTGTCGGGGGAAAGTACAAGAAAACTGCACCAAAATTCCATAGTACAGGGGCATCCTATTGCTGTCAGCTTATGCCCTTTTGCCTGCAAAATCACAGCATTTATTATTTTTACCAGGCCAGTCTGGGTCTTGCTAAGTTGAAGACTTCCATTCCTGTTGTGTCAGTATGGAAACAAAAGAATTTTCTCACTCTGATATAGGAAAAATATTCTGCCTGTGCTACAACCTTTGATTAAGAAAAATTAAAAACCTTGTATGCATTCTAATGAGTCCTCATGTGTCACACTCGTAGGACATCAAAGGAAGTATTTTGGCATTTGTTAATGCAAGTCGGCACACTAATTTTGTCCACCTACCTACCCAAATTTCTCAAATTTCCTTTTGAACCTAAAACTAATTGTCCGAGACATTTAATAAATACAACAGAAAACCCCAAAAGTGTGAGAGAGTTCAGATAACCATGTGAATATGTCTGTGTGCAAGATTGTGCATGTGTTACTCTTAGCATCCTCATACCTCGTAGAGGACAAGCTTGGGTAAAAGAATCAGAAGCATGCAACTCTTCAATTTCCTCCACATATTTTTAGGAAGACTGAAAGAAATCCCCTTGAAAAACAGTTCTGGAATTTAGCTATGGCCAATAAAGAAGAAAATTCCCTGTATTTATATCTGATAGCCAAGTAAACTCTGAACTTGGTTATAGCACAATATATATGCAGCTGAAATGCATTACTGAAAATAAGAAAATAAAACCAACAAAACCCACTCCCAAAGCACATCAAGACCCTTTGATTTCTGATGCATCAGAGAACACCTTTTCTTCCTGGGCTTCCTAACAGTTGTCACTACCAACCACTGTGAAGTTCATCACAATTTTCTTCCTACACACCAATGTTCAAGCAAAAACATTTAGATATTCAAGCAGAAAAAAAAACAAACCAAACCCAGACACACCACAACGATATGCACCTGGCTGATATATTGCTAGCCTGAGATCAACAAATGACATTTTTATTAAATACTGTACCTTGTTATTTCTTCCTTAAGTTTACATGGATCCTCTGCATAAAATTTAATGCCAAAATACAGAGTGTATGGTGGTCCAGCTGCAGGAAAAAACATTTTGTGCAAAAGTGAGTTGTCATGAACTGCTAATTGGTATGAATTGTTACTAGTTGACTATAAAACAGCTAAGAAGCCTATCTTAATGTTTTATGACACCTGAAATTTTCCGAAAAAAAAAGTGACATCCACATAGCAAATCCACACATCTATACTCATTACAATAAGGGGACAAAAGGTACTTTTATTCTCATTTTAAAAATTTTTCATTATTCACATCTTGTCTACTTGTAATTTTTGCTTCTTTTGAATATTTCACTTAACTTTCATTGTTAAATTACTATTTCTCCAAGATAAATTTTTTGCTGCTTGATTTTGATGTTTAAATATTTTTTTCCAATAAAACTTTTTGCAAAATGTAATTGTGCATAAAATGTGATTCCCTGTCATAACTAATAATACTAAATACTAATCCCTTCCACACTGCCAAATATCTTACGGAGCAATTTTAATTATGTGCCAATTTATTTTGGAAATATTTGGAAAAGGTCTTCTAATACACCTTTTAAAAAAATTACTCTCCTATTATTCAGATAACTCAGTACCAAAATTCTTACAGCTCTATTTATTTCACACATGCTCCACTTCTACATCTTTGTTTAAAAGATCTCCAAATCACATTTTTTAATTGTAATAAATACAACAGATCTAGCATCTGCAATTTCTGAAGACTGACAGTAATAGAAGAAAATCTATTCTCAGTAGGAGGAATTACTTTCACTTTCAGAGGCAAAAGGGAATCTAAGTTGCTTATTACATGCTAAGCATGATAGAGGCATCACAGTGACTATAAAATTAACTATACAAATTAAGAATAGCACCACTTATTAGCCTAAAACAAAATTTAGGCACACAGAAGTCTTTGGACAATAAGCACACTGTTAAATGATATCATGTGCAATCTATGTGTGAAATTTCGATAACATCAACTGCAATAACAAACTTGTTAAGAACTGTCAATCTGTTGCGACTAGAATAGAAATATTCGGCAGACTGTATTGATGGAACATTGTTACTTCATCTTTGTCCTTTAAGTTCAAATACATACTGTTTATCAATTCTTTATGTTCAGCAAGGGTCTTTGCAGGATCCAGCCAGTACTGCAAGACAGATAATCATGGAAATTAGTTACTGAACTTGGAAAATTAACACAGAACAATTGGTTATTCATATCACTTAACCTTTTCTTCTCCTTCCCTCATACTGAGTTGACAGGAGGAACTGCACTCTCATCCCTGGAAGAGAGAGTCCTGTTCGTCGTTCTAGTAAAAACAAGTATTAGCTGGCATGAGAAAATATGCTTTTCCATGAGCGCCACAGGTCTTGAGATCAGCACAGGTGAGATCAAATACTTCAGTGTGGTGGGAGGCGAGATAAGGATCTCATCTGCCTTTTCATTTCTCCAGTATTTAGCATTGTGGCCATGGCACAAACCCATGCTTTAAACTCAGCATGCAGCTATTTATTATTTCAAAGGCTGCCAAACTTTTCCTGAAGAATGCAAGGCGGGGGGGGTTGGGGAGCGGAGAGATTTCTAACATTTTATTTGCAAGCCAAAGATTAATGGAAATTCGTGGATAACAAAAAGGCATTTTTCAAGCCAAAGTTAGACAATAAGGATGACAACATTTACAGATCCAAGAACCCCAACGCCAGAGCCCTGCGAGCGCACCTACACACACATACACAATAATGCATGTTAGATACTTGTTAAATGTTTGTATAGATGTACAAACAGCGTCGGGTATAGCTACACTTTCAAGGTGATAGGCTGAAGTGCCAAGAGAAATAGAACAATAAAACCAGTGTCTTATTAATCCACTGCACTTGCACAGCAGTTGCTGACAACAAACCCCAGAGTCGTGAATGCCAGAGCAGCTCGGATATGCTGCCTTTGCCCTTTTCATCTCCTGGCAGCCACCGTGACACTCCCCAGGGCTTTCCCACCTGTGCCTCCCTGCATGGGCCCACAAACAGCTCCCCAAGGCTGCAGAGAGGTGGGGGATGCAGCACCCACCCACTGAACTGCAGGGGATGAATTCTGTCAATCTGAAAGAATTTATTCTTTTAACATTTACAGAAGAAATGAGGAAAAACCAATCATTTCTAATAGTCCTAACCAACACAACTATCCTATTACTAGTTTATTAATTGTTCATTAAAAACACATACAGTAGTGCTTTAACAATTTTTTATTTACTAAGACTGATTTAAAAGGTACAGTATTATTAAAGAAAATAATTCCCTTTTAAATTTTAGGTAGAAATTTCATTTTAAAAAAACGGTGTTCTAAAGTACAGCACAAATAATAAATGGGCTTTTCTTCCTTTGTACTTTTACAAATATGGCTCCCATACAAGCCAGGTATGTAAGCAGCATCCATCCAAGCTCCATGCAGTATTTCATATTTAGCCCTTTTAAGTGCCTGCAAACATTTTACCACAAATCTAGAATCTTAATTTTTTGTATCTGCATAGGGTTAAACTTGGGTCAAATTCCATGAACCTGCTTGAAACAAAATATTAACTAGGTTGAAATGTTTGCTGTAGTATCAATCAATGAAGTGCCCAGTGCAGAAAAATATATTAGCTTCAAACTAAATGCTGGACTGTCTTAATTACATCCTTATGAAACTATACCTATCATGCCACATGCATCAGTTTTTGTTCACATTTACAACTGGAAGAAACAGCAGTTTGAAGAGAAAATGCATCATATTTCACTTACAATCTGAAATTATCACGATTTTCACGCAACCTAAAATAACACTAACAATTCGAATTGCCCTGTCAGTTTTTTACTGCAAATGTTCAGTGCAAAGAACCTCAATGTGCTGAGTTCAAAATGCCCCTGTAACATAAGAAAAAATTTTCAGGCAATTCCTACATACCAATATGTGTTTAATGTTTCTGTCTTCATCATTAGAATCTGAAGTTATACAGATTACATTTAGTACCTGATCATCAGTGTACTGATCCTGCTAGGTAACAGTTTAATCTTACTACCCATAACTCACCTGACCATCAGCTTTGTCTCTGTTGTTTTAACCCATTAATATTCTTCCGAAGTTTCTTGTTTCTACTCAACATTATCAGTCTCCATTTTATTTCCACTGGTTATGCTCTCTATTTTAACACACACAACAATTCTCTTTCTCCGCAGATAATTTAGTATACCGTGCTTGGGGACAAATGTAAAATCCATAGAAAGAACAAAAAATCCATTCAACACAACACAAGTTAAGTACAATTCAACAGTTTTTCTAAGATCTTGAGGACAAAATATGATCTACATTGCACAGCATTAATTCCCTATATTGCCATGGGCTTCCTCCCCACCTGCTGTGCACTCAGGTTTGTGTTGTCAAACAGAGCTTCCTCATAGCAGGGGAGAAAAAACACACCAACACTTCAAGGTGGAGGCATGGTGTAATATCAATTAAGATGGTATGTCTTTCTGTACTTGTATTTCTCCTCTTAGAGCCCCTAAGAGGGTATTATTATTGTACATTCTGATTATAGTGCCTCACATTAGCATTGCTGGATAAGAAAAGAAGAATATTTGCATCACAGCCTGCTGTACAGTTTTTCATATATAACATTATTCTTTTGGGATTTGACAAGGGAATGCCTTTGGGCTTCAGAAGTACCCTTTCCCTCAACAAATTCTGGTCAGCTTTTCCTGACATATCATGTATTACAATTGCTGTTTCCATTCTGCCTTTTGTGTGTCTCAAGAAAATACTGGCCTTCTTCCAGAACAGTACTTAACTTGACTATCCTGCAGACCCCTGGCAAAGCCACAAAGGCAGGAAAAGCCATAAAAGCAAAGGGACTGTGTGGAGAACACCTGGGAGCTGCAGCACAGCAGGAACCAGCAGTGAGAGTGGCAGGACAGTCCTCCCAGCACCAGCTTACCTGGCACCGGGAGAAGCTCAAGCTCCTGTTTTCCCCAAATATTAAAGCAATGAGAGACTGTAAGAGAAAGAGTGTGGCCAGCAGGTCAAGGGAGGGGATCCTGCCCCTCTGCTCAGCCCTAGTGAAGCCACACCTGGAAAACTTTGTCCAGTTCTGGGCTCACTAGTGCAAGAGAGACAAGGAGCTACTGGAGAGGGTCTAGCAAAGGGTCACAGAGATGGTGAGGGCTCTGGGGCATATCTTTTATGAGGAGATGTGGGAGCTGCACCTGTTTAGCTTAGAGACAACCGAGAAGGGATCTCATTAGTGCATATAAATATCTCCAAGGTAAATGCCAAGAGGATGGTGCCAGATTCTTTTTGGTGACAAGACAAGGAGCAGTGGCCATCAACTAAAGCACAAGAACTTCCACCTCAACATGAGGAAGAACTTTTTTCCATTGAGGGTGGCAGAGCACTGGAACAGCTGCCCAGGGAGGGTGTGGAGTCTCCCCCTCTGGAGACATTCCAAACCTACTTGGATGTGTTCCTGTGTCACCTGCTCCAGGTGACTGCCTTGGCAGGGGGTTTGGACTGGGTGATCTCCAGAGGTTCCTTCCAACCCCAACAACTCTGTGATTCTGCAAGGCTGGACAGTTTCCTAAACCACCCTCAGCTTCTGCTACACATATTCTGGCGATCGCATCTCACCTGAAAATACCAGATGGGGCACAAAGTCCTGGCAGATTAGAACACACAAAGGCCCTCTCCAGAAAGACCCAGCTGACTATCTGCATTGAGAATCATGAGGACTGCATCTGGTGTCAGCTTAGACTAATCTGGGTGCCAGCAGCCTCTGCAGCAGTGTAAAAGGCTCAGGTGAAGTGCAGATGATGAAGCACACTAAGAGACTCGGTGGCACTCAAAAAACATTGGTCTTTCCTTTAAAGAATTTGCACCATGAAGAAAGGTTCTCAAGTACTACATGAAAAGAAGCAGCATGTAGTTTGTCAAGAAAGGCACTAAGAGGTTAGGAAACACCACCGGCAACCCACAGCATTAGTCGAGCTCATCTGTTCGCTGGGGTATAGTTTTACATCACATAATTTTTGATTCATTATTAAATGTTGTGTTTTAATTATTAGAAGATATATTTTGTTGTTCCTTTGGAGTACTGACTCATCCAGAGCACTAGATAGATACAGCTAGTGCTATTTTGGCAGAAACTTGTAATCTTCCAGAGCTTGATTTTTCCGATTGAATACTGTCCTTTTACTGTGGAGAGTTTAGGGAAACCTGGAATGTCAGTAAAGTGAAATTTGTGTAATATAACCAAATGTCTACCCTAGAGACAGGATCATCCAATTTATGCTTTATCCTACTGTTCATGGTCCTGCCAGCACCACCCAGTTCTGTCAATCTGTTTGCTGCATCGAGCACTTCTCACCGGCTAATTAGTTTGTCGGCTGTTCAGGAAGAGACCATTTTAATACTACACAATCATATACACTACACAGCACAGTGAAACCTTGTTCACTCATTAGAGCCCGACTGGTAGTACTAAAATAATTATGATACCACCCACATAAGAGATAGCTCACCAACACAGCACTTAAAAGACCACCTGGAAGTGCTGAGGCATGCAAAAGTAATAGTGAAAATAACTAAACAAGCCCTTTCAAACCCCTAATAAGAAAAATGTTTCTTTAGTGACTGGTTTGTGTTCTTTAAAATACATAGTTTTGCCTACCCTATTCATCATTCAGTTAAATACATAATGTGACAAAAAAACCTGACAGTACAAACAATAAAATTTCTCCACCACAAGCAATGTATTAATAGGTAGCCCAGCCCCCAAACACTTTTCTCCCTCTGAGACTAACTCAGGACCACGGTTTTAAAACTAATTAGCAAGGTAACCTTTTTTCCTCTTCCCTTAGGAAATCTGCTGTGGTCAATCCAAAAGATACCCAATCCAAAATTCAAATCTAGGCTCCTTGCCAGCCATTACAGGCCTAATTCCCACAACAGCCCAGGGAGTTTTAGTCACAGTCAGCATGCAACTAAATATATTTTTACAGCTAAAGCACAAGGTGTTGTTTGTTGTGTGAAAACTTTCCATTATATTGCCCATTCTTAAGAGTTTACAAGATTTCACTAAAAATAGCAAGCTAGCGACATATGACCACACATCATATAACACATAAAACTACACACAGTAGCACTGTTTGGCTCATTTATTAACTTCTTAGATGAAAGAGTATCAACTTTTCATTATCCTTACACAGACAAACAACAGGAACAGGCTTTTTCACAATATTTTGTTACAAAATAGCCCAGGTGCAAAGGCAGCAGCACAAACTTGGCCAGCCACGGTGGCAGTATCTACATGGCAGTGCAGGTGCTCTCCATAGGGTGGCATAGAGTTGAGGTCCTGCATCCACATGACATGGCCAGTGTTGATACAAGAGCACGGGAATGACAGAACCAGGATAAACACCTTCCCCATCCATGGGAAAATCAAGAATCACAGTGGCTTCCTGACCTTGGGCTGGCCACAGGATAAAGCCTAAAGCTAACATTAAATTTACACCACTGGAGCACTATGTGAGAGAAAAAGGAAGAAAGGATGTGCCCTAAAATGTGCTTTTATGTATCCCTTTCACAATAGAGATGCAATCCTCTCTTATAATGTCACATACACCACTAAATATACCCTGTGTATGCCTCTGCAAATATTCCCAGGAACAGCCATTCCTATTCAATTTGCAACAACAGGAAAAAGGAAAACACTTTTGAGAGGAAAAAATACCTACGTGTTCTTCATCCACACCTCAAATTCCTTAGGAAATCAAAACCACCATTTTTAACAGTCTACCAATTCACAGCTGAACTAGGCTTTCATCTTCATGGAATGAAACTTGGTTAGAAGCTTATCAAGGAACTGAATTCATAAATGTCTGGACTACAGCACAGAAATTCAGATACAGTGAGTGGGGCAGTCTGTATCTCACAGTAGCAATCAGTTATTGCTTCTGCTTAACACTGTTCTGAATTCAGTCTTTACATTATCAACTTCTGGTTAACAAAAGAAATTGGCAAATATTTAGCCAATTCAATAAATTATTACTATATTTAGATGAAACGGTGTCTTATGCAGTGCTATCATCACAAAACATTGGTTTCTCAAAAGCACAGCAGCTTGACTTTATTTAACCATAGGCCAGGTATTATTCCCTTCCTAATTTCAAGGTAATATGAAGACAACCCTGTGAATTTTTTTCCTCTTTAATACTGTGCACAGTATTAAAGAGAAAAAAAATCCTACTTTCATATAATAATTTTTTACTATTTGTACTTTCTTCACTTAGTTTTCAACAACTTTTAGCATTTGATTCTGTTTTCTCTAAGACATTAATGGCTATTCCAAGACTTTATTGCAAACAAACAAAAGAAATTATTACTGGAAACCTGAGCCAGGAAACAGTGGAAGTTAAGGAAAACTATGACAATCTAATGCTTTACAGGCAAACAGAACAACAGGGTAAATTTTATACATGGCAAATCCAATCTGTCTCTTACTCACCGTTTGATGACTTCGGTCACAGTAGCGCAGTCCAAAGTAATCTATTTCCACAAGGTTTAAGTGACGAAATACGTAGCCCAGGACAACCGACCCTTTCGTTGACTTCTGTGGGAAAGAATTTACAGAGCCTATTCACAAAGATGCTCTGCCTTTGACAGCTATGTGCAGTGGCATTCATGCATTCAATTAGCTTTGTCCAAAAAAAAAAAAAAAAAGAGGCGCTTCCCAATGCCTTTAACAAAAATTTCAGCAGTACAGATGAAAATACTTTACATGTTTAAACAATAATTCTGTAAAATACTATTAGGAAGCTGACAAGTTAGTAGTTACACAGTATCAAAAGAAAAAAAACCAAACAAATGTAAAAAAATACAATTCTGGTGAATATAGCATTTTTTAAATCAAACTTGCCCTTCCAGTACAGACCTGTCACTCAGACTCTAACAATGGAGATCAGGAGGCAAAACTGCCCTTAAGACCTAAATTATACATCATTAGCTTCTCTGTTACTAATCTTTGTAAAGACGGTTAGGTTTTATTTGTTTTCTTGTAAAATATTTTTGATAGTAGAAGGGGGAGCAGTCCAACACCCTGAATTGAAATAATCCACTGTTTCTTGAATAGCGCTTCATTAAGTGTCTACAACAGTATTTGCAAACAATGCTGGGGACAATATTGCAAACAACCTTGTACTGTTGAGAATGGTCTATAAAAAGCTCACTTCCACCAGAATGCCTCGGATTTGTCGGTTCGCCTGGCAGCCAACAAAAAAAAGACTAGGAAGATGGCGAATAATTACACAGAATGATCCCCCTTCAGAAGCAATTAGAGCTTTTGACTATTACAGTCCTAAATTCCACAGGCAAATATGAACATAACTCATAATTATGTTTTGCTTAGCTGCTTCATATTTTATAAACTACTAGATTGTAGTAAAATCACCACAGAGAAAAGAAATAGAAAGTGGAAACTGTGGGATATTGTTTGTGCTATTTCACTCTCTAGCCTGTGAACAAATTATTTCAAAATTAAATTGGCAAATAGTACTGATTAAAAAATCCTTTAATTTAGCTTTGCTGGTGAAGTATCAATCACATCACAACAGTGAAGATCTGTTTATTTCAGCAGGTGCATTTGGCCAGGATTTGTATCTACTCCCACTAGCAGGGACAATACAACAATTTCAGGTGGCCACTCACATGCTAAGTAAGCCATGACAAAGTAAACATCTCTGGTTGGCTGGAAATTCTATATCCATGCTATTCACCATTTCCTATACATATGCTTAAAGCAGGAGATGTACTTGAAAGAGTCTCTTTGTCTAAATACATCATAGCGGTTGTTTACATCAACTGCAATTACATATTCCCTCAGTTGTACAGCAAGCCTTAATGACCAGCCACAAAACAGAGCAATCTGGGGGGAAACATGATTAAGGTAAGCAGAAATGCACTATATCTCAATTTATCCAGTTGGATAAACCAGAGCAATACAGTGATTTTACCATCAGATTTATCAACAAGAAACTGAACTTGGGTTGTCAGAACAAGGCAAGACAAGCTACAGAGTGACTATCAGGAGCACTACAGCAAAAAGATGGAACAAAGCAAAATACACTTTAAAAAATACTAAAAATACAGGTTTGGTTACTAGACAGTAGGGATTTCAGACTGAAGCAGTAATTGTCCTTGCTCATTTTATTTTTAAATCAGTTGTTATTCAAAAGAAGCAGAGGAAATATCCCAATTAAAAGGACATTGTTATCTCATCATTCATATATTGGACTTAATGATTCTGATGGGTCCCTTCCAACTGGCATGTTCTGTGAGTCTATGTCATATAAGGCAAATAACCTTCACCACTGTAACTCTTCCATTACCATTCAAACAGTATACAATCTCTTGAGAATCAAGGACTGGAGACATCTCTAAAAACAGACAATAAAATCTCAAAATAAACAAGCAGCCTTGACTTCAAATGACCCAAGCAGATAAACAATGGCAACACTTCCAGCTGGGCAGAAAACATTGGGAGAACATTTTAGACAACGGGATCTCCACCATCAGCCACTCAGAGTCAATGGCTTTAACGTGGTTAACCACAGTGAGGTCAGTAAACTCTTGCAGAAGGTATAAAAAGGGTTGCCTGTAGCATGGCTCACCTGACACATGGAGTGGTGCCCACCCAAGCCTGGCTCAGCTTCTGTGATTGTGTGAAATTCAAATCTGTTCGATTTCAATGAGCTTTCCACTCTTTGCCTGACCAGTAACATTATTCACAGCATCAGCAGGTTTTATTAACAGCACTGAGAAACGCTGATTGAGTCACAAGGATGAAGCTGTCAATTCCCCATTCAGGCATCTCACAATAATAGTACACAATCCTGGGAGTAATCGAAGAAGCTTAAACCTTATAGGAGTTCAACTTACATCACTCTGCATGAGTTTAGAGCATAGCTACCCTTCTTGGCTGGAAGTCTTCCACTTCATTCAGCTGAGGACTACACAAAGAGTTTTTGGGACAACTTTCCTGCCAAGGACACTAAAGCTGGTATGTTATCCCCGAAAAACATGCACATTTCAGACTTGGTTCGGTTGAAATTAAAGCCTCCTTTCTTTCCTTTCAGAGATAAAAAGCTTTTTAACTGCTTTTTGCTTTTACTGCTAGGCAGAGAGAAACGCCTGTTAATTTAGTCTCTTCTGATGCAGCACAGTTAACACTTCAATAATTGCAGGTCCTGCAGAAACAGGTGGTCTGGCTGTGAGGAAAGGCTGAGCAAAACCATCCATCTTACTGAGGCTGGGGGCTCTCCACCTATACAGCAGCAAGATGCTGAGTGCTTTGGTTACCCTCAGCCAAAACAGACTGCATGTTGTAGTCTCCACAGCCCTCTTGGCCAATCCCTTTCACATCTTTCAGCAAAGCCTGAATGAACACAAAGAAGTGCTTTGCAAGGGAACAGCCAGGATGAGAGCCAGGACCTACCCTCACACTCTTCTAACCTCACCTTCCTCAACCTTGTGTTTTCCCAGCACTGAGGAGCACTGTCCGGGTAAAACATTGACCTTTGGTGAAACCACCACAGCCTCATTTTCAATTGAGATTCTCATTTAAACTACATGATCTCAGGGTTTCGTGCAAGTAATTTGCGTCTTCAAGTGGAGTCAAGGAAGCAATTTTGCTGATTAATCCCTTAGTGGCTATTTCTCAGTCCTGAAACACATTTTTACTGCATTTGTACAAAGTTTTGCAAACTAAGAGAAGCCATCTTATTTCCCCTGATAAAATTACAGCAAAATTCAGCAAAGCTGGAAACCAGAACTATCAAAGACATTAAAAGGATTACATTCACATCATATGGCATTGCAAAAATTACATAATCTGCCTTGGATTAAGCTCAGACTTGCAAAAGGGTTGCATTCTTAGGGGTAAACCCAAGTACATTTGAAAATACCATCAGCAATGCTTTCAAGAGAGAACAAAGAATTGTTTCAATGAGTCATAACATCTTGCTTTACATGTTAGCAGTGCGGCTACATAAACCAGAAATGCAGGTTTCTACTGACTAAAGAAAATGACAGCCAGAACATTCAGGAGAATGCTGATTTAACTGTAGTTTTCTTCATGAAATAGAAATTATTCTTTTTAAAGCAGTACATACAGTACTGTGTTTTAACACATTCATATTACTCTATATTTAGACACCAGAAATTCTTATCTTTCACACTGCTCACTGCTTTTTAGCTCCAGTGAGGCTTTTCTTGTTGGCTGTTTTTTAATTTTCTCTTTCGTGTTGCACAGAGTGGTGGAGGCCAAATCAGAACTACTACTCATGCGAACTGAATTTGAAGACAAAACCTCTGCCCCAGTAGGACATTAGTCACTCTCTTGGAGGAAAATTGCTATAGCTACTGAATCCTCTTGTTATTCAAATAGAGTAATGCATTGTCTCTTTTAGTTCAAGCAGACATCATGAAGTTTTCTCCTGAAAGTAATTCAATCCACATACTCTACTTCTTACAACCTCAAAGCTAAGGAAGATACAGACAGATTCATGAGCCTTTTGCTCAAAAAAAGGCTTAAAACTTCGGTTGAACATAATCTTTTGAGATGCCTTCCCCCATCAGAGAGTCCCACATGATACAACATCCTCAGAGACCAAACTGCACCATTTGCCCCAGCTAAAGGTTACTAAGGAGAGATTAAAATCATACACAAAGGCAGCACACAATCCTGCAAGTGTGGGTGAGCAGATACAGAGCAGAAAGGTGTCTCCAAAGAGCATTTTCTCACTTTTCTTTTTGACCTATTCTTTGCCCTTACCTCAAGCTCAGAAAAGACTAGACACCATTGCAGTTTTTCATCACCTTCCCCTGACAAATGTAGCAAGGCACAAAGCTCTGAAATCAAAGTTCTTGGTTTTTAACAACACAGACTAAGAACCCCTTTTCCCCAAAGTAGTCAGCCACCCGGGCCTCAATTTGCATACCACATGTTCAAGCAGAGAAAAGTCCTTAAATCAAAAATGCTTAACATGTACAAATATTTACCTAGACAAAAGAGCTTAATTTCCAGAATGCATGTTGAAACAGAGAAGAATTTACATTAGTGTTATTTTATACATGCAAGGCATTCCCCAATACAATCATGTAACAGAAGTAAATACTTTCAGGAATTGAGAATTTAACAAGTACAAATGAAATATCACAGGCTGCCCTAAGTATACATCTTTAAAACTAACCATCCAAAATGTGCTAATCCATCCCTGCCTCTCTGCTTGTCTTTCACTGGCAGCAGACATGCCAACCTGTTTTCAGAGGTTTTTGTCCAAGAACTCCTCGGATTTATGGATGCATGGACAGACCTTCCTATCAGTGTTCCCAAGAATTTGACACAGTGTCTGACCTGTCTGAATAAAACAGATGACACTGAATTCAAAATGCTGTATATTAAGATACCTGTGGACCAGTTTTGCTTTAACTGGGGGGTCAATCCATTGCATTCCAGTCTGAAAACTCTTCTCTAGAAAAACTGAATGAAGGTGCACTATATTTTTCTAGTTTTGCAATTATTGTATCTGTCACAAATCTATCTACTCCAGGGCAAACTCATTAAGAGAGAGATACATTCCTAGGAGGATGGACTCCGGCCACTTAAACATCTCCCCTTGTAACTACTGGCTGGAGTGTACTTTGAGGCATTGTCACAGACAGATGTAAGCTGATTTACTTGACTCTGAGACACAAAAGGAAAAAAGTTAAAGAAGTAATACTTTTAAATTGTTTGGCTTGTGGGAAATCAGTTCAGTGGGGTACTTTCTGGGGAGAAGATATAAGCAAGTATATTTATATTTACATGGTATAGCCATGCAACTTGTACCTGCACACACATGAAAAGAAATGCTCTAAGCAGAAATCAAAGTCCAGTGAAGACAACAAAGGGCAAGTAGAGAAAGAAAATAAGTAATGGGAAGACAACTAAATTTTGGAACTGTAATTTAATACTTACTAATGCTTTAAAATTGATCTCTCCTCTGCAATAAATGACATTTTATAAAATGGCAGCAACTACATTTGTGTAGAGGAATTCTAGCCATATAAATTTTATTTTAAAATCTATTCACTAATCTATCCCCTAATATTAACATTATCCAGTTCATTAGCATCTGCATTCACCGTGTGACAGATGACTTAAGGTGCCAACAATAACGCATTTCAACTTTTCACAGGAAAGAGCTCTTCTGAAGAACTGAATACCAATGAACACTTCCATCATTCTCATGTACTTTGAATAATTCTACACCTAAGAAAGGAACTATGACAATAGGAATGAAATGTAAAAACACAGCATACAACCACTCACTGGGAATGACAAAGATGTAGGTTACTATTGTTTTTCTACTTTTTGAAAATGCTCTTCATGCACAGCTGTGTGACCTGGTGTACCTTCTTGTCAGGAGAGGACCCTTCACTCTAGGAAGCAGCTCCATGGTAGAGCACCTGGTGGAAGTGTTACCCTAGGGCAGAGAAAGGATGTTGTGCTTACTTTTGGCACATTCATTCCAAATACAGTAAGCATCTCCTGTTTTCTAGGTAGTTTTCATGACATGGTTTCTGCAAATTTTTTTCCAGTCACTGAAGTCTTTCTTGAAACCCTTCTCATATAACCTTGTTTCAATTTTAAAAGTCTATTTTTGCGGCTGCTTATTTTGGCATTCTCAATTTCTGTTTTGTCCCCTTTTCAGTTCTTTTGCTTTATTTCTTTTTTCTATTCCTCCTCTTTGAGATTTTGTGATTTCTGCCTGTGTGCCAAAGGGAGGCACTTTAGGTACCTGTCTTGGTTTGAAGACAGGTGTCTGCTAAGGAAGATGGAAACCTCCCTTAGAACCCGCAAATGTGAACCCCCTTCCCTCTGAATTATTATAACTTTGAAATCAAGGGCTTTCAGGCCAAGATACGGGGAAAGGAATAACAGTTCTTTACTAGAGCAAGGCAATCAACAACAGTAGCAATAACAAACAAACAAAAACCAGAAGATGCGGTGACAGAAGTCTCTGGGCTGCCAAGCGCTTTTCCCGTTTGGTGCAGTTCCGGTCCCAGCCGGCAGGGGCGCTGTCGGGCTCCCGGCCGGGCAGGGCGGGTGCGATGACTCCCGCGCAGCTGCAGGGGGCGCTGTGGCGCGGTCAGCTCTGTGCGTGCGGGCAGTGCTGAAGTACCCAGAGTCAGGCGGGCGGGGCGGGGCGGGCAGGGCAATGGCGGGCGTGCAGCAGACGTGGGGCAGGAGCTCAGAGCAGGGAGC
>VZTX01008963.1:0-76773 GCA_013400915.1 Pardalotus punctatus | reverse complement strand
AGCCAGCTCTTTGTCTCTTACAAAAAAAAGTCAATAGTCCTTAAGTACCCAGCCATTAGTAACCTAGCGACAGGAATGGGGAAAAATTCCACCCCCCTCAACCTCCAACAGTACGAAAGCCGCAATTCTAACACCCCTATAATTTCCGGCGGTCATCCATTTAAACACCTCTTTCAAATTAGGTGTTACATGCATTTTCATGGAGCATATTAAGAACATTATGCACAGCAGTTTTAGACCACAGGGACTTAAAATTTAAATATGTCACTTGCATTGCTCAACTCCTTTAAGTGCAAGACTGACAAGGGAGAGTGTCAGCAAAGAGTTGAACACTAAAACGCTTTCAGAAAGAGAAAATGTTAAAAATTAAAGAGTAGACACTCACTCTGTCAAACTGCTCAGGAATTTTTCTATTACTTCAGCTGTTAAACAAAGAGGTTAAAAAATTACAGTCTTGTTATAAGAAGTTGGCTCAAACTATTAGCTGGTAGAATGCTGAGAAGATTTTTGTGTTAGATTCTTTGGGAATTTTTTAGGAGCAAAAAGAATGAGAAGGAGAAAAGGTCAGTATACAACTTGCCAATCCTTTATTTTGCCATTTTTTCATTCAGAATGAATAGCTGCCCTGTCAGAGCTGAGCACACCTGCAGAAGCTTGTTTGTACAGAGCTCCATTAGACTGAGCAAAAAACAAACCACCGTCTCACGCTCTCTCTCCCTCAGCAAAGCCCAGATTTGGTGCCCTGCTGACCACCTGCTCTCAGCCTTGTTAACCTCTTGACCATATTCACCTTCAACTTGCTTTTCCTAAGATAATTATTTCTGCTACTCTCTGACTTTTACCTGTGTCATCCCCCCAGCCTTTTTTCCCCCCTCCTTTAGTCTCCACTTCATTTCTTGAAGTCTTCTCAATGTTCTGGTCATGAAGTCAGCAACTTACATGGTAATTCCCAAGTAAATTCTCAACATATTCTTTAACCCTTTCTTTCCAAATCCCCATGTTCAAGTGTAAGCGCTACAACATATGGAACATAGAGGCTTAAATCTTCATCAAGTCAATTCACACCTTAGAAACCTCCATCAAGATCAGTTCAAATTTTTTTTTTATAATTTCTTGTATTACCCTTCTTCAAAAGCAATGGTGTTAGCATGGTTTTGTTTATCATTTGATTCCATTAATTGAACTGTCTCATTATCAGTCAAGAGATATTACAAGAGCAGAAGTTACAAGAAAAACACTGGAACCTTCTCCGATGCAAAACTAGTGGAAAAGACAAAGAGAGAATGTGTTTCTTGAAGGACAGAGATGATACCTTTTCTCCCTAGCTCTGGCATGGGTGACTCAGGGAAGCAAGAGAGGGGGAAATACAGAAACTAGCAGCTCTCTCCATTCAACAAGCCTTTCAAAGCACACAGATCTTTGGAACTTTCCCTTTGGAAGTTCCACCACAAACCTATGGGAGTGCTGCCCCACCACAGAGCCCCTTGCATCCCAAAGAGCTTCTCCTAAACATTTTACCATTCTAAATATTTAAAAGTTTTATTTCCAATTTGATGGAGTTCAGTCTCATTTGGGCTGACACTACCAAGTTACTTACTAGTGTAGTGCTGACAGATAGAAGGCAGAGAAATACATATATTATCCTGAAAAATGTACATACACTTTCTGTACATCTTTGATAACTCAATTGCTACGGTGCTTCCCAGAAAACAGATTTTATTCTACTGGAAACTTAATTCCCATTTAAATTTCTCATAATTAACATCTGGAATTTCATATTAAAAAAAAAAAACCTGAAGATTGACATTTTTAAAAATGCCTTCATTTTTTCTTTAATATACATTTCCCAAGAGAGTAATGGAAGATATGCTGCATGTATTTTTCTTCTAAAAATAGTTTTCCAGATATTCTCATTAGCAAAGGCTGCCAAAAAAAAAAAAGGCAGTCAACTTGTTTGCACCAGGACAAGAATGAGTTATTCATTAGCAGGCCATAATGGCTGCTAATGGGGAACTCTATAAACCTGCATTCTCTCCTTCCCCATCTAGAGTTTCTGGCTGTCCTGAAGAGATGCTATCCAGTGCCACACACTGCATGGGCTCATATTACAATTTTACTGGTGTTGGGCTTCATTCATCTTTAACAGGCTTGACTGGAAAAAAAAAAACCCAACATAAAAGCCCCTGCACAGGAAAGGAAGGATGTTAACAGAGCTGCAGCAGCAGAGGGGGATGAAAAAGAGGTATCCATCACAGCTCCCAGCTCCTTTTCACCCTCTGACTACAGCTGCCTGGCCCCTCACACCCAGACTCACAGCAGGAGTGCCTCATTCAGCTGTCAATCAATTCCCTAATCATTCAGCTGTCAATCAGTTCCCGAATCACTGCAGATTCCAGCCCTGCATGTTCAGATAAAACAGAATCTGAGCCAGGTTTTTTTGTAGAATGATACCCCTGTACACGAATAAACACAAAAGGAGAGTGTTAAGTTAAAATAGCATCACACGTAATTTAAATTTAAAGCATTGAAGGAACCTGCAAACCATTAAGTCATTCTTTTGTGTACGTGGCAGTGTCACCATCAATTGTTTTCCCTCCCCCCGCAACTCACATAGGACTATCACTGTCTTCTCCCTGGCATCATTGCTCATCCCTGGCTCCCAATCCTGTGCTCCTTAATTAGATCTACCCATCGTGTAACCCAGGGGTTATTGTGTGCTTTCCCAGTTCCTGGTCCTTTCCCACATGCTATTTCCCTCATTCCATAGAGCACTAACAGCACCTTCCATGCTCACACTCCCTTGTCACAGACACTGCTGCTTCCCTCAGGCAGACATCCTCACTGCTTCCTCATATTGCACTGAATCCTCCCTCCACTACCTTGACCCACCTCCAGTCTATTTCTTCACTCTCTCCTGCCAACTTTGCCCTTGTGAATCGACTTTGCCATGTGAATCAAGGCAGGAAATTTCTCCATAGGCTTGTATTGTGGGACAGGTAACACAGGAACACATCTGATGGCTCTAAATGCAAAAAAATTGTTTTCTTGAGTTTTGGTGCCCCAACTCAAGCACCAGAAACACTGGGACCTGATAGGGACAGTGTGAGATAACATCCTTACAGGACTTCACTGATAAAGCCTGAGGAAATCTCTCCTGAGAGATTCCAGCATGTTAAATAGGCTTATTGTAGGCATATCTTTTAAAAAAACAGAGAACACATCTCTGGTGTAGGGACCATGCTGACAGCAATTACAGACTTTGCTTCAAGAGTTCCTCAGACAAAAGTTGCCTGATTTTCTTTCACAGCCATTTTTTTCCTTGTTTCACTCTCAGGAATGGCTAAACTGATTTGACCAAAACTTTGTTAAATAATTCATCGCAGAGCTTGAAAGCCAACGAATAAGAATACCAACAAACAGTACAACCAACTCCAGCAGGGCCAACAACTCTCTCCCTTGCACCTTCCCTTCAGGGAAGCCCCACAGGCTTCTCAGACTGAATTTACAGCTATTTCCTCAGAGATTTTATTGAAAAGACAGTATTACTCTGAACCAGTTCCTGGGCATGGAACTGTAGCAATAACACATCTATCTCCCCATGAAAAAGTAATGCACTGAGTATTCTGTGCAGTATTAAGGGAAACTACGGGATATTTTAGTGAAATTTTCTTTCCCTGTGACCTCCATCTTTTTCCCTTTCAGCAATTAAACCTTTCAAGTAGTACCTTGATGTTAATCACAGTAATTCAGGCAAGAACACTACTTTCTCACTGCTTAGCCTTCGTTTGATCCCTAAAAAAGGTCATATATTTTGAATGCCTTTGTATCATATGGGAAAACTGCACAAACCAGAAAACATAATTTGCATGTTTACATACTCATCAATAAAATTACCACAATCTCTTTATTTTTAAGAGATGTTTAATATACCAAGATTGTTGGGGAAAGATGTTTCTAACATGGGCCTACAAACCAAGCAACTGCTGTATGTTGATTCGAAACCTATTCCTACAGAAGGTCTTTATTCTTTGATATGGAAAATTCAGGAAACTGAGTATCTTATACCTGGTATAACATGATACGTATGATATATATTTATATATATGAAAGTTTTATTTTTATACATGGTGGCTGCTTACCTATGTTAACAAGAATACTCTGTATAATGAAAAAAAAAAAACAACCACCACTCACCTTAATTAGGATATCTACAATACATCTCCATGAAGGAGAATATAAAGTGATTACATACATGTGCAAATTTGGATTAATTTCTTTACTCCCAGTTGATAGGCAGATTAGTGATAAGCATAGTATAAAGATCTACACACAAATACGGCACACGTAATTTTGCAGAACCAGATCCTTCTTTCTTTACATTTAGTACAAAACAAGTATGTCTGTTCATTAACAAAAGTTGCAGAAATGTAAGCAGTTAACCCCTTAATGCTCACAGTCTAAATATTGTGACTCAACTGAAAAAAGGCATCCTTGCAGCATCTCCAGTATCAGACTCAAGAAGTTAGTTAATTAAATGCCCTAGGCATGCCACCATTTCCTATCCGTTGTTCTCTATGAGTCCACTTACACATCTCAAGCAAGACGGAAAATAGTTTATAAAACAGCTTTCTGACTACAGACACGAAATTACAAACATAGTTCACATCAGGAAAAAAAACAGAGTTGATTATCACCAGAAGACAACAGAAATCTGTTGAAATCTGGTGAAATTTTCACTGGTGATGTGAAAATAACTCGTTCAGATTTAAATCAATGTGAATTTTATTACTGAGTTTTAGGGCAGACAATTTTAGATTGATGTTAGAAATAAGATTTTAAGTCTTCAGCCTAAAATTTGCACACAGTGGAGCTACTGGACTCATGAGCTTAATCACCTTTCTTTGGACCCAACCAGTAAACAGGTCCCAGCTATATCCCAATAATCAGTGTAACAACTGATGATTGCAATAAAACCAAAACAAACTGTGAAACTGAAGGCTGATTGTAAAAACTTTTCTGTTTAAGTCCTGAGCTTGCGGGCAAGCCACTGGTGTATTGTCAGGAGTCTCCACCAGAGAATCTCAAGTTTTGTTACAGCTGTATGCCACATAGCACTGGATGAACCTCAATCACACTCTAAAGGGAATTATTTTAAAATATGGGATATGCCCAACACAATTCTTTCACTGCAGACAAATCCTGACATGTTCTGCAGACTAGACCATTAAATTTCAAATAGAAGATCACTACTTTCATTTTTAACTTGCTCAAATGAACTTGCTTATATCCATATCCTGAAGCCAAAATTATTCATCTCTGATCTGTGTTGAATACAAGACTTTTGGCAGCATTACTTTTGTTTACAGTAAATACAGCTTACTGGGTGATTTGGACAAAATCCTATTCACACTGAAATCCAAAAGCTAAAAAAAGAGAAACAACAAAAACTTTTGTTTGAAGACAGGAGGAGGTTCACACCTTCCAGTTTCGATCTGATTGGTTGAGGACAAAATAATGTGGTTTGCTTAGAGTAAAACCAGCAGCATGTTCAGCAGAACTTAATAAAGTAATAGCCCCTAGACTTCCCCTTGCATTTCAGTTAAGAGGCACCATTTCTGTAAATTTTTAAGGTCTACCATTTCGTGGGGACCTCAACCACACCCATACTCATCACTTTGTCAATGGACTGCTAAATGAGATATGCCAAAGCAATGTTTCTTGAAGTTCTGTTGCAAAGTCAGGGGCTCTCATTTTGCAGAATTGTGGCTAAGCACCCTTCCTTGTAAAATAAATATAAGGTGGTTTTTTTTATTGGTGATATAAATTCCTGCTCACAAAACTCCTCTACTGACCATAACCACATCAGACTGTTACATGAGACAACACCCAAAACCATATTGGAAAATATATTTCTTTCTATGTACATATTACAATATGTATGTAAAATTATTTTTAAATAACTGTATCTCTTTATAAGTAGAGGAGGCTGTTTTATTATTTAGAGCATCTCCCAAAATAGTGATGTTTCCCAGCCAAGGTGAGATTTGAAACTTCATCCCAGGTAGCTAATAAAAGGAAGATAGACAGTAAAACTCAAAAAGACTGTCTCTTTCCACTGAAAGGTGCACTTCTATAGGAGTCCAGATTTCAGTAAATCTTTTCCACCATAAATGTCTAAACCAAACATTTTATTTCCTAGCAGTTGTTAGTCCAGCATCCACTTCAGTAAAGATTCATCCCAGCACTTTCTCCCAGGCTCTGCTCCTCAGCCACCACGTTGTACTACAATGTCTCAGCCATTAATTAGGACCAAGGCATTTATTTATTTGCCCTCTTAGCTCTATCTTAAATACCCACATAACAAGTGTCCTCAAGGACAGTCTCATCCCACTTCCCAACTGTAGCAAATCCAGCAGCTCTCACCAAGATGCCCAAGGTGCTTGACATCCCCATCCCTTTACTGAAGAGAGGGCAGATGCCAGCCTACACAGCTGCTCCTGGGAGCATAAATCATCTGGTTTCAACTAAAAATGAACCAGGATAGCACATACCTCATAGTTAAACTTCACAAATCTAATGGATTTTGACTTGCCATTGCCTGCTGATTTCTCAGTCAGAAACCTACTGGGAATTTTAGGCAGGTATCCAACCAATATGAAAATGAACACGTCCCCCAGACTGCAGGAGTTGCACTGGAGTAGTGATCAGTTATCCCAGGCACAGCACAGAGCTCAAGGGTACTTGGTACATCCAGTTATGCAAAACATACTAGATTTTAACAGGAAATTGGCCAACTCCCAGGCATAGCTGTGCTGTTAAAATATACAACTTACATCTAGATTGGGCCTGGGAGGACTACTACACTGTGCCAGTGATGTACATGGTATCCATCCAGCTAATTAAAGAGAAGCAATGCCAATGGCTTTGACACTTTTAAGGCCAAGCCTGGACCTGCTGCCATGCAACTCTCCACCAAAGTCAGTGACTGATATCTTTCATGGACGGGTGGACAACACTATTCCAGTATCTTCCCTGTATTCTAATATAATTTTTTTTAAAAAAAAAGAAATCCACAGAACAGGCAACAACATTGACAGAAGGACAATCAAAGATTATCCAGGTTAAGTTACAAAATATGGAAAATACACAAGCTGGGCATGGAAGGTTTGCCTGCTCCTAGGCACCCTCAATTCCTCTTTACATTCAAACTGCTCACTCCTTCACAGCTGCTTGACAGCTTCTATAAACTCAGCTATCACCCAGCCATCTCTCCCTGCCACAAGAGCAAAAACTTCCCCAGGGAGCACTGAGAAGAAAGGTGATACTGACTCCATTGTAGAATCATAGAAAAGTCTAAGCTGGGACTTTTAAGATCATTGAGATCAACCACTGACCCAGCATTGCCAAATCCAACACTAAACAACGTCCCTCAGAGCCACACATCCACATCTTTTAAATACTTCCAGGGAGGGTGACTTAACCACTTCCCTGGGCAGCCTGCTCCGGTGTTCGACAACCCCCGCCATAAAGAAATTTTCCCTATTATCCAATATAAAACTCCCCAGCACTACTTAAGGCCATTTCCTCTTGTCCTATCACTTGTTAATAGGGCAAGCAACCAATGCTCTCCTTCCAGGTGGTTGTAGATTGCTGTAAGGTCTCCCTCGAGCCTCCGTTTCTCCGGACTATGCAACCCCTCTCATCAGCCTTGCGCTCCAGATCCTCTCCCAGCTCCCAGAAAAGTTGCCCTTCTCTGCACATGCTCCAGCACCTCAGTGACTCTTTCATTGTGAGGGCACTCAAAGCTGAGCAGGATTTGAATATTGTCATAGTCTGAAATAAGCTGCTGACATTTCCTCAAGGACGGCAGTTGATTAATTTGGGGATGTCACATTTTGAAACAGAAGCAGCACAGCATGATAATCAAGCACAAGCAATTGAAAGCAAGTGAAAAAAGAGAGCACATCACCCCCACTTGCACAGTTCAATTGAGAACAATCCACGAAGGCTGCCAAGAAACACATTTTTCTCTATTCAGAGTTGTTGGTTTTGACAATTTCATGTTTTTGAAGCAGAAATAACATTACTGTTTTGCTAGATGAGGGGAACTCATCTGTTATCCCATTAAGAGTTACAATAACCCAAACAACACTGGAGCTTTCATTTTGGGTAGGGGGACAGTTACCACTCAGGCCAAATTATTTGGCTTACAAGGTTTGGAGGTGAGAGGGGCAGTTTCTCATTACTGTATCCCTGAAGTAATGCTTTCTATATGTCCTTTGTATCACTCCACTTTAGTCTATCATTACAGGACTAAATCTTGGTTTAAAAAAGCCCTACCAACTAGCAAGAACAAAAAACACTGGATGTTTTTACTGAAATTAGACTACACCTAACACTAAAGGTAAGAAGGCAAAAGTATGTTAATATTCAAGAACTGAGATGTTTGCACGTTTGTATTGATTTCCTTATGTCCACAAGTATTTTTAATAATATTAAAGCTCTTCTTGATCTGATAGGAAAGTCTTTTCTGTACTTATTCACTCAGTAAGAATAATTTTTTTCCATTTTTCACCTCCACATTTGCAAGCATGATCATGCATTCTTTCTATTGTAAGCAGCTGAATGATACTTACCAAAAAGCTTATTTGTGTATTTATCTACCTCTTCTTACTTTTTTTGCATAAATCCACTAAAATCAATAGAGCTATGTCCAAGGAAAATTCAGCATTTATTCCTACACCTAATATCATCACACAACACCAAGATCCAACTAGCTAAAACACATTAATTACCAAAATCCTATTGAGGAAGCTTACACTTCAAATATACACCAGTGAACCTTACATTCATTGTGCAGCTCCTCCTTTCAAGTTAGAAACAAAAAAAATTTTAAAAAATTACAATCCTGGCCATGAAACCACATTTTAAGTTCTTTCCCTAGAGATCATAAATAAAAGAAAGCACATTGAACCATGGCAAAAAAATTTTTAAATCTCCATCAGGTAAATTTATTAGTGCAACAAGTCTTAGAGACTCAAGATTTTTCAGTATCTTCAGCTGATAGAAGAGCCTCAATTGGGTTCACAGGGCAATTCACAAGACCCGTAAACATCCAATGTTCAAACAGCTGCGACAAAGCAGTTGGCTGCACTGCTCCAGCTCACAAAGCTAAAGAAAATGTTTGAGTAAGTCAGATGCACAGCTGTTGAAAGCCAAAGTCAAAGACATTGTTGGTTCACCAAACAACAGAATATTGTAAGCTTTACTATGTTCCCCTATACTATGTTTGCTCTCAAATCTGTCAGGAAGGAGAAAAGGTATGTAACTCTACTGTCAAAAAACCAAGTGGCATAAGTAGGCTCCAAACACTTCATTGGCAAATCAGCTGCTGACAGGGCTGTTTTGACAGCACTCAACTCATTGTGTCCTAATCCTGCATTCACTGCAGAAGCAAGGTACTATTCAAAAAAACTATATTTCACAGAAGGGCTTATATACATAACATTTACCAAATTAAGCACAAATTTTAAACCTAACAAACTTAAACTGGGAAGTTTAAGGTTTCTTTTTTATGGTAAAGGCAATTTTGGAGTCCAATTATTTCAGTATTTCCTATTATTTCTGAGAAACAGATGCTTATTTAAAATAGCAAGGAGAATGCATTGCCACTAGGACTAGGAAGAGTGCAAATACTTCCTTCTAAGTAATTTTATAACCATTATAATACCTATTCTTGCCTGCTTTCAGAAGCCAAACACAAAGCAGCTAAAATCAGTTGAAGTTAATCTGGCATAACACTCCTACCATTCTGGGAAAGTTCTGGGCTAATTAGGATCAGAAGTTACACATCGAAAGTCTTGTTAATTTATAGTCATCATACTTAGATTGGGATGAAGTACAATTTTTTTAATACTGTTTATGAACCAACACGAGAAAATTCATGTCTATTCCTCACTTTCTACTGGCTGCCTGAGTTATATCACACCAATTAAGCCTCCTTACAAGCTAAACTACACGCCACAGGTTCCTTCCAGCTTTAATGATCGTATCACATAACACAGTCCACAGAAGAGAGCCAACTAATGCTGCATCACTTTATCTGCATTTGTCTGAAATTAGACTTGAATGTGAATACACAGAAATAGTAGTTTGGGGTAAGAATGCCCATATCCACAGCTTCCAAGGATGTTGTAAGAAACCTTTCTCATACAGAAAACATTAAAAGAAATGTAGATAATTGATACAACTATAAAAACAGGGGGAAAAAATGGGAGGTAGTCTGGAAAACTCCCAACTCCTAACAGAGCTTGTACAGACCTGCAGTCAACAGGCGTTATCAGTACTTTTTTATTGAAAAGGTTATATGTGGCAGTGACCCAGTCCGCCTTCTCCACGAAAATTAATGAAATCACTTGGGTTGGTTTTCCTCCTCAGGACAGCAAGCCTGAGGGAGGAAGATGAGGCTGGGGAATTCCCCACAGTTTCCGCCCTTTGAGTTGCCCCTAAAAACCCTGGTTTACACCCCTTTCCCCTCCCAGTTATTTCATATGTATTAGGTTATTTTAATACATATAAGTTTCTGGAAAGTTCTCGGTTCTTTGTGCCCCCATTGGTTCGTTTAAATGTACCCTCCCCTTGTTTTGTTTCATTGGACGCTTGCTCTGATGTAATCCTTCCCCATTGGTTGATCTGTTGTTCCTCCCCTGGACCTCCCCTTTCTGCTCCCCTTAAAAACCCTTGTAACGGTCAGTTCTTTGTTCTTTTGCTGCCACCCCTCTCATTGCTGTTTGCGTGTCCCTCCAGGGGCGGAGAATAAAGACTTGGTCTCCGTGGTAACTGAACACTTCTCCTCTCCTTTGCCTCTGCGGCTTTGCTACAAAGTTATCGCCTGCTGCCAGACCCAGCTGGGGTCTCTGTGAAAAGCTCCCAGCTAGTGAGCAGGAGCCTAACATCCAGGGACTAAAAGGACACTTAAACGGCCTCTGAGCACTAGTGTCCAAGTCACGTACTGACCACCGGGCGGTCAAGCGGGCAGTGACAGTTATAAACAGTACATTTATTGTTCCAAGACAATAGAATATTGTTCAGCCAAATGCTACTCACTTTAACTTCAAAAATATTTTGAAGGTATAAATACACAAACTGAAAAAAAATTTTATGTAAATGTGATAACACATGATTAATTCATAGTGGACGCTCCCATGACTGTTCCCACAAAAATACTTTACGTTCATTTGTATACTGCTTATGTTTATATAAAAGGAAAGCAGGAGTTAAAAGAAGTTACACAAATCTCTTAGATATTAACTACAACTCTTAACTACAGTGAGGTATTCTAGTGTTAACCATCAAGTCAGCTTACCAATAAAAGTAAACACACCAGAAGATAGGTTATCCATGAAGTCAATTACACAATTCAGCTCTCTTCAGCTGCAGCAAAATTCCCAGAAATGCTACCTCTGAGGAGTTTCTAAAGAAAGTAGTTAGAAACTCAAGGCCAGAAGCACTTGTCATTCTTTTCAGTAATTATTAACAGAAGACTCTTAGTTCAAGCAGATTATTTTCAATAAATAACTGTGCTGCTAAGAGGGCCACTTTGAAACAATGGCACAAGCATCTCAGTGACGCACTTAAAGCCACTTCAGTCACAGCATGATCTGATAGCTTAGCATTAATTATAACATAACATGACTGACTTTGCAATTCTTACATTTACTTTTGTCTTTCGTGGTTTTATTCAACCAACTTAGCTCTATGTACTACTATGAATTATTACGGTTGATAAGAGGAAATTTTGGACAGCTTCAATAGGGCCAGCTATAATCACCTCTATTGTAATAGGACAATGCTATGACTTTCCTCTGGGAAAGGCAATACCAAACTGAATTTGCTTGCATTTACCAACTAGATGAGGAAAGAAACCCAGTCCCAACAAAAACTGGAAATCAATCTTTCACTCATCAGTAATTACTGCTTACGAACTGGCAAAAATTAAGACAGAGACTTGGTAATACATACAGCTGATACCTTAGAACTCAGCACTGAACTCAATGATGTAATTTCTGCCATCTATGTCACAGAGTCAAATCTTACATGCTTTTGAAACATTATGTTGATAGAGAAAAAAAATTTTTTAATTCAACTTTTAATTAAAAGGCATAGACAATTTTCTTACTAGAGCTTTGTAACTCAAGCATTTCACAGCCAAACCTGTAGATACAATTTGTTTCTCTAAAGGCTAAGATTATTCTTTATTCTTCATTTATATATGGAAATGAGAAAGACAGTGTCTTAAAAAATGCAGTATTGAGTACCAAATTCCAAGGATCTTCATCTGAGTTTTTTTCCTTTTGCTTTTCTTCCAGCAAGGAATAAACAATTGCTATCTGCCTATAAAACTCAGGCAGACTATACAGCATTTCACTGTTCAAAAGTCATCTCCAAAACAACAGCTGCAAGTCATTTAATTATTATTAAAATTTTAAAACACAAATGCAGTGAAAGCTGATTGTTTCAAAGGCAAGATGTTTCTTAATTGTAACAAAAAAAAGTTGTAGCTCAGCTAATCATGTGCTGGGCACCATCACAACTGTGTAAGTTTAGCATTTAAAAGGAAAGTTCCTTTCGTGCCAGTGTACTCCTTAAAACTTTATACTTCTATACCTCTCAGGGAACACTTCTAATACTTTTCCTTTTGCTGTTTTATACAGAAAAAAGAAAGAAAACAGTCTGAGTTTATGTAATTTCATGACTCAAGACACCAAGATAGCCTCCCAGGGCAAAGTACTATTTCATAACCTCTACTAAACAGGCAGCTAGATAACTGATAGCTTCTTCAGATTACACCTGTACTCTGGTTTAAATAAGTGCAATCAATTAGCATGCAAGACATTCATGTTAATAATGCACAAGGAAAACTATTTATCCTACTGGTCCCTCATTTTCTTATCTACAAAACTGTTAGAAAGAAAATAAATCAACTCAAAATTTCAGCCCAGATCTGCGGTACTGGTAGCCCTGGGCTCTGTTTTGGAAAGGAATATTGCAATAATTGGACCCCACACAGATACGCCAGCAAATCTTGATTTAGAAGTGTTGCATTAGGCATTGATTCAATTCCTCTATAAAACAGGAGAACTGAATCAAGTCTCAAACAAAAAATTATGCTGTGGATGAGAAGGTTGCCTGTTAGTTGAAATTACACCATTTTCCACAGGCAGGTTCCACAGGAGGAACAAATTTTAAACAGAAGAATTTACTTCCAAATGTTTCAAACCAACCTAGCTGAAGAATACATAAGACTGTCATTAACAAAGACACATTAACAACCACTAAGACAGAAAACATTAACAAAATGTTATTAACATTGTTGGCCTATTCATCCATCAGGTGACACAGCCACAGTGTGACTGCCTTGTTCACACCTCCCAAATTCCTTGGAATCCAGTGCACACAGTCTGATCTCAGTGGCAATTTGGGATGCACCAGTCCACCATGTCCTCCTATCCAGATCCTGTGGCACTGGCAGCCCAGAGAGCTACACCAAGGCTGAGGAATTTGCAGCAAAGATGCTGCCAGCCTGAGAGGGCGGTGGCCATGCAACCTGTGCCCGCCAGCAGCCTCTGGCATGGGAAGTTCTGAGGCATCCCAGCACACGAGTTTGTCACAAGCAGAGAAAACTAAATTCTCATTATTAGTATGCCAAATTTGGGATGTTTAACATCAGCCAGTGCTCACCTTATCACCCAGGACTGGTGAATTGATCCTAGGCCATTTTATTTCTTTGAAATTAAAAAAAAAAACCACCATCACTGGAGGTTCCGGGACCCAGTTAAGGTGTATTTCAAATATTATGTAAACACCAATTTCATTCCTAATTTGCTGGCCTTTAACCAGCACAACAATACTATAAACGGAAAAAAAACTTGACAGTCTATGAAACCAAAGCTGCATAACACAATTGCTAACCAAACTATAGGCTGTCACTAACATAGAATCTCAAATCTGAGATTCAACATACATGGTATTGAAGAAAAAAAACACAACATACAGCTCTGTAGAGCAGGAAATGAGTTCACAACTGCATGTTCCTCAAACCCCATGGAGAGACCTGGAGATGTCTTCATCCTGCTACTATCTATCCACCCAGCAATAATAAAAGTAGTCCTTTTTACTCTAAATTATTAGCAACAATTTGGCAGCAGAACATACCTCAACATGAGCGCTTTAATTGTAGAACTTTCATGTTGGTCACATACCAAAACAAACCATCAGAAATTCATTATCAGTATCACTTTCTCATATGCTGAGTGGAGCCTGCAATAAGCAACAAAGATCTGCCATAAATGTTGCCATTTTTTCCTCCTTTTTTTTTTTTTCATTTTCATTATGGGAAGAATAGTATTAATATGCACCAACAGTGAAAAGCATAAAAGAGTAGGTGTTTTACATCAAGGCTAAAATGCCTTCTAAAACCCTAAAAAATTAAATCATTGTGTCAAAAATCTACTCCTGCAGCCGAACTAAGGTGAATTGTATTTGAAAATGAATTTAAAGCAACAAAGTAAAACAACAGATGACTGAAACAAGCATAAATAACTCTTGTAACTAGTACCTTTTTAAAATACAGCTAAGTATTTTTGAACTATGTAAAGTAGTAGAATAAAACTAAATGCATTAACTCAGTGCTACAACTGGGGAGGGAGAGAAATCATCCACTATGACAATTGCCAAACAAATGTATGATTCAGTATTTTCTTAATATTTCCATTTATCCAATACCATTCTTAATAAGAGCAGCATTATCACAGTCCTTTATAATAACATATTCTTGTTCTAATTCAAGGGAACCAGGCTGCTAACATTTTTGTGTCAAAAATCTTTATTGTTATAGTGAGTAGGCATGGCTGGCTTCCAGATGCTCACCCAGCTGCTCCCTCACCTCCCCACCTCAGCTGGACAAAGGCAGAAAACAAGATTAAAAGCTCATGGGTCAAGACATGGACAGAGAAATTCCTTCACCAGTTACTGTCATGGGAAAAACAGGCTCAGCTTGGGGAAAGGTGATTTAATTTGCCGGCAATTATGAGAAGGATGGTGAGAAACAACAACAAAACTGAAAGCTCTTTCCATTTCTTCTTCCCAAGCTCAATTTCACTTCATTTCTAAGTCCTGTATCCCCTCCCCTTCCCAAGCAGTGCAGAGGGATGGGGAATAGGGGTTGTGCTTAATCCACGAGTGCTCCTCTCTGCTGCTCCATCCTTTCTACTTTTCCCCTGCTCCCCCCACAGAGACCACCCCTGCAGACCCCACCACAAAAACCTGGCCATGTAAACACGATGCAATTGTGTAAATAGATTACCGAACAACCCTTTGAGAGCCTGGAGATAGTATTCAATAATGATGTTATTCCAGAGGGTGGGAGGGGGAAAAGCTCTGTTTATAGGTTTCATAACATTTCAGCTCCAGCACCAGAAAGATCATATGTAAAATTTCCTCCCCCAACATAATTAACCACAGTCAGGAAAAAAAAATTAAAATCAACAATTTCCTTTGTGTAAAATAAATGGGTATTATGACAGGGGTCTGTTTTTCCTACACACACACTCAAAATTTGGAGCCTGCTATAACTGCAACACTTTACTGGAGACGTCTGGCAGTTATAAGTAAATCTACCCTAAATAATGTTTAAAAGTAACACAATAAAAACCACCAACAAACTAGTAATTAAATTAAATTAAGATGTTGTGAATTATAGATCTCGAAATACAATTTTTAGTAGAGAACTGTCTTATAGGTTCAAAGGAGGGCTTTGCAACAGTTTTTCTATAACCCATAATATAAGACCCCCCTAGAAAAATTTGTAAACATTCAAAAAGTCACTAAAGTGACAAGTAATGAGGAAAGCCAGTTATTGGTGAAAATAACCTGAGTTTCTTGGTAAGACAAGCTCGCTGAAAACATGCATTCTAACAACTGCAAAGGGCAAGATCATCTATAGCAAGAAAATTACACCAATTTTATGAAGTAAGGTTTGTGTCCTGAAAAGCTGCTGCTCTGAATGGAACTTGGGCATCACCAGGAATAAGAAAGTGAACCCAAAATCACAGTGATGCAGTTGTTAAGCTGGGGCAGGGAGAGAATACAACAGTCCCATGAACTTCTGGTCCAGGTATGCCAGTAGAAAGATGGCAATACTATCACGTAATTGAAGAAATTTAGCTAGTTCTTTGGTTCCATGCTTCAAGAAAATAAAACTGGTTCGGATGGGGATTTTTTTAAAAAACCAAACAGATGAACTCCGGAAATCTTGTCATTGGGAGGGGTCAAAGAATGTTGAAATATTTAGTCTATCAGAATGAGAGTAAAGATAAAGGTGATTTGGTCCATGCCTCCTTGTAACAACACAAGGAAGGCATCTGGCAGAAGGCTTTTAAGAAAAAAGAAGAGTAAGCTCAAATGGATTAAAGATATCTACACAAATTTGCAGTACACAATAAAAAAAAATTAACAGTGACAATAACAAAAATAACAAACACTTCAAACAACCTAACAGCTGATATAGTAACTCTTAATTTTAAACCTTATATTCCCATCACTGCCTTTTTAAAAGCTGAGCACAAATTTCTAGAGAGGCATTACTACTAAATTATATAATTAAACTATCACCAGCTAAGGAAGACTGAATGACTTCTAAGTCAGGACTGCTGACAGGATATCACCCTAAAATTAAGCATTCACTGTAGTTACCAATCACAGCTCAAGGGAAGGATGTGTGGCTGTCTACAAATACATCAGAAAACTGTATATTTCAAAGGCTGGACATTTGACTCACAGGTTCATCTTTCCAGTTCAGAGCACTGCCAGCAGAAGGACTCCCTGCCAGGGAAACTCTCCATAATCCTCCTGAACAGCCATGCTAAGGATCCAAATTATCATGTTGGGAGGGGGATGGTGCAGGGCAGAGCAATTCTGAAGCTGAAGACTACTGTGGCAGAGTTCATTTCTTTTTTTCTTTCTGTCCAGAAGGGGTGAAAAGACACTACTGGCTGATAAAACTCTCATTCTCCTGAATTAAAGTATCGCCTCTGGTGGCACTTGGATTTTCTCACTGTATCAGGCAGCAGCAAAACCTACAGAAACCTCCACGGTTCTCTCATGAGAAAGCTTAAGCTAAACTTTACATGAAACATGTACCACCTGTGGGGCTTTATCTTACAGCTGTATTGGATAAGATCAGACAAAGTATGGATGATTACTCAGTAAATACACTAGGGCCCTTTTCCTCCCTCTCCCACTTCAACACCGGATACCATTCTCTATTTCCAAGATGATACATACCTTCATTAGTATTTTTGTTTACAGCAAGAAAGCAGTACTGGATTCAAACACTGATAGATAAAAAGTGCTCTCAAATAAGCAGGTACAACGTGAAAGGGTTGGAAAAATTACTTCTATATTAAATTGCAATCCTGAGGCTCTCAGATTCATTAGATGAAGGGCAAAATAACAGAACAAACACGACAGCAGCTCAAGAAAACAATAATTTAATTTCAGGTATAAAGGAATATTCTAATGTATTTTGTCTAAAAGAAGATGAATGCCAATTTTTAAGCACTTAGTTTTCTTGCTGTGCTTTTTCCAGACAGGCTGCTCTGTCATATCTGTCTCTGCAGATTTATGAAACTGCATAAGCCAGTAAAAATGAGCTAAAGGATGGGCAGTTTTACATAACGATTGCTCCAAATTTGAAGCTGCATTGAAATTAGCACTTAAAGAAGAAACAAAATCCTTTTCCTTCACAGATGATAGGTGGGTTTTGCTTCAATTTGACACAATCTGCCAAAAAAGGCACTGCCTTTTCTTCTTATGCATGCTGGTCTTTTTTAAGAATGTAAAGAATTACTAAATTCCTTAGATCAAATAAACACAAGCAATTACTGAGCTGATATTCTCAGACTTTACCCTCCCTGACAGGTTTCTGTGTCTGTATTTCCTCATATCTATTTGTCTGTCTGAAACCAAAATCTCACTGTTCTCAGTAAATTTTGTAAGCTGGACACAAAGTACTCACAATTCCAGTGTCACACTTTGACTGTTGCAAACCACATATGCAACTTAACTTGTCACAACTGATGTGATCTATACCAAAAATAGATAATGGGTACTTAAAAACTGCATTTCAGTTCTTCCTTTCAAGAAGTGAAGGAAGAACTTCCAGGAAGAGAATTGATTTTGTTTAAAACAGGATGAAAACCAGCTGTACAAATACTGCTTGGATTCATTAATGGGGGTGAATTTGTCAACAGCCATTAGCTCTAACTTGCTTCCAAATTTTGAAAGGACTCAGACCAAGAATACCATTCTGTGGGATCTCTCTGCCTGAGTGAAAGAGAAAATGAACTCTTGCTTCAAAGCCACGTGCCTGAGACCAAAAGATCTCTGGCTGTACTGAAAGCAGTCATGCATTAGGCTTCATGTACTGATAAGCAACATAAGACGCAACAGTAAAGACCTGCTTTCAACACAGATAAGCAACAAAAAATAAGTATTTCAACCCTACAGCCTGTGCTCCTAAAGAAAGCCTTTTTTACTCCTGCCACAAAACAGAAAGGTAGGTAGCAACTGGAAGGATGGGTGTCCCTGGAGCAGCAATCAGGAAGAAGAAAGCCAAAAATGCATTAAATGGAGGTAGGGCAAAAGAGATGAAAGAGGCATGAGAGGTAACACAGCTCATTTCTTCTTCCCACCACAAATACTGTGAAATAAACACCTCTTCAGCTCTGCCTTCTCCTGCCTGACAGGGAGGGCAGCACAAACATCTGCCTTCATGAGCTTTGCATGTCCCCTGAGCCCTGTTCACCCACTCTCACCCTCCTGTGAGACTCCAGCTGTGAGTTGTTGGGGCTGCAGAACCATCACCTGATCACACATGACGTGGTGAGAAAGACCCTACCTCACGAGCCTGCACAAGAAACCAAAGAGAGAGGACAAAATAAACCCTACACTCACAAGACCAAATAAAAACAGAATAAAAGGGAAAAGGCAAGAAGAGAGCAGGGATGAAATGGGAACCAAAAGGCAACCAAAGTGTGCTGCTAAGAAGCTCAGAAAATTGCCCGTCAGGCATCAATTTATTGTGCAGTTTATCCATATCTGGTTTTAAAAGCATAATTTTTACCTCCCCTTGGATACTGTGTGCAAGTCTAATTACAGAACACTCCCAGGCAGGTGAAGTATACAGAAAACACAGCCTAGATTTGCTTTATATTCCCATCACATTTTTTATGACCCACAAGGCAAAAATCCCATGCCTTCTTTAGTCCCTGCCTACCCCAAGGCTTGCTCCTGTTACACAGGTGAAAGGATAAGCTGGCTTAGTATTTCACAAACAGAATACAGGGAAGAGTAATTTGTGAGAAGTGATCTAGAAACAGAGGCTTTTCAGCAGTCCCAGTTGGCCCAAGTAGGGATAAAGGAAAAAATTTAATTGCTCTGCCAGAAAGTTACTAGCCTGCTGGTAACCACACATAATCTCCAAAATTCTCTGAAACAGACTCAGACATGCTGTTGAGATTTGTTGCTTATTCACTTTTAAAAATTGGCTAATCTGTGTTCGTTTGTGGCACTGTGAGAAACATACCTGGCTTTATGAAACCACGACTGGCACCCTGCAGTCGTGTCAAGACAGATTATGTCCACAAAGATGCTCCACAAAACCTGTCAGGAACCAGAACTGTAATACTGCTATTTTCTTCACAAGCGCACAAACTATTTAAAAGTTCAGACAAGAGCTATAAACCCACTTCTAAGCATTGTACTGATGGAAACTTCGGGAATATTCAGATCATATCTGAAGGCCTTCTAGTCTGGCCCCACTTCAACACAGAACACAGCACCACACACAAATAAAGTACAAAACCACACCTGGCCTACTCAAGGCAATGCACTGCAAACATCATTTAGAAAACCAAAATTAAATTAGCTCTTTGCTTCCAGGGAGATTTCATACTCCCTGCTGTTGTGTCACTGAGACAAGCAGCTCTGTCTCCACTGACCTGATTTCCCTGATACCTTGCTGCCCCATATCATAGACAGAAATGCTTAAGTTTCTGAAAGAAACACAGGTGAGTATTAACAAGGTACAGCTGAAATCTGAGAATCACAGAAGGGTAAGATTGAAAGGAACAACAGTGGGGTCACCTTGTCCAACTTCCCTGTTCCAGCAGGGTCATCCCAGAGCACATGACAGAGGACTGTGTCCAGGCTCTGGAATATCTCTGGTGAGGGAGACTCCACAGCCTTTCTGGACAATCTGTCCCAGTGCTCAGTCACTGCACAGTAAATAAGCTCTTCCTCATGTTCAGGTGGAACTTCCTGGTACATTTTCAGACTCCATACCTTTTAAGTTTAATGCACAGTCAATGGAAGTCTACAAAGATATGTAAAATAGGAAATAGGCCACCAGGAAACCATACCTGAACATTCTGGACTTATGTTTTCAGAAAAATACATTTGGAAATCTGCAACAATACACTACTTTTAGGATTTAAATGGCTACAAATGTGAATTCATATGATCACATAACATATTAAACTGTGCTTTTTTATGTTAATACTGGGTTTACATGTTAAATTAGTCTCTTGACAAAAATTAAGACATGAAGCAAACTTTATAGTACTTGTGTGCACAATCTCCTCTAAAATAAAGATTCCACTGAACACCAATGTTTTGAAGCTTTTACCACCAATTTCAGTTCTGCTACAACGACATTTATGTTGTTTTTTAAATTAGTTGTCTATATATCTTGAGAAAATTACACACATTTTTTCAGGCTCCTGTCAAAGTTATCAAAGGTCTTTTTCAACAGAGGAGAAAGTGGCAAAAGTTGACCCACAGTCTTTTGAAATCAGTGGAAAATGTGACAAATGTGACATTTAACTAAGCTGTGTATATAAAGGTACAATGCCAATTCTTCAAATTTACATCATCTTAGCAAAGGTGACTGATATTGTACTTGACATGGACAACACAGCTGTAACTCTCTTCCCATTGCTAAACAACTCACAAAAAAGCTGAGCAACTTCTGGTCTTTCACAAGGGGTTCAAAATCCTTTTGCAGGTTTTAGGAATGGCAGCTCAGCAGTTCTTGAGCACACTGCACTTTACAGCCACCAATCTCCTGGAAAAAGGCTCTGGAAAAAGGTCATTCAATTTCTTGTTTAGGTAGGCATAAGAGGGATCCCAGCATAAATGGCATATATCTTTTTATGTATTGTACACTCTTTTATTAAAAAGATGTTTTAAAATTATTTTTACACTGTGTATCTTTTTTTCTTCACTCTAAGGCTAACATTTTCAGTAACTACTCAGTAAAATCAAATAGTTACAAAAGTATGCAGGTGATTTGACAGAACTTATCCAGATGCTCAAGAATCCTGGAAATTCATTTTCACAATCAATATTTACTCAAGGTTTCAGATTTCCAGTAATACAATTTAATATATCCTAGTTCACTACAATCTTAAACCAGCTCAGATTCTGTAAACCAGAGAGATAATGAATTTTTTTCACAACTAATTAGTCTGCTGAACTCTAAAGTAAAAGTTGTTCTTGCTGACAACAGGCTACTGCCACATGAAGGGGAAGTTAAAGGTTAATATGAGAAAAAGAAAAAAATATATTTTTTCTGCTGTGTGACATTATTACAAAATAATATTACACATTTTAGGATGTATCTTCTATGATGAATGAAAAGCCTATTCAGAAGACTGCAGAGAACAATTCCGCATGTATTAAAAAACAGTGCTTTTAGAACAGACACAAGACATCGGAGCAACACTTTATTTCTGTAAACTCTTGCAATGACATCCCTATTCCTAATATAAGTGTGGTTGCATTGAATCTGCTATCAACAAAGATGAAATTAAATGCTGAGCCTAGATTCAAATCACAAAGTTAAATAAATGCATGAAGCAGGAAAGTAGAAATGTATTGGATGTGCCTTTTACTTTTTATTTAAAGAAACAACAGCTTTGCTGTGGACAAGAAATCAACTCCTACACTTCAGCACAAATATTTTTAACAACTGCCAAAACATGGCATATATTAAGGGAGTATGGCAGAAAGGTAGATTTAAAAGAAATTATTAAAGTATTTCTGATGCAGAGGAGTGGGAGGGGAAAAAATTAACAAGTTGAATGAATTATGACTGCACTTTATCAAGGTACAGTGTATTCTGTAATTATTTACTGCATTTACTATTCATATGCATCTGTTAAGTAAAACCAGATGATAAAACTTTTCAGCAAGATGAAAAATAAAGTCATCTTTTGTAAATTAACTAAGGCAACTAAATTTTCTTTGGAATATTCCTATTTTGCTCATCCAAGGAACATTTTTGCAAAAGATGCAGAGACAAAACATCAGTATCTTTGACTAACAAGCTGCAGAGCTGTTATAAGAGGACTTTTAAAGAAAGTCCTTGAAAAAGCACACTGATTTCAGCCAGAGGTCCTTGTGCCTGTCTTTCAAATTACAGGGCTTTGCATTGCAGCATTCAAACTCCTCACTGAGGGGATAAGGGAGTATTTGAAGGAAGTCAGCAGGTTCATTCCCTCTCTTCGCCCCACACAGCTTAGCGAGGACACTCTCAGCAATTTCCCCACCTGGGGCTCCTCACTTGGAGGGAACCTGGTGGGCTTTGATCCAGAAGATGCAGCTCCACACCCTCCTGCCCACAGCGCCTTTGCAGGGCAGGGAGAGGGAGTGGCTGGGACCAGCCCTGTTCCAGCCATAGCCTGGTGGCACACAACTCCCCAGGGACCACTGCCAACTGGAGTAAATTAAAGCAGACCGCAGGCTACCTTGCAGAGGGCTGGGAAGATTCAGGGGAGGAGAAACACGAAGCTGTAATCAGGATAGAGTTCAAGAAGCATATACTCCTTTAATCAAAAACATTTTTCCTCTTAATTTTGTTGAGCATTAACAGTTTTACTGTAAAGGCCTGCCTACCCTCTCTCATACCGTACCTGTCTCCACAGCCACACACACAAATACCAGCAATTCCAGGCTGGAACAAGCATGGAAAGGGACATTACCTGTGCTGTGTCATTCCTGTTTCCCTGGACAGCCCATTCCAATGCTTGACAGACCTTTCCATGAAGAAATTCTTCCTGATGTCCAACCCTGGGACAGCTTGAGGGTATGTCCTCTTGTCCTGTTGCTAGATGCCTGGAAGCAGAAGGCTATTCTAGAAACCATGAGTTTTCCAGAATCTTTCTAATATCATGGGGTTTACCTTTGGGAAGTAAATGCATAAACACTTTAAAATGGGAAGGGACACTGGATGCAACTGTATAGTGGAAATTATAAATATCAGATGCATAAAATCAAGCCAGTAAACTTAAATTTCAAAATTAATTCTGCAGAGACAAATAAATCTGGCTACGGCTACAGGCATTTTTTAAGGTAAAAGGGGCCAGGAAGTTGGCAGATCTGGTAGGTGAGGTTTGTTTGCATATTTTTTTAATCTGCTTCTGTTTTGTGGGTTTGTTTTAAGTCAATCCTTTTTCTTTTCGTTTAAATGAAATCCCAGATTTTTGTTTCAACACATTTCTAGTCTTCAGCGTCTTCTCAGATCTTCTAACAAAGAGCTGTATGAGAACTTGTATCTGGTAGAAGGACCTATATCTGACAAGATCAATTTTGATTAAAACATAAAATACATGTTTCACACTGCAGTGCTTATTTCCCCTCACGTCACTTGCCCCTCCTACTTCATTACTGTCACCATGGTTTACAGAGATGAAACACAAAAAAGAATGCTAACATACTGTAGTTCCCTGTGGTATGGATTGCAAAGGATACAACCACTAATCCCTGACTCCCAAAACAATGAAACAAACCAAACAAACAAAAAAACATTTCCCCATTCCCCCTTTTTAAATGCAGATATATGAAGCCCAGATCCTTCCAAAGGCTGGTAGAAACAAGAACTGCACTCTGCTCAATTGTATGCCATCTCAAGGCTTTTGGCCAGAAGACCAGTCCTAACAGTTTACGGTCTCCCTGTCATTTTCTTCAAAAGAGAGCTTCATATCACTCCTTCTGCATTTCTGCTGGATCCCATCCTGGCTAAGTTTAAAGCTCCCTTGGAACAGGCAGCCTTCTGCCAAGTAAATTGATCCAGGGACAGCCAATAGAGGCACAGAGAGATTGATACACTTTTGGGAAGGGCGTTTTGGTTTCAAGCAGGGAGGGAAAAGCTGCCAAAGCTTCTGCAGTCACAGGGTTAAGTCCTCTCTGTATGGAGACTCTCAGAAAAATCAACAGAACAATAATCCTTAGGGCCAGCAGCCTAAGGACCACTGCAGCTCAGTTTCTCAAATAAGAGTATCCATATAGAAGCATAAAGTGATGAGTTGTCCAAAATGTGTTCATGACATTAACTGACTTGCTGCACACAGTGAAAAAGGGAATCCATGTGCAACCTTCTACCTATGGATGAGTTTGCTGCTCAAAGGTTTTTTGCTTTTGAATGATTTAAAGACTAAGGTATACTCTGCCATCTATTTGCTAGGAGGTCTCTGTATTTCTCTCTCTTACAAGTATAAGAAAAAAAATATCTAAGAATGTGAGGGATAGACTAAGAAGAATATTTAGATTAATTTATCTCTCTCCTTATCATCCAGGAACGAAATAATAGAGCAAGACGAACTATTCAAGAAAGGCAAGAGGAATCTGCAAAGCAGGGAGGACACACTGCAGAAACAAAGATGAAGGTTCCTAGGGGTACTCAGAAACACTGAGCAGGAAAGAAACAGCTAAGGTTAAGAAAAAAAAAAAAGAAATCTTGATATTTTCCTTAGGTACATGAATGTGAGATGGTGGTGGAAGAGGTCTGCAGACAACTTAATGCCCCATACTGGGGTAACCTCCCACATCCTGGCTGTCAGACAACTGCCTGGGCGTCTGCCCCTGCTCAAAGTCAAAGCTTCCACCATTTCCTGGAAGCATCAATTCTCCTAATATGCCATAAAAAAGCATGTGAAAAAAGGTTAAGGATCAAATGTACTCTATGCCCAGACCCACCGAAGTTTGGAAAACATGAAAGTAGCTTAACTGAAAACAAACGTGACCCTGGCGAGATGTTGCGAAGGCTTTCTCCTAGAAGAGTAACAAAGGACTGCAGCTGAGCTCCTGGAAGGCTCCTTTAGTTGGGGTTTTCAAAAACAGTTCACACTAAGAGAATCTGTAGAGAATGAGCCACATATTTGTGACCATGCCCTCATGTAATGTAATTCACTATAAATTGACTATATATTCCACTTATCTAATTCCCTTCTGTCCCTGCTGTTCTACAGAAGAAATCCTGGCCATTGAGAAATGACAACTTTACCTTCAAGGGGAAAAAAAAATCATAGCACTTGCTTTAGTTCTGAGCTTCCTCACAGAAATATGCAGGCTTACTGGTTTTAGGAGTCAGCAGGGCTCATGCTTTTGAGTTCCTCTCTGCAACCATGACAACAGAAAGTTTATTTCTAAGGAAAGCAAGAAGGATAATTCAAGACTTTGCATTGACAAAAACACCAAAGTGAAATCTACTATAAGAATCAGACTGAAGCACTGCAGATTTGAAGCCTCCCAGAGAAATCAGAGTCCCTTCAAGATACGAAAGCTGAACTAGCATCACCACAAGTGAAGGCTCTTAACCAACAGCAAATGAAAGGTAATGCAACTAAGTCCTCTTTCTACAATCTAAAATAAACGGAATCACTAAATATTTGCTATTCATGCATACAGACAGCTACCAGACTGAACACTTACCAGCTTGATCACATGCCCAAACCTTTCCTTAGAAACTTGTAAGAATCAGCAGAGCCCACAATTTCTGCATGCAAGTAAAATACTTAGATACTGCAGTCCCTCTGGACAACTTAATTTCGGATAGGGTAACACACCTGCCTGAAACACAGAACTTTCAGCTCCATGCCACTACATAAATGATTCTATGACAGCTAAACCTTCCTTTTGAAATACAGTTTTAATATCTTCCTTTGTGAAGAACTGCTATAGGGCAAACACTTCTTCGACTCAGCAGCAGCTGCTCCTTAAAACTGTGAAGTCCACATGTAATTATTTGGGATTGTTTGTTTATTAAAAATACAGGCTCAACAGCATAAAATTCTGTACCTTCTGTTTCCAGCACTGAGCAAGAAAATGTCAGCTCGTAAGGATGAGGTGCTGCTTCCCAGGGTCAACTCCTGAGTCAAGCTCTCATACGCCAGGTACCTCAATGTAAGTGATACCACTGTCCTGATATTTACTCTGTAACTGGTAATTCAGTCCTGTAATAGATTTTCAGAGTTACCTGAGTGCCCAGTACAACCTGAGCAACCACCTTATGCAACCACCTGAACAGTTTTGAAAATAAGTTCCAATGCCTGTGTCTTTTGTGCACAATTGCAATCCTGCCTGTGATTATGTGATACATGATAATCCCCACTGAAATTGACAGGATCTTCCTCACCAAGGTCAGATCCCTCCAATTTCTTCTTTTTAATATGCTTTGTTTGTTTGTTTGTTTGTTTTTTTGATCTGCATTGTATTTGCTTTGATATATTATTACTTAAATGAAATTTGAGATAATTCAACACAGGAGAGTCTTCTTTTTTCCTCCTGTAGCAGAACATGTGTCAGATGACTAAACTCTAACAACTGACTTGACTTATTTTGGCTTAATCAAGTGTCGTTAGAGGATATAATTCCCCACTGAAAAAAGAGCCCAAAACCAGAACAAATATTTGTTTAATATAATGTGTCCTTTTAAGCAGATCCAGCCTTCTATCTAAATGAAGAAGATCAAAGGAAAAAAAATCACAACAATCATCCATTGCAACATTATTCAATAAGTATGTTATTTCACCAAAATATTGTTTCTGCTAATTTCTAGCACAATTATATATATATAAATATGTTCCAAGGTGTTTTAACCTTCTCCAGCATATCCCTTTTCTCACAAGTGAGTGTGGCGGTGACCCTGCCTGCCTTCTCTAATGAATCCCATGGGGTTGATTTTCCCCTTCAGGACAGTGACCCTGAGGGGGAGGGAGAAGGCAAGGCTGTAGAATTCCCCACACTCGCCACCTCTTAAATTGTCTGTTAAATTTCAGGTTACCCCCCTTTCCCCTCCTAGTTTACACCCCTTTCCCCTCCCAGTTATTACTATGTTTTTTCAAATGTATCAGTTTCTGGAAAGTTCTCTGTTCTTTGTACCTCCATTGGTTAGTTTGAATGTACCCCTCCCCTTATTTTGTTTGATTGGACAACTGTGGTTATGTAATCCTTTTCTGTTGGCTGATCCGTTGTTCCTCCCCTTAAACCGCCCCTTTCTGTTCCCCTTAAAATCCCCTGTAAAGGGTAGCACATGCTTCTTTTGCCTTCTCCCCATCGTTTCTGTTCTCCTCTGGGAATAAAGGATCGGGCATCAGGGCAACTGAACTCTTCCTGTCTCCTTTGCCTCTGTGTCTCACTACGTTGTCATCGCCTGCTGCTGTGCTCTGCCCTGCAGACGGCTCCCAGAGCAGGCGCCTACGGTCCGGACACCAGGGACACACAGAGCGGGCTCCCTGCCGAGGCACGTGTGTTCCTTGTCCTGTGCGCTGACCATCCGGGCTGGTCAAGCGGGCAGTGACAAGTGAGTAACCTATGTTACATGAGCACTATCTTAATGCATACTCCAACAGACTATAGATGGATGGTATATTATTTTCCCCATGAAAGAAGATCCAGTTAGTCAGGAAGATCATTTTTGCCCGCAGAGAAAGTCTTGATGTTTAGGGGCTCGACAGGCTGGCAAGGCTGGTGAGATAATCAAAGGGGTTCAATAGATTATGGGCGGACTTTGATAAGGTTGGTACTTATTGTGAAATTACCAACTAGGCCTTCGTCAGATGAGCTACCTTTGCAGCTTTGATTTAGAGATGCTTAAAATTTTTGGGCCTAGAAACCTTCTTCCATTCACTGCTCCTGGAACCACAGTGTACCTCCCTCCCAGATGTTACACAGGAGGAAACAGCTGTACCCTTGAAAAATAACCCAAAACTGTATGGAGTAAGAATGCTGGAGCATAAACTAAGAGAGTCAAAGGCATTGTTTCATTAAATGTTCAGTTCCTCCTTCCAGATTGAAAATGGTGCAAGGCTTCCTTTGTGTATACTTAAAACAACCACTACAGCAATTTCCTTTAAATCGTACTTCTAGTTCCCCCTTCATGCTTCAAAGAGTAAACAAAACCCAGCTTTTCCCCACATTATTATATTTTTTACCCTTTTTTCAAGACTGGACTTTATAGAAGAAGCCTGTGTTAGGCTAGTCAGGTTTCCTGTTCCCCTCTAACTGTTCCAAACCAACTTCAAAATGCAAGCATATTTGTATGCACAGTGAACTCCATGGGAAACACCTGCTTCTTAAAGGCACTGTACACTCTGCTACCTCCTGTAATTTGCTGCTTGAGTACATTCTTTCGCTTCATTTTCTGTACACTCAGAAATCAATGTTCAAAATTCAATTACACTACAATTTCTTCAGTTCAAGTGATTTTTCTTATCCCGTATTCCTTCTGTATGCAAGAAAAGGAGTATGAATCAGAGCGAGCTTGAAAAACAAGATAATAAGCAGCATCCTGTTAGATGCACTTCATCTTATAGATAATAATACCAAGTCCATCTGCTGTACACAGTTAGATTATGTAGAAAAAAATGCATATTAAGATGAAGAACCTTTAATCCACTGTAGGCAAAGGCAGAAGAAACTCCACCACTTTCAATAGAATTGCATGAATCCACAGGTGGATTAGATACAAACATAACACTCAGTATAATCACCTCAAGCTGAGCACGGAGATGAGTGGCACAGCACACATTTCTATAACGTTCAAAGAGAGGTGAATGCTGTAACTGAGCAGAACACTGACTGGTTCTTTTGTAACTTTTCAAGTGAATGCTTACACCTTAGTACAGAAGCTACATAAAAATCTGTCTGGTTTGAATTCTCTTCAAGGTAAGACACTCGGTAGGATTAAATAATACTGAAGAAAAAATCACTTAGCCTTTTTAATTTAAAGTTTCTTAGGGGACATTTTTTGTTTATGAAAAGGTCTGGGTTAATATTCTTGAAGGGAGGGTTCTGTAAGTACAGTATGTGTTTGTCACACACAGCAACAGAAATATTTCTGTGTGCTGCTCTACTGCAAAGCTTCAACCCTGATCTTTCTAAAACTCACTAACAAACCCCAAAATTAGAATAAATAAAAAAAACTCAAGAAAATTGAAAATGTCACAATCTCAGATTCACACTAAGCAACAGGAAAAAGAAAATATACCTGTAACAAAAAACTGGGTTTGATTCATATTCAGCCAGCTCAGTGGAATTGGTTTAAATCCCTCCCAAACCTTCCTCTCAACAAAGTATGTGAAATTGCAATCAAGCTTTCTTGCAGGACTTCTGCCTACTTCTAGAGCTTCTCCAGGCTACAGAAAAAAAATTCAGCTTTCACAAAAACAAAAATACTGCAAAGGAAGATTTACAACAATAGTACCGAGGACCTTCTTTCTTTCTGACATTTTACAGATTCCTCTCCCCAAACACCTTCATTTCACCCAGACCTTTCAAATTTCTGTACAGACACACACAATGTCAAAAATAAAACTACTCTTTTTTCTGATCATCTGTTCTGACTTTTGTTCACCTGTTCACAAAGCAGCAGACATAGACATGGTTGGCACTGCAGTTTATCTTAAAACAAAGATTTCAGGAGACAGTTCACAAAACCTGTTTCTGTAGAAGATTTTTTTCAGGAAGATAGGAAAAAAGAATCAAAAAGAATAAAGTCATGAAAACAACAAACATGGCTTTAATGCTCTAAACAGTCAGATTCAAGATATAAATACCGAAGAAAGGCCAAGGATGATTAATAAAAATATTTGACTTCTGTTAAAAAGATAGAAAATTTGTATGTTTATTTTATAGGAATAACATCTATCACCTTCATACAAGATCTAACATTTTTTATTTCCAGTAAATTTTCTTTCATTAATTGAGCCTGCTCAAAGAAAAACTGGGTTCAGCTTGGCTCCTGTTGAAGCTGGTACCAAAACACACCAAAACACCTGCTGACTTTATTGGAATTGAAACCAGCTACACCATTTCAAGTATTCTCAAACCAAGGAAAGACCTTGGTAACTCACTATCACTTGGGGGGGGGCGGTGGTGGTGGGAAGAAACATTATTGCTAAATAACTGCCCGAGAAGGAGAATTGGCTTTTGCAGGAACTGCCCTGAGACACTGAAGTCACAGAAGAAGGAACCACAAGGCCAAGAATATTTTCTTAGTAAATCACATCCATCCCCACCTGGAGCAGTGAGAAAGCTCCAGAATACTCCCCACTTTTGGAGAAAGACAGTTCAATCAGAGGTGATTTTAAAGGCATTATAATTTGTCAACAGAAATGGATTTAAGAAGAACAAAAGACTACTCAAAATAATCCATAACAAACATGGTAGCTTTGAACGACACCAGAAGCTTTTGTTTCCAAGTATGATTCCCGCAGCTTTAGAGTTTGCTGTGTTCTAGGTGACGAGGACACACAATGAAAAGAGAACTGAAGTGTTCAGTCAACTCACACATTACACACAAAAAGAAAAGATGTATGGGCACATGTTTTGGAACATGTAGGTCCTGCTGAGGCACTTTTGGAGAGTGAAAAATAATGGAGTCTTGGAAGAACATGACTGAAGAATCTGGTATCACTTCAAAACAGAGGAAAAATATTTGATCTTTTAAACTTCAGGGCTTTATTCCATGCTGAAAATATTATTTTAAAACACCTTTAAGCCCAGTCCGTCCTTCCCTATCCAAAGCAGCCAATGCAAATTAAACTTAAAAAGCTGAGGGCAAGTCAGGATATTCACACACCTCAATAAAAGGTTCCACTACAGGAAATAGAAGGTCTTGTGGATCTCTTCCCTTCTTTCACAAAGCAAATGGCGATGCAAGAAAAGTTTTTGTGAGTACAACCATTCTGTCCATTTGCATCTCTCCTTCCTTTGCCCAGGAACTTTTCCTCTGGATCACCACTACTGAATTTGAGCTACTTCTCTCCCATGACCCCTTCTGCGGTGTGCTAATTTCCCCTGAAGGGAGACCCAGGCACAGCTGCCAGGATTATTCGCTGCCTGGTCCCCTCCGGTTCGCTGCCTGCCCTTCCAAGGCACCCCGATCTGTATCGTTCACCCCTCACAGTCACGCTATGACAATCAGAATTAGAAGAGCCTGAGACTCTGCTTTCTTTTGTTCTGGCATATTAAATAAACAAACCAACCACACAGACAAAAGATTGCCTGTCAGCCTGAAGGAGACTTGAAAGAGCCCCTGTGGGGGAGGTGCGGGCCCTGTGTGACACAGCGTGGATGGGTCAGCCTGCAAGGGGCTCCTTGCACTTCCCACAGACACGCAAAACCACGGCGAGCGAGGACCTGACAGCTCCTCAGTAGGAAAAAAATCCTGAACAAGTACTGGCAGTCGTGGCCGTCCAGTCCCACTTGGTTCTGGCATGTGACAGCCGTGATGAGATTACAGCGTTTTATAAACAACAGGCACCTCCCACACCGGAGCAAACACGGCCGGCACAGAGGCAGGGCCTGGTGCAGCACTCCTCTGGACCTGGTATCGGCCAGACGAACAAAGTAAAAAGCATTTCAGAACAGCGAGTTTTGAAGATAGACTGATATACCCCCAACAGAGGGATGTGGAGAATCTGCTTCCATGTTACGTGTCATGCCAGTGTTTTAAGATTAGCTCTTTTCAAACCATTTGCTTCAACTCCCAAGTCAGCGGTGAACTCACTCCTCGTTAGTCTCCTATGTACTCCTGCTCATTTTTGTAATTCTGAATTGCTAGTTCCACCCGTTTCCTGGGGTACTCACCAACATCGTAAAAAGAAAATTTACTTTCCCTTATGGCTCCCAATGCAGTCTCTTATAAAGACAACTCTTTCTCTGGTATTCTAAGGGGGTAAAAGAACAAAACCCCATTACATTAAATTCCTTCCAGCTACCATACATCCATCAAACCAGAAAGAAGTTTGTCACAACTTTTTTACACTGTGACACTGAGAATCTGAATAGAACTGATGAACCAAAACCAGAACTGTAATTTTTTTTCCATAATAAAATAAACTAGGTATTCAATATTTAATACACAGATGGGGTGTTAGTATAGATGGAAAATATTTTCCAAAACACCACAAATAAATGAGAACTTTCAGTTAAATATATAGTGTGTGCAAAACAAGAACCAGGTCCAGTGGTTTTTATCTGGATGATCTTTCCTCTGGCTCAGTTCTACAAGATGATCAAGTGCCTTTAGTTCTGCAAAGTGTTAAAGCATGTGCTTGCATACATTGGTAGTCACACCTAATTTTACCACTAATTACACAAGGAAACTGCCATTTTCTGACTTACTAATTCTTTTTGCAGAATCGAGATACAGAAGATCCTTTCCATTACTAAAAGGCATTCTGTCTCTCACCCAGACAGAGAATTTACTCCTCAGTGCATTCAGTTCTTGCTTTCCTGAGGACACAGGAAAGGTATTAAAGTGCTAAGCCATTTATTATCAAACTGGCTCACTCAACCACAAACAGATTTTACCCACATACCCATAACTTCAAGAATTATAGGAAGATAAATTGTTTTCTTCATTATTCTATGGAGAGCCAGTTGTAACCCTGCAGAGTTTAAAATGTAAATATTGACAAATAAATAACTACATGGCCTGTACAAATTAAATCCCCTTTTCTTTCACATTAGTAACCACCCATTACTATAACTACTTTATTATTTATTTTAGATGTAAGCAGGAGCAGTTTGATTTCACCAAATGAATCTAAAGGATTCCTCTTACTAAGCATAACTAATACAAATATACTTGATAGGAGTGAGAGTTTGCCATTTATAAGTACTTCCCTCACACCAAGACAGAACTTTAAAAAATCACGAGGGGCAAGAAGAAACAAAGGCTTCTTAAAAAGGAATCTCTACAGATCTCTGACACTTCAAACAACCAAATTTTAACATAACTTTAACATAAGCAGGTTAATGGCACATTCAGCCCAATAGGTATTTCCACACAAAATGATCAAAAATGCCTATGTGGATATATTAAATTTTGGGTGTTACTTTCAATAAAAATGATTTGGACTATCAATTCAACTAACATTCTGAGGTGGCTTTTTACTGATTCTGGAAAGGTACTGCTAGAATTACCATTCACAAAATGACTCTTCCCTTGAAAGCAATCAATGTTTTTGTGGTCACAAGCCAAGGAGACCAGATAAAGCACATTTCCCACTCTGCAAAACAGGCAGGTGCCCTCTCTTCATGCTGCAGCAAATCCAAAGGAGCAGAGCTCTCATTTTGCAATGTTTCTACTGGTTTTCCACTTCTGAATAATAGCACGGGTTGACCTCAAGAACGTCCTTTTGACCTCAGTGCCTACAGTGTTCAACCATCCACAACTCAGGATGCAACAGAAGAAATGGGAACAAAAGTTCAATCAATAGTGAAATGACAATCTTCATTTTAAACTCTGCAATTAAATTGGTATGCAGCAAGCACAAGATCTGATCAAAAAAGCATTATCTAAAATGTGTACTTAAAAATGCAGTCTGCAAAATTCTACCCAGATACTGAAATGTGATTATTCATTGCAAGTATCTCAGTTGCGAAAAAAGTGAAGCTGATATAGCAGATCTATCATTACAAAATTAAATCCCCTTTAGGAAAACAAATATTTTTTAAAAATTAAGAAGGACTAGCAAGTAATCTCTCATCTTTCTACCAAAAATATGGATACTAGTAAAGATGTAACCTGATCAAACATAATTTTACAGCATGAAGTGACGTAAAATTTTAGCTTTTATAGACATTCCCTTTTTGAAGCACCTTTTCAATTCAGTCTCTTCAAGAGCTGCCCTCATGTCATGTGATAATATTTAGCAGTTTTCTTTCTTGAGGGAAAGGATTACAATTCTGCTGTTGAATTTTAGTCCAGAATTTTCATTAACTAAAATGAATAACATATCAAGAGATGATCTTTAACGATACTACATACTCTAACACAAGAAATATTCAATACAAGCTACATAAATCCAAAACCATTTAATAAGAAAGCAGCCTCACACAGCTTGCATTTGTCCTGATCATAATATGAAATTACTGCTCAATGAAAACAGAAAAAACAGACACCTCTGACAATATTATTGCTCAAACCTCAGGTTGACTAAGACATTACTTCATTTAGAAGTTAATGGATTTCCTTCTTGTTGTTATGCTGGTTTCATTAATTTAGTTAAGCACACCTAGGGAAAATAAAATGTCTCAGTGTTCTTTTACTTTATGGTTATTCCATGGGGTATTCAAAATTGCTGAACTCATCTGTAAAGAGATGGGCGAAACTAGTAATCTGTTTCAAATCGGTGACAGTAGTTTTTGCAGAGCAGTTAATAGCAATGTTCATGAGTCTTTTTTCTCCTTTTCTTCTCTTTAAACTAGAATTGTGCACTATTTTAGCCCATTTCTAGAGGACTGAAATAGTGCAAAATTTCACATGCACCATCTGGTGCTCAGTGTGCAATCAGATGACCATTTTATACCCACAACAGAAATTTAAAAAACACCAACACCTTTATCATATGGAAGGGCTATGAACTATCGATAATTTACTTTTTTGTTAACATTTTTTTGTTGCTTTTGCTACAGACAGTCCTTAATGTTGTACTGCATCCAACATTAAAGAAGAACTTGATATCATCTATTTCATTTTCCTGATGCTATGCAAAATATATGCACATAATAGAAAACTGTTGCTTTATAAAGAAAATAAATTAAAGATTGAAACAAGACTTATATTGTGTCCTTTTAATCAATTCATTTTTATTAACTAGTCTTCTCAAATCAATATTCTGAATATCTAGAAGAATCTGCCTTGAAAGGATTTATTAATCAATACCAAAGAGGGGAGAGGAAAGATATTATTAAATATGCTTCAACTTTGATATTACAGTTCAGTAATTACTGTAGGTGGTAAACTACCATAGGTGGAAAGCAACTGCAATCTAGCATTAAAAAGATTTTTAAGATTTCTGAAGTAGTGTAACTAGAAAATTAAGAAAATTTCTCACAAAAAATGTTCTCCTTTCCTAGTAAAATGTGGAAGAAGTAAGTAGCAGAAATCACTTTCATAAAGAATACATTCCATATTCACACAGCAAATGACTACCAATTTGACTTTAAATGCCAACTCTCAATGAAAATAATTAATACAATGTAAGTTCCTTCTATCCATAGGATTCTATTTCCTGCTAACAAGAGCATTCATTAAGCATTTTCACTGGGAAAGAAAAAACAGAACCCTATCATTCCCAGACTGACTCCTTGGTGTCCCTAGAGCCAAAAGAGCTTGATCCAAAAGTGCACCACACATTTTCTGTACACACTATATTTTGAAGACGTGCATGCTGGAACTGTTCTGTTTCACTGAGGAGTGGGAAAAAAAAAAAAAAAAAAAAAGAACAAAACAACAGCAAAAAAACAAACCTAAAACAAAAAGTCTAGCAAAATACCAGACTAATCCCCAGAAAGCTTTCTAAGAAATGGTATGTTTACCTCCTTTTATAGACCATACTGAATTATATTGTCAGTTATTCCGTAAGTATCTTAAAAACATGTATCGTACTTTGATGAACCCACTCATGTATTTTACATATCCACTCTTTTTTAACAGAGTTCCTAATACCACTCTCTATTTCGGGTTTGCTTTCTTTTTTTTTTTTTTTTTTTTGAGGCAGGGATTTGGTTTTCTTTAAACCATCATTTTGCTAAATTCTCAGTAAATCATCACATAAGTGATATGGTAGCCAGAATACCACTATTAAATTGTACCACCTAATAAAATAATATTACAGAACATGCACTTCTCGCAGGAAGACCTTGTGTATCTTTCCTGTTCATCATTTCTCTTCTAATGAAATATTGCTGTTGGCCCATCACACATGTCAGTCTAAACAGAACATAAAAACTGTGCTCAGAGGAATTTTGAGGAATACTTCAGAAGTGCAATGACCAGATGGCTTAAGACTAATTAGAGAGCTTCTTCACTGGAGAAGTAGCTAATTTTTTTTTTGAGATCTTTATTCCCACCAAAGAGATATAAATACAAAATATAGATGCTTCATAATATTTTTAGTTTCTTCAGGGAAAAAAACCTAACAAATATTTGCCTTAAATACTGTTTTCACAGGGACAAAAAAAAAAAAAAAAAAAAAAAAAAAAAAAAAAGTTTTAATTTCCNCAAAGGGAAAAAAAAAAAAAAAAAAAAAAAAAAAAGAAAGAGTTGTTAGATTCCTTATATATACACAGTACAAGATGAGCACTCTTTCTGAAACAGCTTATCCCATATAGGTTTCAATGCATTATTTTCTAAGGGCCCAGAGAGGTTTTCCTTAACCTCCAATAACAAGTTTGTGCAGTAAGTCACACCACTGTTTACGAGGACAATTACCCGAATTCTTAACAGAGCCAAAATATGTAATGCCCACAACCCATCAGTCAGGTATCATGTCAAAAGATCACTGACATGTCTTTATGATGCCAACAAATAAGCCACAGATACTTGGAAAATAATACTGTACCATAAAAATGCTTAAGTTATTGTTTAGTCTGTGTGAAGAGAAAACAAAGTACCAGTCCTGGAAAAATGATTATTTTTCAGTTGGCAGCTGATTCTTACCATATTTGTAGCAATAGTCTGATAAAACCCATTTTTTAACGTCCTTTTAAGAGGAAAAGCTGTGCCCATCTGAGGCCATATACATTGATAAGACAAACTGTACCAGAACTTGGTGAATGGTTTCTTCCATCCCAAAACTGTTTGGACTAACAAATGCCATCACTTTATTATCTCAAAACATGTACACTCCAAAATATTGGAGTTAATGGCCTATAAGGAAACATAAAAATTAAGATTATGAGACTTCTGATGGCCTGTCCTGATTACCAAACTATTATCAGCCTGCTGTAAACCTCAGTGTTGGAGACCCAGCTTCCACATTTTCATAGAACAGTACTCTAACCCTAACCCATGAACATAGAGAAGGGAGAACAGCAAGACAGTGCTGCTAACAGTTAAAAAAAAAAAAAGGCAGGGAAAAAAAACTGTAATAAGCGAAACTTTGAGGAACCACAAGGACGAGATCATCACAAACCCCTGCAGACAGCATAGTCCATGGCAGAATGGTCAGTCGCTGTCAGCCTAATAGGGAAGGGAAGCTTTTTCCTTGTACAGCTTTGAAAAAGCCTCTTGACCTCTTTCCATCTCAGCTTCCCCACTTGGGAGCCAGAAGAAAGCGTATCTTTCCTTTCCCTAACAAGCTCTTTGAAGTCCACAGAGAAAGCTATCCCTAAATTGCACTCAAAGTCTCAGTCTTGTCACCCCTGCTCACTGTTTTAACGTGAAGTACAATTTGAAGTAGTATGAAGAATGAATTAATGAAACAGTAATTAAAAAATGTCATGTTTTGATGCACAGAGTTGCTGCCAAGCATAGCAAGCCAGAAATAACCACTGTACAAACTAAGCAATGAATCTTCAAACCTCTCTGGAGACAAGTACCTACTTCATTTCCAACTCACTGAAAAAACAAACTCGCTTCAGACTCCTACAGAGCACAGCCTTCCACCCTTCAAAGCAAAGGGGACTATATCCACTAATATCAAGCAAGTGCGTAGACAGCAAAAACCTCCTGAGCTGTGATTTTTATTTCCAGCAGACATGCATCTGCTTGAGGGGAAAAAAAAAGGAACAAAGTTGCTTGTATAACCATTCAAAAACCCTGCTCCTGTATTAGTTCAAGATTTGTGAGAGTACCAAAAGTTTGTTTACCGCGTAGCCGTGAACCAAATTAAAAGTGAAGATGACAAAAGGAAGATCCCATCCAGAATCTAAGTTCTAAGGAAATGTTTGTTTTAAAATAAAATACGTATGAACTTCTGAAGACTATACCTAGGTGCCAAAGCTGAAACGCCAGTTTAAAAAAAAAATAAAAATAAAAATACAAGAATCTGCATTTTGATGTGTAGATTTAAAATAAAACATTCATATCTGAAGGTTAAAGTGCCAAATGACATGGCATGACAGAACATGACAAATGTTATGTTCTGTTTCACTAAGAATTAATAATATAACTTCCATGGAAAGCTGTAAAAGAAAAACAACATGAACATCCCCTGAGCAGTTTAAAAGACAGAAGTCAGGACTCAGTTGAAAAAGACATTTCTGCCATCCTCCAGCTGTGAAGTGGACCAAGCACAGGTCCAGCTGAAGAGTGACCCAGCAAAAGGCAAACCAGTGGCTACCCTTCAGTTGGACATGAGCTGCTCTTCATACACAGCTGCACAAACACTTGTGTGGGTACAAAGGCAAGGGAGAGCACAGTGGTGGAAACCACAGGCTGGAGACAGCTCAGTAGTTCCTCTCTTTGGGTTTTCAAAGGCTCATGGAGCTACAGCACTGGGGTGTGGTTTCACCGGGTACAAACTTAAAAAAACCCCACCATAAAAAACAGGCTGCAACAAAAAGGGGAGATTCTCCTTTCCCTAAGGTTCCCCACTGAGCATTGTGAGTGCCTATGCCAAAATATTAACAAACTACTATTTTCTTATCAGATTCACACAGTTTTCCAACTTATAGGTTCAAGGTACAGAAGGAGCAAGTGGAAGGGATGAAATATTCAGCATTATACCACATTCAGACCACACTAAGAATGGCAGGAAACCACACCCTCATGTCAAACTAGACAGTTCCCAACACTGCAAGTCATGCATTCTTGAAAAGAAGTTATGTCTTCAGACTCTTTCTTTCCCATGGGACATTGATTTTTATTAAACACTGCACAAACCCTTCATTTTCAGGGTTTAGATTCATTAGACTACCCATAGGACTCTCTTTTCAGATTACTCTTTTAACATACAACTTCTGCAACTGCACATTTACAGGCAACAACAGCACATATGCATGCATTACATGCATCCCCACATCTGCACATAGAAAAGTAAGGTTTTTCAGAAGTGTTGAAACTGAGACTTCAAAGACCCTACACAGGTACTGAATTCCAGCGTCACAGTGACTTGCTTGCTCCTCTGTGCTAAGCATGGATTTATGAGCCTATCTGCAGGCAGTTGATTCAGCAAAGCTTGGCAACTCCCAATATATGTAGACCTGGTAATATCACAGATTACAGGTAAAAATATATTGTTAAATGTAAACTCCCTCTGCCCCCTACCCTTCTTCAGGTTCTCCTTTCCCCAGTTGCTTCACCAAACTTTAATCATTCAAGCTAAAACATACCGGCATACGGATTTTTATTCTTTGGATCTTGCAGGTAAAATTGGTCAGCCCTTTAGAAGGACTGATTTCTTTCTTTCATTCTGTTTGGTTTTTTTTTCCTGATCCAGCACTGAAACCACGTTCTTATGTTCCTAAGAAGTTCAAGTTCCCGACTCTTCGAACAAGGGTTTCAAGTGTCTGCGACATGCCATTAGCTGTCATCAGGCTTAACCAAACAGGACCAAGTTAAGGGCCTTTAGAAAAATCTCAGTTTTCACATGCTCTGTCCGGGCTCATGAGTGCTTGGCAGATGACTACTTTGAAGAGTTCATCCGCACCGACCGCGCTGCAGCGGCACAGGAGCTGTTCCCAGCGGCCGGGAGATGGGATAACTGGACCTTCACCCCTGAGCTTGGCGCTGCTGCTCGCCCAACCCGCGCCGCTGCCGCCGGCCTTTTCCCGGGAGAGCGCGTCCCAGGGCGGGCACGGCCCAAGACAGAGCGAGGAGTGACTCAACACGGGTGCGCAACACCCCGTGCACACAGCCGCCTTCTTTTTTTTTTCCTTTTTTTTTTTCTTGCAGCAGGTACAGAACAATACCTCAGCGCCGAGCGTCCCGAGTGCCGCGGGGTGGTCGGCACCTGCTCGCTTTAAGTCATTTTCTCGATGTAAAGCCTCCAAAAGCCACGTCCGCCCCACCGGTGCGCGTCACCCCGATCCATCTGTCCTTTGCCCGACCGCAAGCAAAGTTACGGCGTTATTCCTTCGCCTCCTGAAACCCCTTTTCCCTGCCGCCGCTCCCTTCCCTGCTACCGCAGCGCAGTCGGGACGCAGCCACCGCCGAGCAGCCCCGCGGGCTCTCCCGCATCGCATTCCGCGGCCCCGCCGGCGTCCTTACCTTGATGCCCTGCTGCTGTGTGGTCAGGGTCAGCTTGGACTCGTCCAGAAGCAAAACTTCGCAGTAAAATTCCTCCGGGACCGCGCAGAAACAGCCCATCTCTACTGCGATGGCCGGAGACGGGGCCAGGAGGCGAGAAGAGCCCAGAGCGGCGGCGGAGAGGGGCTGAGGGGTAGCCGGGTCTGGGCCGCGCCCGGCTCTGTGCCCCGGCTGCGCGGTTGGAGCCCGGCGGCTGCTAGGGCGCAGCACCTAGCTCCGCGGGGCGGCCCGCCGCCATCCCGCGGAACAGCCTGGACGGGGCTGCCGGGCACTCCCTGCGGGAAAGGAGCAAGAAGACCGGCGGCTTCTTTAGGAAAGATCCCAGGGCACAGCCCTCACCCGCGCCCGGCTGTCACGGTGGCTCCCCCGCCGCTGCCGCCCCGGGGAGGTACCGAGCCGCCCAACCGCCCCGTCCTCCGCCCCGTCCGCGCACGCTTCCGCGCCTCTCCTTTGTGTGCAGCAGCGGCGCCAGGGGAGCGCTCTCGGCCTCCGCAGCCGGGGCGTGGGGATGGTCCCCGCCCGGCCAGCGCGTTCCCTCCGGCCGCGGGCCCTACGGGCGGAGCAAGGCGGCGACAGTGCCCGGCCAGCGCGGGGCTGCCTCCCCCAGCTGCCGTGCGGGGGGCCGCAGGCAACGCTCGCCTCCTCCCCGTCGGGGGCGGAGGGATGGAGAGAAGAGAGACCCAGCCGCCGGGCAGTGCCGGCCGCCTCCTGCCGGCCGCCGGGCAGGCTCCTTCGGGGCGGCTTCGGGACGGAGAGCGGCGGACGGCACCTGGCTGGCACCGGCACCGCGCCGCATCATCGCACGGGACCCCAGAGGCACTGCAGGTCCGGAGCCGGGCCCTCGCTGCCCTCCCGCTCAGCTCTGCCGTGGGGCGGGGGCGATGATCCCTGCCTCGGCCCGCGGCTCTCGGTTCTCCCCGTCGCCTTCGGCCACCATTGCCCGTCCCGGCGGCCCCGGTCTCCGTGGCAGCACTGACCCCTGCGGGCTGCGCCGGCTCCGGTCCTGGCGGGCGCCAGGTCGAGGAGCGGGATTTGTCTCCCTGCTTGAGGGAGAAGCGCTTCAGGAGACACCGTGAGCGAAGGGTTCAACACAGGTTGAATTTTTTGAGAGCGCCCTTGGTCGGAAGTGTGTTCTCCGTCATTCTCCATTGATTTAGGGGGGCTAAGATTTACTAGAGGATGGTTGTTAAAACGAAGTATATGATTTACTAGGAGCTGCTTGCTAAAACAGTGTATGTAGCTTGCTTAACATTTTGGTGCTTGCCAAGCAAAGAAGGAGGATATGAAGAAGATGCCAGACTATTGATAAAGAGAAGCAACTGTGACCAAAGCTCCTGGTTTTGGGACCCTGAGATCAGCCCAACCTAGCTGAGAGATTTGCCTCAGACCAGGAACACAGGAGTTTGCGCAAGGAGGCAGGGTGAAGAGTTCAACCCAAGGAAGACTCCTTACTTCGTTTGAGGAAGACTCTTACTTCATCCCAGAGACCCCTGCCCATGACCACCAGGAGCCAGCACACACACGTAATTATATGTAAACTGATTATAATACAAAGCAAGGCTAGGCGGGGCTAGGTAATGAATATGTATGGCCATATTACGAAATTTAATGCATGTGTAATTTGTAACTTGATATAAACTAAGCAAAGTGCCACTGACGGTGCACACGCCTTTGGAGGAAAATATTCCTCCATGTGTCCCAGCGCTGGAATAAACATACCTACTTTACAATTTCCGTTAGTTGTAGAGTCAATCTGCGCCTCACCATCAAGCTGTTAAATACTGAGCTTGCAACAGGTATATTCAATTTACAAACCAACAGCCCTGCAGCATAATAAATAAATAAATAAACTTTAAGATCTCAACCAAAACCTAACCAACAAAGAAAAGGGGGAACAGAAGAGAACCTCCAACTGCCTTTGTAGTTGCTGTCTGTAATTTCTGGAGCACACACCAATCCACCTCTGCACTTTCATTGCTGCACATACCTATATTCCATGATTTTTCCCTCTCAGGCAGAAAGTTAAGCCCTGATCCCACAAGTGCCTGTGCATTTATTTAAGTTTGCAGGCGTGAGTAGTCCTGTTGAAGAACATACAAAGTCTCATATGTAAATTTAAGAATATGCAGAAGTTTTTTTCTTACGATCAATAACCTGTTTGTGTTGTATAAGTGAGGGGCACAAGGAGATTGTGCTGACAAACCCTACTGCTGGGTATGTAGATGTTGAAAGTTGAGAGTTGGTGGAATTTTTCCCTATTCCTGTTGCTAGGTGACAAATGGCTGGATATTTAAGGACTATTAACTCTTTCTGTAAGAGACAAAGAGTTGGCTGGGTGTGGAGAGGGAAGGAGAGTTCAGTCATCCCGATAACGTACTTGACCACCAGGAAAGGGACAGGCAGCAGTGGGGAACTGTGGGCTCTCCTCAGCTGCAGCTGCAGGAAGGTTTTCAGATCTGCGCTGCTTTCTTCTCTTTGGTGAGTGAGCCTTTGTCTGGGAAAGGGGCATTCCTGGAGTGCACATCCTCCTGGCTGTGCCAGCAGCTTCTGCGGAACGGATGTGGCCACCATGGCCCCGCACTCTCCCTGTCAGAGCGCTGACACGGCTAGGCAGTCCCTGCCACTGTCTGCCGGTAAGCTGGGGGGCTCATCTCTGCCGCTCCTTGCTCTGAGCTCCCTGCGCTCCCCCTGATGCACTCCAGCCGCTGCCCTGCCTGTCCCACTGCAGCGCCCGCCGGCCTCCCAGTCCATCGCCATTACCCGCACGCACAGAGCTGACCGCGCCACAGCGCCCCCTGCAGCTGCGCGGGAGTCATCGCACCCGCCCTGCCCGGCCGGGAGCCCGACAGCGCCCCTGCCGGCTGGGACCGGAACTGCACCCAACGGGAAAAGCGCTTGGCAGCCCAGAGACTTCTGTCATCGCATTTTCTGGTTTTTGTTTGTTTGTTTGTTATTGCCACTGTTGTTATTGATTGTTTGCCTCGCTATAGATACTAGTAAAAAACTGTTATTCCTTTCCCCATATCTTTGCCTGAAAGCCCTTGATTCCAAAGTTATAATAATTCGGAGGGAAGGAGGTTCACATTTGCTATTTCTAAGGGGGGTTTCCATCTTCCTTAGCAGACACCTGTCTTCAAACCAAGACAGTAAATAAGTCTGCTTTAAGACACCTGCCCTAAATAAAACCCTGCAACTCACAAGAAATGTCACTCTCATTTTCATGTTTGAGCTTGGTCTTCAAGGTGTTGGGATTTCCATATCTATCCTTTAGCTGCAAAAACAGTATTCCATGAGCACTGGGAGGATCAGGACAAAATCCATTATATATATTCATAAACATAAAGACTTTTGAAAAACTTGGGGAAGACTTATGAAGACTAGTAAAAGTTGAAAAATTTAAGTTCCTAACTTTGTTTCTTGGGCAATATATACTCAATGAGAATGCCATCCAGAAAGCACAGAAAACTTAGAAAATTTACTTATGGCTTTCTAAACACATTTTTCAAACAGTTCTTGAGCCTCTCGGACAGCAGACAATTTTCTAGAGAACAGATGGTTCCTTTTCCCATCTCTTTAGTCTATTTAGATTCGTATATCATGCACATTGTGACATAAATTACCCTCTAAGTCAGTTAAAGTCATTATATATGTGTAAATCACTCGTTGATCAAGTGAGAGGGAGGGCTCACTGAACTCAAAACCTGCTTCAAAATCTTTAATTATGATTTTTAAGTGTTTATATAGCTACAATCACAATAGTAGTTTAAATCAATACTGGTCTGGGTTCTATGTTTCTTACAAGCTGTCCAAGAGAACTATTTCATATCTTCTCTTTTTGAATATCTATTTTGTGCTGCTGATGCTCATTAGCTGATTGATCCACAGGGAAAATATAAAATATGCAATCATGCTAAGCTGGTGCCAGTGTTTAGAGCACAAGGAAGTTAACTTATGACCTTGTCTCCTAGCCAGCTACTGCGACAGCTAAGCACTTGATAAGGCAGCAGTACCAGAACCTGCTCCTTGAGGTGAAAACATCGGAGGGGATTCTGAACTTAAGAAGTGAGAAAATCAGCCAGGGGAGCGGAAGAAGAGGAGATAGAATAGATGTCATGTATATAATGAACGAGCATGAGCCCTGAGAAGCTCAGGAAATCAAAATAACTAGGGGGCAAAAATGTAGGGCCCAATCTTTGTTTGGAGCTCCTTGTTAGAGAAGACCAGCCCTGCCTCAGTATTTCAAGTATCAAGACCAACTCACAACTTGTGAGATAGTCATCTGTTTTCCAAATCCATTAGGAAATTTAGCTCCTTTTTACTTCTCTCTACAGGAAAAAACACAGGTCAAACACCACAGAGGAAAACTTGTTGACGTAAGCTCTCATCACACAAACACTTATGGACATGTTCAGCTCAGACATGTAAGTACAGGACCAGGGCTCAAGGCATTTTTGTCTATTGCCTGTTTGATGAGGTACCCAGCAGAACCCACTGCAGCCTCTGTGATCCAGTACACCCTCATTAAAATGTTCAGTTTTAGCTGTAATCCAGTATTTTCAATGAGGTTATATAAACAAGACATGGCACCACAAGGACTGCTATATGTGAAATGTCCCATATCCATATGCTAACATATCAGCAGTTAGACTGCCCAAAGGACAGAGGGTGGCATATCTGGTTTCTGCCTCATTTTTACATAGTTTTGTTCACAAATACTTGCTGTCAGGAAGCTGATCACGTAGCAAGAGTCACGATGATTTCTCTTAGCTATTATCACTACCATTTACATATCACTATTACCCATTGATGTGTAGGGATGCAATTCCTGCATCTTATCAATGTGGGCTTCCAGGGAATGAGGGAAAAGTTTAAGGGAGGCACAAAGCAAGCTCTTCATCTTTCTTTGCATGTAAAGACAAGTCTCCTGGACTCAGTTCCCTGCTCAAACCATGAGCAGAGAAAAGCACTGAGGTCTAATGCAAGAAGATTAAAATGAAAACAGAGAGGAACAGCACGTTCTCTCTGGGCTACGTGTGCAGCCCTGAATGCATCTTCCATCACAGAAAAAATTCTTACTGTCATAACTATTCAGTAGTTATCGTCCAATAGGTTCTTTACAGGAAAAATAAGGTACAGCTCCTTCAGCAATGCTGCACTGCTCTGGTTTGGCATTGCCCACCTGCCCATACAGAACTGTCCTCAGTGCTGCCCCAGGGCTTCTCCAGAGCTTCAATGTGCTGTTATGAACTGTACCTATTGGTTGGTTTTCCACCTGAAAAGAGGAGCAAAGCAGGTAGTAGAAAAAGAATAATTCCCACATAGCATTTTACAGCATTCAGAGGCAAAAATTTGAGTGCATTAAAATGGTGCATAAATTGACATTTCTCATTTCACTAATGAAAGCTTTATTGAAACACAATCATGGCTGCTGTCAACTACTGATTTGTCTGGATTCTGTGTTACTGCTACAAATCAGACATGCATCCACTGCACCATTAGACTCTATAGTCAAAAACATGGCAAAATAAATTTATTTGGATATTCATCAGTTTTATATTTCGTAAAAAAATATTGACATTATGCTCTACACAATACACTTAGAGTCCTTAAAGTAAGATATACCACTCAAGATCACTTCCTTACAAGAAATGTTACAGTAAGGTCAAAGTTCAGATCTACAGCACAATGATAACATAAAAAACCCACCAAATATAAAAAAAATTAAAAAAAAACCCCACAAAAAATCCCAAAGGAAATCTTAAAAGGCCTCAAAGTAAACTTCAACAGCTGATTAAATTTATTAGTCATTCTGTAGCAATAAATACTTTGAGGTCCTCATGGGACTGACATGGGACTGCGTGACAATCCATTCTTGATTTTCTTCATACATTTAACAAGACCCTAAAAGATTGCCACACTGCAAACACACACTTAACAATAAAGGAAATTATAAGCATCTCTCACTTGCTGACTTTTTAATAAGAAAACATGACACTAAATGTAATTCCTCCACCCAAAAAGAAATATAAAATAAAGTTTTCAGGATATTTATTGTAAAGTGTTGAGCTAAAATTAGAAACTGAAAAATCTGTCTACTTTTATCAAAGCAAGAAAAAAATCTGGTTTTAGCTACTGTTTATCGAACCTAATTCTCTGTGTGATGTGGTTTTACAAAGTGTCTGTCAAGACTTTGACAAGCTACCCCCATGCAAAGAAGAACCAGATTATCCTGTTTTATTTTGCCTATGCTTAGCTTCCTCGGCAGAACTTAAATAAGTTTTAATAGTAAAGGTAATTGAGTGGCAAGATGTAACAATCTAACTTAGCCAGAGGAAACAGAGCCAAGCAGTGTCTTCACTGCTTCCAGTCATGCTCTCACAATTTCAGCTGGTAAATTGTAGCCCCAATCAGCAGAAAAAGAAAGAGGCTGTGAAGGACTGTGGATGTTTGGAAGGTGATTGTGCAGAGAAGACTTTTCCAAACAATACTACCTAGTGGATAAACTGTCAGTTTTCTTAGTAAAACACAGCTGAGCAGATCCATGCTCAAGCACAAGGAGAAGGTTATTGTCTCCAAACTACTGCACTTTTTCCTATCCCTTTACAATAGCCTCAGAAGTGCAACTTTGGGGTAAGACAATGAACAATGGCAAGCCAAAACCTACATGCTCGGGGAGCTGTTCCGAGCACTAGATATACTCTGACATGCTTGTAAAAAGCAGTTGTTCTGAATACACTTAGTGAAGCATCTTTTATTCCAAAGATAGGCTGGCCATGCTGACTGGCAAATGGCACTCGGGTAATCAGTCTGCTGCTTTTTGTGCCCCACATTGTTCAAACACGGACAAGAACCACATTCGTCTGCAACTATCACCTCTTCTTTTCTTCTCTCCCACTTTCTGGATGCAAGTTTTGGAGATCCTCAACACTCTTCCACTGAGGTTAATGAGACAAAGGTCTACAAATGCCATGGAAGTGAACCCAGGGACACAAAAAACCTAAGCAATTACCCAGGCAAGGCAACACAGGGTGAGAGGACTCCCCCCAGCCAGAACTCCAAGCCAGGTCAGGGAGGCAACCAGTCAAGACCTTGTCAGAGTGACATAGATGTCAATTAAGAAAAGCATTTTATATAGGGAGTGTTTTCCATTAAAAAAGATGTTTATATATACGAGCCATCAGTAGGAAGCTCTGATGGAGAAAACTGCTGACTATTTTTACATTTAATAAACTCCCCACTGTGAACCTTAATTTTTAAAAATTCCAGTCCAGATTTTTTTTTACAGGTGTTATATCTTAAATGTAGTTCCTAATTTACACGTATCATTCTCATGTAGCTAATCTCAGTTTTTACTATTGTGAGATGCATACTAAAATAATATCAACTGCAGTATGAACCAACACTTCAAGTTTTGGATAATCTGAAAATCTAGAGATTTTCTAATACAAAAATCTGTGTGAAGAATTGCTCTTTCTGGATAAGCAGTGCTGTTTAGCTGAACCTTGAATGCAGAAAATATAGTTATTGTCTTGAGAACATCACCTATTGTGAGCTATGAGGAGGTGGGATGATGATGGGATGCTGCAGGAAATTGGAAGAAATAAATCTTTTCTTCAGTGACTATACTTATCTATGTTGATTTCAAAAGCAAAGAGATTTAAATAGCTCCCTGCAACTGATTAAGGGAATGACCAGGTTGTCATATATCTTGTAGACTCAGATAATTAATATGAGAAGATACAGACTAAAGCATGTCAAATGTAGCCTGCTGTGTGTCTTCTTTTCAAATTTCCTCTTGGTATCAGATGGATGGGAAGGATTCCCTCCAGCTCCTACACTAGTCTCTGATGCTGAGCCTGTAGAGGGATTGCTCCTTTTCAAAGTCAGTCAAGGCCACTAAACTGCCTGACTGAATTTCTGCTTATAACATTCCCTTCAATATGGGGGATATTTCTTGCTGCAGAACCCAGGAACTCACACTGATAAAGCATATTTTCTGGAATTATTAGGTCAGGCTGAACAACAGGACAATCTGGAAAGTTTGCCCCTTTTCTGGGAGTTTCTAAGCGTGGTTACACCTGACTGGCATGTTTTTGTGGGCATTGTCTTTTAGCCTTTAATTCTCTCCTTAAAACATATGAAAAAAAATGTAAATGAGACCTGCATGGGACAGGAAGTCCCTTAATAAAACAAGGAAATTATAGAACTCATCTTGCATTCAGAATAAAAATTCCCAGCATATAGAGTTCTTCAAGGAAATGGATGAAGTAAATAAGAGATTTGGAGCATTTTTGAAGTCGTGTTACTGCTGCCTTTTGTATCCTCATAGTGTATGTCTGGCACTGCTTTTAACAGTACAACTATACCTACTGTTCCTCATTCTGTATAAAAGTCGAATTTACTGCCACTCCACTTCTGTGTTCAAATTACTTGGCAATGCTAACATTCAGATGGCTGAAACAAAAAAGAAAAAGCTGAATTTCCAGCATAGGGGAGGAGAGGGGAGTGTACAAGAAAAGTGCAGGAGAAAGAGGAGGAGAAAGAACGTCTCTTTGTTGCTGGGATGAAAAGAAGTGAAAAGCAAGTGTACCATACAGAGGTGAAAGCTAGGAAAATAAAACCGACTATGAGAGGCACATCAGAGAAGAGAGAAATAAAAGGAAAAGTGAAGGGAAAGAGCATATAAACTGAAAAAGAGAAAGAGGATGAAAGTATTTTTTAAATGCTCTAAGCAGGAGTTGCTTCTGTAGGAGCTGTGCCTGCCAAGGAGGGACAATAAGAGAGTATCAGACGAGGTCATGAAAATGTAAACAGCTTTGATAGAATTGAAGTGCAAATGCTGCTTGCATGGGTCTTATCCTCCAATGTAACATTTTGCCTTGAAGGCAGCAGGAATGTGGTCTAAGCACCATGGGTGTCCCCCCCTTCATCTGCTTCCACAGACCTTCTGTGCTCCTTTCAATCCCAAGCTGCCCTCCTAGCCTGGCTTCCTACCTTGGTGCACAGTAAAACACGATTTTTAAAGGTGTGCTTCTGGTGCCTCCAGCAGGGAACTGGTGATGTGCCTCACTGTAACTCCACCTAACCACAAGGGTTAAACAGCAAGGCATGCTCTAGGTTGCTCCTATAATATGGAGTCTGGGGTTTCAATGTTTGGGTTTTTTATCTCTGCACCTTAACATACAAAATGAAGCAATTGCTCATGAAGCAAAGTACATTTTCCATACCTGGAAAATAAAAATGGGATTTTGTCAGCCTTGGAGAACACGTCCCACATTAGATGTTTATAGACAATCCTGAATAAATCAATGTTAGAATGTACACCTCTATGTACATGCTAAATATTGTGTACAAATTGACTACACCATGGACATTCATTTATTTTCTCAGACACAAAAGTAGGAATGTTACTCAGCTTACACAACATGTAAAATGCAGTACTGTTCTAATATATGCACATTCTCAAACCCACCACATTACAGAACAGCACAGATTGCCAGGGACAAATACAGCAGTGCTCCAAGGATATAAGGGCTCTGTACACAGCATTTGTGAAGAGAAGATTAATGAGATTAAGCCAGTCCTTCTTGATTAATATATCTACAGAAATGCTTTTTCTTTACAAACTGATAGTATTCCATATCCATAACACCAAGTTCACTGATAATTTCCATTGCTGAATGATCACGATGACTTTTTAATTTGCTTGTATTTTATATCATGTTCATGCTGTTTTGATAGGGTCTGGATTCCTAGCAACTTAATTCATTGCCAGAACAGCATACCTGAAATACCATGTTGAATGCTTGCTTATCTATACCTTGAAGTCTGTTAGCCTGACTGATGCTTGTAGCCAAGTTCTACACCATTCCTTGCATATTTATATAAATGTGTTTGTACAGACTATAATGCTAGTAAGTTTACTACCAGTTAAAAATTAATATTGTATTTCTGTTTGCTGCTGTCTGTACCATCCAGAATTAACTAACATATCACTAAAAAGTAAGTAAAATATTTATACTGCTCTCTCAACTGAGGTGTTAAGAAAACCAAGAAGGCAATATTGACTGCATACCAATTATTCAAGTTATTTGTAAAAGATGTGAGGACTGGCAGAAGGGGAAGAGAGCTGACTGCAACAATTCTGGCCTTTTCAGAAAAATGCTTGGGTCTTTTAAAGTGATTGTTTCATCTACTACTTTGAAGCTTTCAAAGAAAGCATTCTCAGCTTGGAATCAGCATGATGTTTCAGGACAAGGATCCCATTTTGGGAAAAAATGTTAAAAAATCACCCACTTCTTGTTCCTTCCTCTGTGATCCTTCTGCCCTTGGAGCAAGCAAGTTTAGAATGCTGTTGAGCAGAACTTGTATCAGGTGCAAGCATCCAGGTCTTGGCAGGATGTACTGCAGAGGTGGCCCCTGGAGGAGGAGGATGGGTCAGCCCCACACATGGACCCACACTGGGCCCCCACCGTGGGGCAAGGCCAATCCCTCAGCCAAGACAGTGATGACTGTAAGAACACATTTAACGAGGGAAAAATGCTGCACAATAGCTGTGAAGATCTGTATCCCGCAGGAGGGACCGCATGCTGGAGCAGGAGAAAAGTGTGAGGAGGCAGGAGAAGCACAAAGGAACTCTCATGGACAGACCCCAGCTCCTGTTCCTCATATCCCTGCACTGTTGGGGGCAGAAGGAGGTAGAAGCATTGACACTGAAGGAGAGTTGTTGATCCTGGGAAGAAGCTGGGGAGGTCTTTCAGCTTTTGCCTTTTTTTCTCATCATGACGCTTAACAGGCAATTGAATCAAATTGCCCAAGTCAAGTCTGTTTTGCCCAGGACACTAATTGGTAAAAGATATCCCTGTTATTACCTTGACCTATTAGATTTTCATCTTATTTTCTACCCCTGTCCAGTTGAGGAGGGTGAGTGAAAGGATGGGTGGGCATTGGGCATTCAGTCGAAGTTGACTCACCAGAGAACTGATGATAATTCAGTTTATGTCAAGCAAACCCTTAGGATTATAGTATAAACAGATAAGCTTGGAAGGGGGTCTCAAGGTGTTTCTAGGTCAAATTCCAGCCTAATTGGTTGTGAGGCCAGACAAGGTTTCCTCAGGGCATAATTCAGCCCTGTTTTTAAAATCCCGGAGGTTGGAGACTACACAGCTTCACACCCTCACACAGGTAAATGACAGCCATCAGGGCAGAATATTGTATGCACTGTGAATATGCCCAAGACAGCCACCAAATCAGACACCACCTTAGTTTTAATGATGTTTTGAACATACCAAGGTTCTCCAATCACAGAGCATTCACTTCATTAGCTTCTTTAACACAGGGTGTTCCTGATGCCCTTTAGACAGGACTCATACAAGATTAGTAATTTGACCATAATCACAGAGAAAACTCATTAACACTTTGAGGTCTCATTTGGCCTTATACAGGTGCATGAGCTTTAAGTTTGTGAAGGAAATCTGAGCAACTGAACAATTGCTGGGTTTTGAGATTATTCAGACACCTGCAGAACGAGCCAATATCTACACAGCATTTGCAGGATCATCCTGTGTATTTCCTCATAGGCAGAGACATACCTGGTTAAAGAATACTGAAAATCTATTCAGTTATAATTTAATTATTAACCTTGTCAAGAATTTGGTTGCTGTTTATTTAGGATGTCCAGTTTATTGAGGACAACGCTTAAAAATGGTCCTGCATGGAAGCTATTTCCAGAGTTTCCCTCTTGGTTTCATCTTGCTCAGAACAACTTGCTTTAGTGAAAAATCATTTTGGTTCTGCTCTTCATCATGAAGGACTGCATTGGCACTACTTTCTAGAGGAAAGCTAGCCAGAAGACACAATCCTTGAAGGCATCCTAGTGCCAGAATCCATCCTGTGAAGGCTGGCTATAAATAAGCCACTCACACAAGCCCAAGCATATTGAGTTCAGGGCTTAAACTGGTGGCCAAAGAAGCTGATGATCCTTTTTCTGGGCAATTGGTTCAAGACATCTAGAGCTGACTGTAATGCCTGCAGGTGATCCTATATGAGCTCCTGATATTTCATTATTTTTCATGAGCTCACTACCTCACAATTAGGACAGCAGTTGTTCACTTTGCAGAGGGGAGGTTGTGAAACAATGTCATAGACAGAATCAGTGAAAGTGTATTTTGCTAATGATGTCACCTTGCAGAGGGACATCCTGGCACACATTGCTTTATCTGAACTGGGCACATAAAATTACTTGCAAACAAACATGGTTTCTAAATGAAAAACATTCTTTACTCAACAGTATTCTGGGGCTATTCATTGATTAACGGCCTAGAAAAACAACCACAAGATCTTGTTTTTCAAATATCATTTGGAAAAGAGAGTCCCCATTTTCCCCCTGTGTTGTTAATCAGCTGACAGAGAAGATCCTAGGAACAGCAAAGGTGCCTCTTTCTCTTCTTTCCTCTCCAGCAACTTGTGGGAATAGTTTGAAGGATGATTAACCAATTGATTTACATGGCAAAGTCCTTAAGCCATGGCCCATAAAAACAGTTGTCTACTTCACATGAGGGATTTCCCACCAGACCGTTTTCTTCTGACATCCAACATCAGTTACCACTGCCTCCAGAACTACCATCTGCTGTGCACTAATTTGCCTTCAAGTCTCTTTTTCCTTAGATATCCATTATTTCCCATTATAATATAAAATCAAAGGAGATCAATTTCTTATTCTCTGTGAGAGGAAATTCTTACATCTGCTTATAACAAGAAGCACTGATAAATATCATTAAGGGAATATAAAAGATAAAATTTAATACTTCAAAACACAGTGAAAATGTAAAAATAACCAACTGATCCTCACAAAGGGGAACAAGTGAGATGGCCAAAGGCCACTAAGCCTTTTCTACAGCCAAGAAATCTGAGATAGACAGTTATTTCACCAGGAGTTATGGCAAATCAATGTAAGAATACAAATTGCATCTCAAATGCCAAGCTCTTATGTCCAAACAAGCCAGTTATTGCATTTTGACGTGCTGTTTCTCCTCATCTTCTCCATAAAAAATGCCTATGTTTAAAATATTAGTGAAAATTGACACTCATGGCTTCTGAAGAGAATATAAGTGTCATGTTAGCAGGCCTGGAATATTACACTATATATATGTGTGTATGTATGTATATATGTATGTATGTATAAAGCAATTTTTTTTAAAAGGCAGATTTCAAATCTCAGATTATCAAAATCAGAAATTATTAAAACTCAGTATGCTTAAATTAATTCTTAATGTTTGTTATTCCATTATTTTTAGCGTTACTTTGGTTTTCATTTAGTGAAAGAAGTCCTATGTATGTCCTACAATAATGTTCAGATTCCTAAATCCACAGGTCCACACAGATAACAGCAGTGGGATCTTCCCCCAAGGAAATCATGTTTATAGGTCTGAGATTCAGCCTTGAATTTTCTTCCCTTCATCATGAAAGAAGTGATAGGGAAATTGTGCATGAACCAATCTGAGTATATACTAAAAATGATAAATCAAACTCTTGAATTTGTCATCTTGCCCAAAGACAGAATAACTCACATCTTGCTGTGCCTCAGGACCCACATTCTCAGTTCTACATTTTTGCTTGAGGACTGGGCATTTCTTTTTGTTTTCTCCTGGCATTGACATCAGTTTGATAGGACTATGAGAAGAGTAAAACCCCCTGTGCGCTCCTTAATGACAGAAAACCAGCAGGGAATTGTGGCTCCTGTGTAATCTCTTCCAAATGGATCATTTAAAGACAGATTCAGGTAACTACTTCATACTAAAGTATCAGGGGTGTGACCTTCATACGATGAATCACACAATCCTAACTTATTATACTGGTACTGTTCTCTGCAAAAGAACAGGACAGTTTTCACTCCATAATGTTTAAGCTGGTCATCTTCAATGAAAATCAAAGTCCCATTTCTGGGGATGATAATGCTGATGTGTTTTACTAACCTTTTGTTTCTAGATAACCAAAATATGTGTAGATAAAATTAACAAAACCAGGACTGCAAGGACCACTGGTTTGTTAGATACATTGTGACGCCAAAACCCTACTATACAAATATTCCTGAAGATTCAAGATAATAAAATTTCCTGTGAAAAGCTTTTAGACACCTTGAAAGAAATCCAAGGACAACACCAAAGTCACAGATGCAGAAGAAGATGACTGGAAGGTAAGTGCCAGTAAAGTATTTCAGTAATTCTGGATGCAGATTTCATGCAAATAACTTTCTGATAGCATTTTTAGCATGTCTAATAAAGTCTTCTGACACTCCATGTCTTACTCACAGTTCTTACACAGTACTCAACTACACCACTATTATAAAAATAACAAGTATGCCACCACACTTTATGCCAGAGGAGGATACAACAAGAAATTATGTATTTTCCTCTATTTCCATGAAAGCTGGACTATGTCTTCAAATAAATACACAAGCTGACATTTAGTGCTTAGACTTACCACAGAGCTGGGAGGGGAGATGTCATCTCCATAATTATGAGACAAGACTATTAATTTTTCTGTGCACACCCAGCTCAATTAATTTTCTTCAGAGTTTGCTGACATCCTTACAAGCAGAACTTATCAGATAAATGATACCTCCATCTACTAGTGGTATTTGTTTTGTGCAAATATTTTCCACAACAGCATTATTTTGAAGTTGATTATTGCTGGTCATTGAAGCCAAACATGAGGTTGAAGCCACAGAATCATAGAATGACTCGGATTGAAAAACACCTAAAGATCATTGAGTTCAGCCATTAAGCCGGCACTACCAAATCCACCACCAAACCTTGTCTCTAAGAGCTGCATATTTTAAAGACACCCATGGATGGGACTCCATCACTTCCCTGGACAGCCTGCTCCATTGCTTGGCAATGTTTCTGTGAAGAAATTTTTCCTTATATCCAACCTAAACTTCCCGGGAGGCCATTTCCTCTTGTCCCTCTAGTAAAAAGGACCAAACCTCAACTCACCACAGCTTCCTTTTTGGTAGTTGTAATTCTCTTTCAGAAACTTTGGAATGTGATACAGAATTTCCAGTTTTCTGGGATTTTTTAAATTACTTGGGAGAAGTATGTAGTAAATAGCTAGCAGAAAAGGTAATCCCTGCCCTTGGTTATATACAGAAGGTGGAAGGAGAGGATAGCTCAGTTTTAAAGGACAAAGCCTCAGAGAAGCACTAGGGGAAGAAGGATGACCTGTGTCACAGAGGTTGTGTGATGACATCATTACACATTCATCACCCTCTGCACTTTCTCTGCAGGAGAAAAACCTGCTCACATCACTACATGAGAGAAAAACCAACAGATTCAGAAAAGAAACCTTGTGTTGAGGGCAGACTAAGGCCAGAAACAGACAAAAAGTACACCAGCTCAGAATCCAAAGTAGTACACTTTGATATCTGGGCCAAGATCTCAGTAAATGGGATAACAGGGCCAAGAAAGAAAAGCAGGGACAAGACCTAGGCCTGAGGTAAGGATCAGGGTCAGAGCAGAGCCCCAGGAGTGGCCAGAGTTCCCTGTCCAGAGTTCCCTGTCTTGCTTGCTGTTAGAAATCTTTGCTCTGCTTGCTGGCTAGGAAGATGTGCATGGCATGGATCTGCACCCCACAAGCTCAGCAGCCTTTGTTAGAATCAGGCAGATGCTGTTTTTGAGGGGCAATCACTCTTAGCCAGCACAGAGCTCATGGGTGAACGGGGAATAGGGCTGCACTCACTTTCTGCAGGTTGAGTTTCACTCGTTTGTAGGAGAGAAGGGTCAAGGCAGCAAATAATAGCAGTCCCAAAAACATCTTTCTCTGGTTTGTCCTGATACCTTAGCTTGATAGCCAGTACAAAAGGGTAAGGGGAGAACAATCTGCCTTTTTTATCTGTGCAAATCTGATCTACAGTCTCATCCAGTGTAAATAAAACCATGAAGCTCTTGCTGATTTGTTCCAATTTCTCTGAATTATGAGATTCTGCAGATTAATAAGAAAGATGCATTCTGTATGTGCACTGTAAAGCACAGGGAGAGGAGAAAATTGGCTGTGTAATTATTTCCACAAACTGCTGTGACAAATTTAGTAACCATTAGTAGGCCTGCAGAGATTCTCAAATACTTGTAAGGACAAATAAATAGCAGTCAGACGGATTAACAACAGTCCCAGGGCCAATTAATCTTGTCCCACTCATCCCAACAGTCCATCTCCCGGGTTCATCACAGGTATTCCTGCCTCGTGGTTACAGATTGAAGGGACAGTAGGATGGGAAGGGTCTCACTTCCCCTTCGGCGCAAGGCGAACACCACTAGATGGCATTCAAAGCATGAGCCAAAAATTTCACTGCAGTGTTGCCAGGGCTTCCTTGACCTCGTTAGCAGTAAGTTAAGGGAAGCCATTATGTGCCCAGAAGTCCATGATGTTTTATTCAGTGAATCCTTAAATAATGATACTGATGCCTCGAGGGAATCTAGAAACTGATAAGCATGGAAGTTATCTGGCTAAAGGGCATTTCTCTCTCTATGGTGCTGCAGGAATTGTGGATAACTTCTGAAGTGAAATGTAATATAAAATAGCTCAGGAATGTTTCAATGAGATAAATAAAAAGAGAGGGGGTGGGGGGGAGCAAAAGTCTGTGGGGATGCAAGCCAGCTACTTTCTACATGCATGTGCAAAGTGTGTATACGTATTTTATCCCTACACCCATGCCACTTGACAGGGCCAAGAACAGAGAGCCTAGCTTCCAAACTAAACCAAGCCTGGACAGACATCTTGAGCTCAGATATTTTGTTTATCGAAACTACATTATCAATTCATACAGAAGAGAACTTAAAAAAAAAAAAAATACAGGTGCCATTATTTAAAACCAGAAAGAATAAGGTCCAATGTAGCAGGACACCACACCCTAAAGTTTCTCTCCCTTATCACAACTTCCTTCTGTTTCTCTTCTTCAGGCTCACACAAATATAAATACACACACCCACAATTAGTTTCAAAGAGAATATATATACAAGAAGAAGCCAGGTAGGTCTGTTCAGATGAAATTTTGTGCTACCTTGGTGCATGTCTTTAAATGACCCAGCAGTGTCCTGGGAAAACCTGGGGGACACCGCTCCTCATTCTCTCTTTCCAAGAGTACTCTTAATTCAGCCTGCACCAAGAGAACATGGAAAAAGGACATTATGTCAACTCTTACAGTGCCTGTAAAGATGGGTTGTTAGACTTTGTATGCAATCAATTACAGCCCTTGTGTTATAATAGTGAAGTCATAGACCAATGAAGTATTAAAAGCACCTGTAATCAAAATAAAATGTAGTCTGTTATCCAAGAACATGAATAAAATAGTATCTCAGAAACACAAACAAGTTAGGGCACAATTAAGGGCATAAGCGCCTGTTTCTGAAGAAGGATGAAGACATGGCAGTAGTGGTCCTTAGGGCCAGCCTTTAGTTTATTTGGAGTGTTCTTGACTTGTCATGGAGCAAAAGCCAAATTGTTAGGAGCTGAAGAGAAAAGGATGAAGTTCTGGGTTGGGGGAACATATCACCCTGTGCAGTACAGACAAAAAATCAAACAGACACCAGGGTAAGTAAGGAGCCAGTCACTAAGGAAGCCAGAAATTCGCTTGATTTTTCAAAGGTTTAAATTCCTTTACCACATGAAGTACTTCAAAGGTAGGCAGCAAATGCTTTCAGTGACAGTGAGCACTCTATGTTTCCCATGTAAGTCTGACTTCACTGTGGTATGTAACCCTTGCCACAAAAATCAGCACTCACAATTTATATTTTATGACCTACTCAAAAGACTACAAGAATTTTGTTACATTGAAACACATAGCAGCCAAAACATGTAGATCATTCAGGTACTTCATGTGCAGCTGATTCTCTGAGCAAAGCATGACAGAAAATTCATTATTCTAGTATTTTCACAAATGCTGGAGGCATATGGATACGTGGACTCCTCACTGAACTATACTGACACTTCCTCAGCATGGAAACCTTCAGACACCTTTTGAAAAGATGTATTGTTGAAAAAGAAAAGTTGAAATATAGCTCCGTGTAGCACGGTGGTCTTTGTAATGCACCTTCTATATTACCTTTCCTCATTAGCTTCAGGGGCATATGAAATTATACTGGATTGCTACATTTACTTCAATAAAATGAATACAAGCAGTAGGTTGTGACATGTTTTCACTTCAACTGGATTAAAAGGAGTAGAACTCATATAGGAAACCACAATATCAGTAAAGGAAAAGCTTTTCAGTTATTTTATAAAGCACTATACAGAGAAACATAATTCTCTTTTTTCCTTTTTTTTTTTTTTTAACTAAATTTAAAATATTTACTGTTTCCTTGCAAGTAGATTTTGAGTGCAAGCATAGATTAGCTACCTGGAGTAGATCTGGTAGGATCTGACTACCTTATTTCCACCCATGCACAAGGAATTTTATTACAGATTGAGAAACTAAGGAAATAAAAGGAGTTTCTAGCCAGATTAGGTTAATCCGGGTGTTGATTGTGTTTTTGTTGTTTTTTTTTTTTAAATTAGGTGATCCTATAAATCCACCCAAAACTGATGGAGCAGCAACAGCTTCCATGCTCTTTGTGTGATCTAAAATAAGACCTTGAAACCCTGCAGTTCTCACCACATCCTTCTTTATTTACAACCAGGTGTGTCAGGCACCGTCCACAGAGCAGGTGCTGAGGTCCAGCATGCACTGCTTCCAAGGGGCAGAGAGAGATGTTATCATTCAAGCTGTGGCATAAAGAAGCCCAGAGCTGTTCTTCTGGCTGAGTCAGTGAGTTAACTGACTCAGAGGAGGCTGCTGAATACATGTATTTGTGAGATTAATTTTTACTTCATAACTCAGTAGCTGTGTTTTTTCTTTCTCCCTTCCTGTGCCCCCTTCCAAGCTTAACCTCTCCTTGTTCAGCTGTCCTCTTGGCTCTGAGTCTCCCTTGCTCTACTTGTTCCCCTTGCTCTTTTAAGTACTCTCTCTCTCTCTGCATTCCCACATTCCCTGACTCTTCTAAAAGACTTTTCACCAGGGATCAAGCAAGCCTGAACATGCAAATCCCCTGATTAATTGCTGGGTGTGGGGGGAAGGCAGCACAAGCAGCTGCATGGATGAGCCCTGAGCCACAGCAACAGTTGCAGGCTGGTGCCTCTGCAGCTTGACTGCAGTGAAGGCCAAAGGGTTTGCTCTCCTCAGCCTCAACACATCTCAGATATTCAATAAATTGCTCTTTTTTTCTACTCACTGTCAAAATTTAGGTAATAGACCTTAGGGTGGTCTTTCTGCAAATTGTGAAACCCTTCCTTCCTTTGGAGGAGTTGCTATGGGCTTTTCTATGAGGCTCCCTTGCAGCAGTATCCAGATACCCCACAAATACCAATATTCTCATGAACTTGCAAGGTCAGTGGTATCCTGCTAGTAATACTCAGAGCTCAGACTGAGCTCTGCACAAGCTGCTGCCCCTGGACCAAACTGAGAAACTGATTCTGTGTTAGGATGCTTTGCTTCCTGCAGTAGGTGATGAAGGGTATGATCATGGAATGAAAAGATTCTTTGCCTTTGAATTTCCCTGACATTTTTTGCCAGTAAATGAATAGTGAAATTCAGAGTACATGCTGTCCAGCCTGGTACACAAGCTCTGTATGAGACAGTTCCAGGTCTAGCTGCATCAATGTAGGACTTTGAAAGGTGGCTGCTGTTCTGGGATCCAAGCTAGTGTTCTTCTGAGAGGTCCATGACAGCTCACTGCCTCTGCCAAATCTCCTGGGTGTCTGAGGTGGAACTGCACAGCACCGGGCAGAGATTGGACTTGGACGCACAAAATTTTCTGCTCTCCATCCCTCAGGTTTAACACCTTCTTCTCTGATTTTTTTTTTCACTGTGTCTATCCCGCCTGTGTTCCTAAACTTCCACTTGCTCTGTGTCCTGCTCCTGTCCTATTTCCAGTGTCTTAGTACTCAAATTCCCTACTCAGGTCCCTGTCCCAGCCAAGAAGTTCTGTACAAAATTCTGAACACCAGGTGTCATTCCTGCCTCTGTTTCGTCCAGATGGCTTCAGGCCAACATCATTCTCTCTGCTTAAAAGGAAGATTTAGCTGCAGACCATAAATATATTTTTATGTTTTTTCATGGTCATGCACGTATACAACATCACCCATCCTCCTTTCTACTGAGAAAAGCTCACTGTTGGAGGTGGAGGGGTGTGGAATTTTCCCCATCCCAGGTGCTAGGTTACTAATGACTGGATACTGAAGGACTATTAACTCTTTTGTAAGAGACAAAGAGCTAGCTGGGCATGGGGAGGGGAGAGCAGAGGTGGTCATCAGATACGGCACTCACCACCAGCTACAGGAGAGACAGCAGGGGGATTCTATGGGCTCCTCGCTACAGCAACAAAAAGGTTTTTCGGGTCTGCTTTGTTTTCTTCTCGTTGGTGAGTGAGCTTTCGTCTGGGAAGGGGACGTTCCTGGAGGGCACATCCTCCTGGCTGTGCCGACNACTCATCGCACCCGCCCTGCCCGGCCGGGAGCCCGACAGCGCCCCTGCCGGCTGGGACCGGAACTGCACCCAACGGGAAAAGCGCTTGGCAGCCCAGAGACTTCTGTCACCGCATCTGCTGGTTTTTGTTTGTTTGTTTGTTATTGCCACTGTTGTTATTGATTGTTTGCCTTGCTATAGATACTAGTAAAGGACTGCTATTCTTTCCCCCTTATCTTTGCCTGAAAGCCCTTGATTCCAAAGTTATAATAATTTGGAGGGAAGGGGGTTCACATTTGTGGATTCTAAGGAAGGTTCCCATCTTCCTTAGCAGACACCTGTCTTCAAACCAAGACACTCATTGAGGGCAGGTGTCTCCCTTGTGAAAATGTGTCACTGCAACCATAATAAAGAAATTTTTTTGTGGGTCCTCACAAATGTGCTGTTGAACAATAATCTCCCAGAGCTTTAAGGTATCAGAATACATGTTACTATTCTAAAAGAAAATAGAATTAGGAGAGAAACAGAAAGAGTAGATATGGAATCATAGTAAGCACAATTGGGAAGACTCTTCAGAGATCATCTCATCCTTAGTAAATCTTGCAACAGCCCAAGACTGCTCCTGTCTCTTGTGGCAGTCCGTGTCCCACATAGTACTTCTATTCCCATCTTCCTCAATATCTAGCTAAAATCTTTCTTGTTTGGATTTAAGGCCACTAATTTTTATCATCCCCATTTTGCACAGCAAAATGTTTGGTATCATGGCAACCTTTGACTCAGCTTCAGATTATCATCATGCACCCTATCAGTTCTCCTTGGGCTAAAGAACACAAGACCCTCTGGTCTTTCCTTTCTGGTCATATTTGATCATATTAAATTCTCCAGACTCTCTCAAATTACTTACATCTTTCTTAAGGGCAATACCCAAGCCTGGGACAGACTCCAGCTGAGCCTTAGCAGAGTTGCATTGAACAGAGAGATTAATGCTCTATCATATCCCAATATCCTGTTGTTGCCATGGGCAACAGATAAAAGGAGTAACCAGTGGCTGAGCCCCCTCCCATTAGTGAGAACAGTATTTGCCATCTGAGCAGAATTTAAAGAGATAAGGAAGGTTGTGGAAAGTGGATACAGGAGCAAAAAGCACCAATTGAGTCCAGAAAAAGGAGCAACTGAGGCAAGTGAAGGCAATACCACATGCAAATGAAGAACTGGAAAACTGCATTGTCTGAGCAAATAAAAGTTGAACCCTTTGCAGACTGCTCAGTTTAGGGGAGGTTGCAGTCGTGCACAGATCCTTCTCCAAGTTCCCAGGGCTCCAGGTTGTGTAGCCAACAGCTCTGTGCTGCACATTCATGCCAGTGTCCATAACATCTGTGTGTGGGGACAGCTGCCCCAGGGACAGCTGCTCCACTGCGCGTATTTGTCACCCATCGCTATTCCCACCTGTACACAGCTTGGAATATCGTTTCCCTCAAAACAGCACTTTTTTTTTTACTTTTTTTTTTTTAACTGAAGTTTATCTTGTAGTCCAATTGATCTTCAATTTCCCTTTTGAAGGTCTGCTGACTCAAAGCATTTCCTCATTTTTTACTAGTGACAACAATCACTTACCTTGCATTTGCTCATCCTGAATGCCATCCTAATCAGTTTATTTGTCAAAATTATTTTGATTTCTAAACCCACCCTCCAGTGTAGTCACTGTCCTTTCCATCTTAATTTCAGTGCATTAAACAAGCTTCTAGACCGTCTATGCAGCTCACTCATTCTCTTTCTTTAGTTTCAGAGTTTGGACCTGCTACCCTTCAAAACAGTGTTTCAGACCAGCTTTATTACTTGTTGGTTTAGGTGTTGTTTTGTTTCCTCTAGAAGCTAGGGTTGAGAAGGACAGCTTTTCAGCAGCAGCATGTAAAGTTTTGCCCCTGCTCAATTTTTACTATAAATTAAATTTCTAAGCAACTTCTGATAATTCTAATCCAAATGGTCAGATATTTTCAGCCATATCAAATGGTGGAGCTACTAAATATGTGCCTGTTTCTCAACCTTTTCAGAATTTGTTAGTCACTTGAAATACTGTTTCAAATATTTACAATTGAGAAAACAATAAAATCTATATATAAACTGCTTTTCATGCCTCCTTCTCTAAATAAATTTATAGATAGCAAGAAGTTTGTTAAATGTATTAAAATCAAATGGTACAAATATATATACTAGAGTAAAACCAAAATTATATACTTTGAAATCAGGTTTTTTTTCCATTTACATTTCCAATGCAAAGCAAATTTGTCCTTTTCTCTATGGACCAGGAGTCCAGCCTCTGGCGAACACTAACTTTATTCCGCTATCAAAGTGACCAGCTCAATTGCAATCGTCCCAAACATCCCTGTTGTCCCAAATTTCACCCAAAATACTGATTTTCATACCTTATTTGATGTGTGCAGTTTCAAAGTCTCTTCTTAGAATTTGCTGTAAAATGTAGTTTAAAGGTGAGAGGAATGTCTGCTTTGTAAAGCTGATGATCCTGGGAAAGCCAAGGAATTCTACTTCCACAGCTATGGTGTTTCCCCTGCATTTGTGACACCCTCAGTGCTTTTTAGACCCCACAAGAGCAGCACTGGCCACAGGGAAGAAACACCTTCCGGAAACAGAGGTACCACAGCAGCACAGAGCTATCTAGGGAAATTAACAAAGATCTGCAGCACTAATTATTTCACCAATATTAATTAATAGTCTAAATAGTCATAATACTAATATGTTTACAGCATTAAACAACATTATAGATGTTTTAAGGAGCACTTTGAGAAACAAAGAGCTTGCAGGGCACTCTCAAACAGATTGACAAAGTAGTGTCTGGTTTTAAAGCCAAACCAAATTAATTGATAACCACATGCAATTGGTTACAAGTGCTTTCCTACTCATTTACTCCTGCTTGATGCAGAACGTATTCAGCTACAGCCTCTGTCACGGCAAATAAACCTTTGAATTTTTGTGACATGCCTAATGGTCGGCTTCTCCAGTCTCTTTCCACATGGAGATGACCTGAACTGAAGAGAAAAATACATTCTCTGGAAGATCCTAAGTGGAATTTTCATAAGAACCCAAACTAGGTATTACAAATGTCTTCTTCAGTAAGACAGAAGATCTACAAGTTTGGCTTTTATGAGAGTCAGCCTTCTTCACACCTCTGTTTATACATCTATTTATAAAAGGAGTGCTGTTCCCAAATAATGCAGATAATTTTTTTTAATTTTGCTGTTAAAGAACCATTCCTCATCTGTCAGGAAAGTGACCATTAGGCCAACATTGAGTTTCTTTACCTCCATTTTTGAACCCTATCTTGCGTGTTCGTTATTAAGTATGGCATTGGGATACATCCCACACTGTAAAAGAAATAGTGGAATTTGAAGTGGGTGTTAGAAAAGGGATCTTACAAACTTAATACTCTCTTGGAATTTAACAGCACGGAAATGTGTGGTGTTCAACCCATGTGACTGTAAGGAATAGCTGATCTTATTATCTGGCTTTACTTACCTGCACTTTTAGAACAAGAAAAGCTCTCTAGTCCTCTCTAGACAGCTCAGATCCCTACTTTTCCAGAAAATGTTGTATTTAGACACAGGGAAATATTCTGATAGACACAGTATTATGAGTGGAGGTGTGGCATTGAGTGGGAGTAAAGTTAATGTGGCAAACAGCCCCTGTAACCCACTGCTGACCCACAGGGTGTTACAAGTTCTCAATGCCTTTAAAGGCTGGGGCACACTAAAGGACGTCTCCTTTACTGGCTCAATCTTGAAAAAATAGAGATAAACTTAGAAAGAGCAGTAGCAAAATACTTCTTATTGGTCAGATCCATGCAAGAAAAGTTTCAAGTCCACAGGTAAAACCAATTTGCATCATCTCTGCCCAAATTTTTCAGAACACTTCCCTTCTAAAAATACAACACTTGATTTTCTCAAACTGACGTTGCTTTTCATTTCTCCATTCTCTTGTAAAATGCTGTTGAGTTACATTACCTTTCACTGGATTTTGAAAATTCAAAGCGATTTTCATTATAGAAGTCTTTTCCTTTGTTGTTTTCATGAATAGGTTCACTACCTTCAGAAATATGTACATTTTTTGGAAAAATCTAATTCAGTTCTGTTTTCTTACATTTACTTGCATAGACTTAAAGCTCAATTATTGCCAACCAGCCTATTCTAGGCTACTTTCTTTAATTTGATTAAGAAATTAATTTGAAAGATTGCTGTTTCTGCTTTTGAGGTGCTGTGAGGGACCTTACCGTGTCTATTTCTCTATTTTGCCTGAGGATTCTACTAAAAACCTTTTAAAAATCCATTAACAATCAGATAGTACAGTAAATGCCAGTGTTGTTGTAAGCACAGTGTGGTCACAATAGTGCTCTTTCACTCAAAATGAGAGAAAATCAGAAGGATTTTGTGAAAAAAGCTCTTCGGACTGAATTGCATTTATTTGCATCTGACTCAGGAAGTGAAGAACAAATTCCATCTACTGAGCTGATTCTCCTCTATCTAACGTGGAAAGTAGCTGCAAATCCATAAATAAATGTGATAGGCTGTACTGTGGCATTGCTGCAATGTCATTCATTGTACAACTGCTGCAGGCATCTCGTTTTTACCTGCTCCTTTGTTCCTTATTTTTATTCTAGATAATAAGCAGAAAGGAAATATTCAAATCTATTTTTGTCTCCATATGTATGGATTTAGCATGCCCTAAAAACACTAAACCAACAACAGTAGAGAGCTAGATTCCTTTTTCTTTTCATAAAAAAAGAGTGGCTCAAGCAAAAATAATTCAAACAACATTAAAAGGATTTATTCTTCTTTTTCCTGCATTTGCCCTAGTTATAAGTGGAAAAGTTTCATAAGGAAAGCAAATTATTAGGGGGGTCCCCAGCATTGATTGAGGATGACTCTATTGTCAAATAAATTCCAAAAAAAGGATTTGAAAAAGAGTCTAAATACATGGGCAAGGAAATTTGCCAAGAATAGTAAATTTCAGGAGAGTCTCATCTAAAGATTGTGTAATAAAATGTTATGTGAAATTCAGTGCTAGTCTCCTGGGAAAGAACAAATATAATTATAAAGTATAATTATAAACACCTAGTGATGAGTAGATAAACTGAAAAATACCATTTTATCCCTGTATAAACTCTATCATTCCTGCATTTTGTACACAGAGGTCTAATGTATGTAATGGAAGAATAGAAGATGGAGGACTCAGTAACAGTGATGATCAGAAGTGTACAACAGATTTAAATTTCTGTATCAGATTAATCCAAGTAGATTTGGACTCTGTAGTCTGGAAAAGTGGAAGAGAACGCAAGGGAAAGCTGAACAGCAGACAGTTGATTACTTTTTCTCTTAGCTCAAGCATGGGGGGCACATAATGAAGTTATCAGGCAGCAATCTTAAAACAAGTAGAAGGGACATAACACACAACTAAACCAGGGAATTAATCATCCTCAAAGATGTAGTCAGAGTGGGAGTGGGATTAGAAAAACTGACAGCTGACAAATTCAGGGGTGGCTGTTGAACACAACAGACAAAATTCAACCTCTAGTTCAGGAAGTTCCTTAATCACAGATTGCCAGATGCTCCTTACTTCAATATTACACACTTCCAATATATTTTATAATTTCCTAAATTAGAGTCTGAGGTGGGTCACTGGATGGTCTTTGCTTTGACCCAGTTATGACTATGACCCTGGATTTTTGTGCAGCGTAACCTAAAATCTGCTGGGTCTAGGGCTGGAACTGACGCAGAACCAGCCACAGTATCAGTGAGATACAAGCGATTTCTGGCACAAGGAGATGCTTGGGAGAAACAAGGAACCTATCCCTGCATTCCTATGAGTCCGTGGACTCAAGCCAGCAATGGCACAACACTGCCAGTTTTAAGGATCACCATTTATTGACTTAAAAACCCAGAAGTTGAAGTCCAGTGTGAATGTGACTGAGATTTCCAATTAGTCTTGCACAGGTGATGTGCAGACACCAGAAGCTAAAGACATGTGGCTGTTCCCCAGCCAGGATGAAGATCCTGTGGTCAGCCCTCATAACCATCAGCAAATTCCCTGAGTCGGCCAAGGCTTTTGTTTGCATATTTTTGCAATGGTAGCAAGCCTGACTCTGATTTTGGATGCAAGTAGTGCCATTCTTAGCATTAGGGAATGCGTGCCACCAATTAGGTCAGAAAATAAAGGAAAAAGTGTCAAAAGCAAATTAAAATACCACGGGAAATTGGGAAGAAAGAAGAGAATTCTTCCCATTAGAAGATTAAAGGAGAAGCCTTATTTTTAGGAATAAATACACATGTCTCGAGGTTGATCTGACAGGCTACATCGTGCTACAGAGCACTGCAGAAAAAAGTCACCATACTTCTTGCTCATGTATTACTTCTCATGCTGCTCACAGCAATAATCTCTGGCACATGTTGATCAACAAAATTAAAAGGCTACAGATCATGAATCATATCATACTCTAGTCTCCTGGCAACGTCAACTCATGTGTTTCACAATAAGTTTTAATTTTTTAATTAATTTTTTCCCTTTACCAAAAAAGCCCATATTGTAAGCAACATAAGCAGGTGGAGGACCAGAAAGGTTAGGGGGTCGTGATTATGGAAAGATGACTAAATAATAAAGAAAGATTATGCAAATAAATATCTGTAATAAGAGTTCTTGATGCTAATGGCAGAGTTTTCAAGTAGAATAACTGATTGCCTTATGCAATCTGTCACAATAAGAAATGATGATAAAGAATTTCATGAAGAAAAGGTGAGATGTTGAACATTTGCCAGCTCCTTTCTTTTTCCCTCATGACCCAGTCTTTCATATTTTTTGTGAAATAGTCAGAGGAGCAACTGTCCAAGCTTATCTTTTAGATTATGCAAACAAAGTGTTTCTTAGACAATAAATTGCTTCAAAAGTCAGTGTGTTTACAATGATTCATATTTCTCCTCAGAAAACATTAATGTATCAACACCTCCAAATATAGTTGCTGCTGTGAAAAGAAAAAGTCAAAAGCAGAATTAAATGTTTGGTTTCTATCAAAACAGAATGTTCTGTGGTTTGGGGGCTTCATGGTTGTTTGGTTTGGGGTTTTTTAAAGTATTTGTATAAAAATGAGGTCTTAATAGAAAATTAAAACCTTGGACTTCTTTCCATTGAGATAAATCTAAATTTTCAAACGTTGGAATTTTCGCGGAACAAAAATTATAGTTTACAATCAGCTTTTGAATAAGGCTTCTTCATTTTCATTTGCAAGTCTCCCACTTGTTTATATAAGGGTAGGAGGAATGAAGTGGTTCTACCACTAAACCCTGCCAACAAATTAGTATTTTTAATTAGTTAAAAATATGCTTACAAATCCTCCACCTGGTAACCTCTAGCTTTCAGATTTCCTCAAGCAGTATCCCTTGATATTTGTTCTAGGAAATAGTTCTAGGAAATCAGGTTGATTATTAAGATTTTGGATGGTCAGCATTTCCCCTCAGGATATTCTACTGACCTACTGAAGCTTTCCAGCCAGCTTAACGTCAAATCAGGAAAAACATTTTGCTGGTAGTAAAATTCTTTCAGTGTGACCTAGTTGCTAGTTACAGCAAGATTCATCTAACACAATGTTTCATTTAAAAGCTTTTTTACTGCAGTTACTATTCAATAGCTTCGGGTTATTTTTCCTTCCTTCATGTACACACTTGTGGGATAAGTGAATTCAGGTGTCTTCAAGTGACAACTCAAGAAAAGATATTTGAATACACCCTCTTCCTAGAGTAGTTTTTCTCTTTTGTTGAATGCAGTGATTTTAAACATTAATTACTCCGTTATCATCATACCCCACACTGATGCGCATCAGAAGATAACGTAGCTGCAGACGATCCTTTTATTGAACCTCTAATTTCAGCACAATTCTATTTGCAGCCCTAACACACAGCGCATATGTCACCTTGATTCATCCTGTAATTGAGCCACCTTCCATTAGAAGGGGGACCTCTGACGGTGCCACAGCCTCACACTGCTGCTGCCACTGCTGTCACCGACAGTGATGGGGTAACCTCTCATTCCACAAAGTGTCTGCTCGCAGGAAAATGTTTTGTTTGGCTTGACAGCAGCTTTTCTCAGAGAACAAGATTGCTTTTGCAAGGGAGGCAGTAATTTGCACACAAACAAAACTGACAGGCTTTTTTTTTTTCTCTCCCATGAAGGACCGGTTTGTGCTGATAATACAAAAAATTTGAAGGCATCCACAAACGGTCAACTTGCAATGAACCTGGTTTTACTATTTTATGCCAGGTTTGTGTTTTTTGTCCCCAGGAAGAATTCATCCAGTGATGCTATAGGAACTGATTTGCATTACACTGCATAATACAACATGAAGAGGGCAGGAAGATCACCTCACTAAAATCAGAGAGAAAATGTGAAAATTTATGGCTGGGGACAAAATTTACACATTATTTCCTCTCACTCAAATAATGGCCAACTACAGCTGTTACAAGAATTAGAAGATATGAAGGACATGGCAAACACCAACAGGATGACATATTCCAAATTCCATACAGTTAGAAACTATGGTCTGATACAGAATTTCGGTTTCTCTGTTGGAGTGGTTTCTACCATCTCAGAGAATCTGAGAAGTCCCAAGCCAGCAGAAGCACGCTGGTGGGACAGTTAAAACCCCTTGGATGTTTCTTCTGTCCCAAAACCATGGTAACCTTTGTATGTTGATCCCTCTATGTTGGTTGGTTTCAACATGATCCCTCGCTCCTCCCCTCCCTTCTCCCCACTGGATTGTTGTATTTCCCCGCTGTCTCTCCAACCCTATTGGCCCAAAAGGCTATATCCCTGTGCCCCCAACCTCCCCACTTCCTCTTTTGCCTCTGGACTTTTTCAGGAATAAAGCCATTGGAATTCTATGCAATTGAGCCCTCTGGCATTCACTATCCTGAGGAAGCGTGAGCTGTCTGGCTCTCGGGTGTGTGTGTTTGTGCTTTACAACAGCACGGGTGAGAAAAAAACTCTCTTTGCACAGTACCAAACTGTACTGGCCAAAGTGGTCCAATATCAGAGACCCGCTCCGAACATGCAGGGACCTATTCCACCCCACCATTGCCCAAATGGAGCATTTCTCCTGCAGGGCTGGCATCCCTCAAGAGATCAATGGGATGGGCCAGTGCATCATTCACAGCAGTGCTTTGACCTCAGTGGAAATCAATCCATGACATTTTAAGAAAAAGGGCTCTAGAATGGAGCCTTCAATCCTGTGCTCTGGTGCAATGTCTACAGTAAAGAAAATTCAAATCCATGAAACAGCAGTTGTGCTTTTTCTTTTTGCCACTCAGTTTTCCACATAACCTCTTTCTTTACCTTGCCTCACTTTACTTCTTCCTTTTCTTTACTTCCTTTGGCTAGAAAGCTAACTGGGGAGTATATTGACCCAATTTTACATATAAATATAACATGTAGAGACAGCAAAAATTTTAAATATTCAGCTTTCCCAGCACTTATAATTTAAAACTGCACGTGTTTATTCTAAGATGTGACAGTGAAATGCTGTATTTTTATGCAGAGTAAGTTACGAAAATGAGTTTTTTATTAACACTGCAAATGACAGGGTCAAATAAAATTATACAAGTAAAGCAAGCAAATAAAACTAATTCTGTTGTGAAAAGTTACAGAAAAAGTCCTCCTTTTTTCTGGCTCCAGCACCAAGATAAAGAGTTACCAATATTATATCATCAGAAAAATTCATTTGCTGATCACACGCCTGAGGGAACTACACTGTTACCTAGCAACTAGTGACAGTATCCTTTTTTTAATAAATTAACCCCTTGAGGAGTGTGAAAAGCATAGCTGATCCGTGGGACTCAGCTTCCCTGCTGTTCCAAGGCTGTTTCTGACACACCAGAATGAATTCCATTTGTTTTGCCATTGCAAGTGGCCTATACCTGGCCTCTGAAAACACAAAATTACTGCATATCTCTCTTCATAGCCAGCAACTCCATAAAGATGAATACGTCACATTACATTGTCTTATGTTGCAAACAATCTCAGCCCAGAGGAGACCTCTGTGTGACTGGGGTTTCTACACTGCCCAGCTTTTTCTGAGAAGTCCAAAGTTCCCAGACAAGGAAACTATGTTATATCTTTTACACTTTTCCCTGCATTAACCAGTGCAAAATTTAAATGTGGTGCCCAAATTGTGCTGCCACAGGGCTTCCTTGAAGATCCTGTGTTCATGACACACCTTTCAATTTGTTCTAAAAATACACAGTTCGAAGATGTTGCTTGGCAGGTATGAGGAATAGCTATGAGTTTCTGATAATGGATGTTTATAAAAGGCAAATATTTGGGCAGTCAACACTTCCAGTGAGGCAAGAACTCCAGTTAAGCCCTAGAAACTGAAGGGTTTATTATTTGAAATGAACTCTCAAACTGCATCTATCACCTAAATGCCAGGAGACCGTAACAACACATCGGCAAGTCTGACTTATTGAATTGTTTTCCTAGAACTGCACTCACAACAGTTGGGATTCCTAAGATCAGTCCTGATGCCAGACATTAAAACCAACCCCTCTCCTAGAGCAACATAAATCTGGAGCAAGTCCACTGAAATTAACTGAGCTGTGGTGCACATGAAATCAGGGTGGGATCCCAAAGATCAGTTTTTGACAAAGAACTGGAAAACCCACCATTTTCAAGGTTTATACTTATAGATTTGTAGTGAGTAAACACAGAAGCACCATTATCTAAACAACCTTTTGTTGTCTTGACTGCTGTTCCTCATCCAGTGGGAGCTAAAAACGCCACATAAACAGAGCTTGATGAAGGCAGCAGCAAAATTCAAAAGAAACAGGATCAGATTCAGGGCATGAGGGGTAGTCAGGATGTACAGCTTCTCACATGGCCAAGTCTGGCAGACTGAAATCTATGTAAAGGTAAATGAAACTGCATTTTTCCAAGAAATTTCAAAGATATTCCTGTGTAAATACAGTCAGGTTGGACTGAAGATGATCTTTTTTTTGTACATCCTCTTGCTACACAGCAAAGATTGTCATATGTAACACAGCCTTTTTTTAACACCACAATCCTCACATATTATGGGGGTCTCTTAAAATGCCAGAGGAAAGATCTTGAATACACCACATAACTATGGTGGTTCGCCAGGACCTTTTATTTGCTGGTTTTGTGCTCCTTGGAGAAGTCTTTCAGAGAGGTGATTTTTGCTCTGCAATGTGAATAACCACTTAGTTCCAATATTAGACAACACCTTCAGCAGGAAAAGTTGGAAGTGTCCCAAGAAAATGGGAACATCTTATTCAAATAGAATATGCAGACAAAAGAAATGATATTAAATTTAAATGAAAACAAGATAAAACATTAGAAAACTGGTTGCAGAAATCTGCTAAAGGGAAAACTATTATAAAAATTCCAAAGCCGGACAGAAAAAGGTTCTGAACTGATTGGTGAGAAGAGAAAAATAGAGGTCAGAGAAACTATGCTTGTGTTAATTGGAGTGGAAAATAATTGCTCATGGGGCAATCATCTCTCCCTTTCAACTGGTTTACTATTTCTCGTTCTCTACCTATTCTGACCTCTTTTATCTTAAAATTACCTTTTTCAACAAAAATTGTCTCCATTGTCTCAACACTTTCACAAACAGCCAGTTTTTGCTTGACAGTTTGACTTTTAATTATGTCTTTTCTGACCTTTTTTTTTAAAAATTCCCTGGGTGTATTTATTAACCTTACTTAGATATGTTGCGAGTGTGCTGACACAGCACTAATTCTGGTTTCAGCTTGTTAGCTGTAACAGGAGTTACACCTGAGTCCTCTTTAATGTCACCAAGAAAATCTAATTCTCCAGCCACTGCTTCCTGGGTCCTTAAACTTCTGGATAATGTCGCAAGCTGTGAAGCACACACATTCCTACAGGCTGAGCTAAAGAAAAATGTGATTAGTAATTAGGTGTCGTGATTTATACATCTGTTTCTTCTAGATCCTACTTGTTTCAGAAGTACTAATGTTTGATTAATGTGGTCTTCCTTTTGAAATCTCAGCTGAAAATACTAAGTCCTGGGTGAACAGATGGCGAATTAAATTGAATGATAATAGGGAAGAAGCTGAAGCACTTTGAACAAGAAATAGGCAGACACAGAATGGAAACGGCATTTTCATTCCTTAAAGGGGAAATACACAAAATGTCTTGCTGACTGGGGAGGGCCCTCCTAAAAATCCCATTTCTTTATTTGTTGTTGTCTATTTATTTAATTCTTAATCTTTTTTTAGCCCAGTGTGTAACACTGAAAAACATAGAAACACCAGTTTTACCAGAAAAACCCTGAAGGCTCCAGTTGTTTCTCAGATAATCCTGTTCATATCAATGCTGTAAAGAGGGCATGTTCCCTCTGCAGAACTGCCTGTTCAGTCCTGGTAAATACTCTTTCATCCTGGAAAATAATGGTTTTGTGGGGGTAAGCAGCAGTCCCAAGACACCCTAGGGATCCCAGAGCATCACAGGGGAAGTGACCAACTGGAAAGGCACAGAAGAGGATATCTCTGTCCCTTTAGTTGAAGAGGAAGGATGATTCATTCTCAGCATGAAGAATACTGTTAGCAGAGTACAGGAGAGTGTTCCTGTAGAGACTCTGCATCTGTCTCCACCACTGCAAGAATGGAGCTGAAAACACAGGGCAACTCCTGAAAATGCTCTGCTTCTGTTGAGCTTCTGTTGCTGGTGTCACTAACATTTGGAGCTCCTAAGCTTATTGTAAGACTATCACATTTCTGGTTTATAGCATCCCATATCTCCAGTGCAGTACACTTTACTGAACCACCAATAAATCAAGCAGCAGATGTGTGTGTGTGTCTCATCTGTGAAGCTATGCCTGGCTGAAACAGTCTTTCAATATTGTATTTTCTACTGCCAGTCCACTTCAAGGGACTTTGTTCTATCCTTTTGGCTGCTAACCCTTCTTTTCCAAATCTCATTGCTTAAAATAAAACCTTTCAATGGGATGTTTAGACAGCTCTACACACATAAAAAGCAAGCAGATGTATAGAACATTTTTTAATTCCTCCCTGTATCTTTCTAGGCCGGTACTTAGAAGATTAGAGAAAACTATTATGCACACACAAATGTGTTCACTTTGTTTCACACATCTGCTTTTCCAAAGTGAGGCTTCTGTGGAGGAGTTTCTGAGAATCACATCAAATAAAACAAGAGCACCACAACATGCTGGTTGGTAAGCCAACACCCAACAAACTGCTAAACTCCAGGGGTTAACCTGAGAGAAAAAAGAAAAAAAAAAAGCATAGAGTTTATTATAGACATTGAAATATCTATACCAAATACTTTTAAGATCTCGTTTGATCCAGATATTCACCCCCACAATTATTGAAGCAAAATATTATGCAATCATGATCTTTGCATTACTAACATCATATTGTGGGTAAAAATTTTACTTATTCTCCATCTGTCCATTGTTTCCCTTTGACTTTTTAAACTAGTTTGGAGGGCAGCTGGCCACTAAGTCCGGCATCTGGTGGGATTGAGGGCATGTGAATATAGTCCTCTTCACAAAGAAATGGGGTGCAGACCTTCATCAGAAGTAGCTTCACCTGTGTTAGTCATCCCTGTACCCAGCCCTGTCCACAGCTTTAATCAGCCTTGGGAGATACAGGCTGGGTGAGCACAACAAAGCAGATTAAGATATCTCAGAGTGTGGTGTCTTGGATGAGGTTTTCAGGAGTACTGAGCTTCAGAACTAAAGCAGTTCACTGTGTATTTTTCTGTTCTTTCTACATGTGTACATCACCAGTGTTACCCAAAAAGACGGAAAAAGGCCTGTGCCCTTGGATCAATTGCAGAAAGAAGAAGAAATTCATTATTAGTGCCAGCTAAAGATAGCTCCTAGTGCAACTCCTCGTCTGTGACAGTTGGAAGCTGAATGTTCTGCAGATGAGGGAAATAGTTTGGAAAGTGTGCAAAAAATGTATTTGTGTTCGTGTGTGTGTGTGCTCTGCAGTTCACTGGATATCAGATCTGAATGTCAAATCAGAAAATGGGGAAGATTAAAGATGAATAAAAATGCTTGTGAATGTACAGGATCTAAAATATGAACTTGCCTTCTAGACCAGATGGAAAAGATGAGGAGAGCAACAGAGTCAACAAAAGGAACCATTACAAATATTTCATGTCCATTTCCACTGGTGCAACCTACGTGAATGTGTAACACAAGCAGCTGCTTAAGCTATTTTTAAGTTTCCTAATATTTGCTGGAGATGAAGTTACTTACTTTAAGATCATGTTACCGGCCACAGTGGAATATGGACTCATTCCACTTACTGACAATACATGGCAACAGGGATTTTAAAGTGTTGAATGTTCCCTAATTCTATCTAAATGTAATTGCTGATTAAGCATGCAACATATATTTGTTATACTATTCTTTCTCCTAAACAATTAAATACAATATATAAAACACAAAAATGCATAAATATTATAGCACTCAGTACTTCACATTTGGTTGACTACAGGAACTACTGAGATGAGAAATGAGCTGAAAAGCACAATTTCAACTTTAGAATTAACTTATTATTTAAACAGTACTGCTTAATAATGTTCTTTCTGAATGCATAGTGATCCACTTGATAAGAAGGCATTCATAATACTCCTGCAAGCACTGGGAGATGGCTCAGGATCTTCAGCATCCTCTCTGAATTTATTTTTCTTGGCAAAAAAAAATACTCCAAGCCCTATATACATTTTAAATCTTCAGACAGAACTCTGTCTGAGTACCTCTACCTCACCTAACGGTCTGGGCACCTGTTCCCTAAGGGGGGCCAGGTTTCTCCCTGTGGGTGGCATCACCAAAGCCAGGTTACCTGTAGGGGCTGAGCTGCTTGGCATGCCTAGATCCCAGCACCATCTGTGTGCAGCACCAGAGGAGTGGCAGTGAAAGTCACCTTTTGTGTAACAGACTAATTGCTAAAGGAGCTGCGCAGGAAGCAGGAGTTTTGGCTTTGTGACCCTCCAGAGCAAAAAGGGATTGCACACTGCCTCTGTGGTTTTTTTGAAGGATATATATATTTATTTTTTTTTTAGTTGCTTTGTTTGTTTGGGGTTTTTTGGTTGTTTTCTGTTTGTTTGTTTATCTTTTAGAAGTTCTGATGCCACCTGCAGGTGAAATTTCCTCTGACACCCATCTTCGTTTCTTTTCTGCCCACCCAAATGGTCTCATCCATGCCCTTTGCTCTGTTCTGGAATTTGCCTGACCCTTCATAGTGATGCAGCACAGCAACACCAAGAAATGAAACAGCCAACCACCCTCCTTTTGCTATGGTAGGTTCTGACAAGTCAGTGAATTAAATCAGTTTATGGAAGTCTAATGAGTGTAGGAGGCAGTGTTAAAGGTGTGGTACTCAGCAGCAGAACCCATGCTTCTGGTATAGCCAACAGTGACAAAGTAGGTGGTTTATGACAATGCAGTAATATTTCTGATGTTTTTTCTTCCCATTCCTGCTTCTAAAACAGGAATATTAACAGAATGAAATATCCACGCATTCTGTGGCATTCTCAGAATAACACTGTATATTTTATACCTTTACTGTGAAGGATTGTTTTAATGATCCCTTTTTCTTATTAGTTGTTATCAGTTTCACCTTCAAAAACAAAATCAGTATGCAAAATGGAAGACTATACAAACATGCTATTTTAAATGTGATCAATTTAGTATGGCTTTTAATAAAGACTTCCTGTGCTCATTACAATTTGCAATTAAAAGTAAAGGAAAACACTCATTTTATACTGACATTGCGCTGATGATAGGGCCGTCTCCATTGTATACATGCGTCTTGGTTGGAAGACAGGTGTC